>JANUWF010001825.1:1200000-1800000 GCA_026120185.1 Voacanga thouarsii
TTTGGGATCCCATATCACATGAATTTTTTTCTTGCAATAGTTTATTTATTATGATAAATAATTTTGTATAAATATAGTTACTAAAGGAGAAACCACTCTAGGATTAAATAAGATCATTTTTATTTTATTATTATAATGTTTATTCTATTATTTGGTCACATAAGAAATAAAAAATAGAAATAGCATGTAAAAAGTTTATTTTTGGACATATGGATATTTTGTTTAATTTTGTGATCAAATACATACAAGTTTTTGAGAAATTAATTTTTCTCTAAATAAAATAATTAAGGAAAACATTTTAAAATGGAATTAAGGAATTTAAAATAAAACTCATGATTTATTATTCCAAAGGGTTTTATCCTTGACATGGAGAATATTTTAAATTTAGGTCCTGCAAAATGGTTTTAACTTAATTAGTGAAAATAAAAATTCATAATTTATTCTCTTAAAGAGTTTTATCCTTAACATAAAGAATAATGGTTGAATTTTTGAAATTTTACTAAAGTTAATAAAAACCAAATATTTTATTTTAAGAAAACGTTTTTCCCAAAAACATATTTTTCTTTAAAAAAATTAAGTGAGAGATGAATTCTAACGGCCCCACGACTTCCATCACGGATTCCTATTGGAGATTGTGGTTATCCTCATGTCATTCTAAGCATGACCGCTTATAAGATGGATTTTCACGAGAATCTAAAACTAACGGAGGAATTATAATTAATGCTTAGGATATATATGTTAGTGTCGGCTAGTCTATCATTGGAGGCACTAATACTAGATTATCTATAAGTGGTGAGAATAGTAGTCATCCTATCGATAGAATTATTTTTGGATTATTACCTATTAAGAAAGTTTAATTTGTGATGGCTACACACTTAACTTAGAAAACTATTAACCTTCATACGAAACTCTATCAATTTTTTTGAGAGCCAAATTTTTTATATTATTTATAATTGTTTTAATAGGTTAACCATATCACGGAAATAATTTAATGTTTAAATGTGCATTTTTATATGTTTTTTCAAAACAAATATTTTTCTGAATGAATTTTTTTTTTCCTAATCAATAGAAATATCTTATTTCAGTCATTTGTCCATTATTCTCAAGGAGAATAAGTTAATTGGACCTAATTAAGTGGATTGAAAAAGGAATCTGAACATAGTACTCACTACGAAATGGTACAAGTATATTTTGACCGATCACTGTCCTGAAATTAAGGAAGATTTCATGAATCAGGATCATGAAGCTGAAAGGACATGGAAGAAAGCCGATAAGATGGCACGTTGTTATATATTGGCTTCCATGTCCAATGTTCTTCAATCTATTCATGAGAACATGCCTACTACATATGATATCAATTATCATTGCACACTATGTTTACTGACAAGAGCCGACTCGCAAGGCAATAAGCTCTTAGAACAATCATTAACACTAAGATGGTTGAGGGGGTATCGGTTCGCGAACATATGCTCAAGATGATTGCTTACTTCGAGGAGGCCAAAGTTCTAGGGGCAATGATGGATCTTAAGAGCCAAATTGACATAGTTCTTGAGACTTTATCATATTCGTACTTTCAGTTTAAGTTAAATTATAATACGAACAAGTTAAGTATATCTGTGACCGAGTTAATGAAAGAACTTCAAGCTGCTGAAAAAATTATGAAGCCTATATCAAAGGTTTTGATTACTCGTTCTGATTCATCTTTTAGGACTAGGGCCTAATCTAAGAAGTTCAAGAAGAAAAAGGCCCAGAACAATACAAAGGCCCAACCTAAGGGATCCAAGCTTGGTCCGTCTAAGCCCAATGCCAAACTCAAGGGCAAGTGTTTTAAATGTGGCAAGAAGAGGTATTTCAAGAAAGATTGTCCAGACATCTTGGTAAATCCTCCTCAAGTATTACTCTTTATTTAGAGTTTATTTTGATGGTTAAGTCATCATCTACTTGGATTGTAGATTCTGGAGCCACTGACCTAAAGGATAAAAAACGGAAAACATCAAAGAAAACGCAGCAGAAAAATTTTAGTTTTCCGATCCACATTTAGGAGAGAGTACTTACTTGTCTTGTTTGGTCGCGGATTAACCAATAAGATGCTGGGTTGCACTAGATCTTGTGATGGAAAGGGGGAAGGAGGCCTCGATGGTTCAACCGGTATTCTTGACAATTTTCTACTCCTACATATCAAACATCTCCAAACTTCTTTTCTTAGTCTTCCGGAGTATGACTCTACCTTGATTTTGGGTTAGCTTGGTGAAAGCTCTTTTGGATAACCAAGATCCACTCCTAGAGAGAAAAGAGAGAAGGAAGAAGAAACACAAGAGGAATGGTGGCTGCACACACAAGAGGGAGAGAGCTAGGGTTGGGAAACCTTTTCATCTCTTTCCTATCTATTTTGGTCACCCTAGGGCTTAATGAAACCCTAATGGGCCAAAACACACTAAGCCCTAATAGGCTTGGTGTTGGGCTCGTAAACCAATCCTCTTTTTTATCTTTTCTAGGCTTTATCAAATACCCAAGACAATTTCTAATTAAACTCTTAATATATGTCAACATATATCAACCCAATGAAGTAATTTATTCTAGCCCAATTTTCTGAATTCATTAATTATCTTTTCTAGGTCTTATGAAAAAACCCAAGACTAATTAATTAATTCTAATTGGACTCTTATAATAAATTTTATTTTTCTTCTAGATAATTATTCATGAAGCCCAAATTGTGTTTAGACAACACCAAGGTAATTTGAGCTACTCCGGAAACCAAGAGACACATTATTCATGACTACTAAAATGACCAAAATACGTTACTATCAAATAGTTACATTTTACCATTTTAAATATTCTCCTCGATCACCATATGAAAATATTGACCCCAAGAATAATATTGCTAAAACAACATCTCCGACCTACAGGTGAAATGACGGAAAGACCTTCCTATGTAACACCCATCAATGAGATAGAATAAATGTACTAACACCCATCTCAAATACATCTACCATCCTTAGATTTTTAATCTGATAATCCATGACTCACTCGAATGTACTTGCTTATCATTGGAAATTACCCAAATGCACACATTCTAGAGTTATATTCCTAGAGTTCTGGATTATTAGATTATCTTGGATAATCACAAGGGGGTGATTTAACTTCACAAAATGAAACATAGAAACTCTGTTGTATGAGTCTGTCTTAACTAACTAGAATAATACACCAAATGTACAAAGTTATTGATCTCACAGAAGAAATTCCACCCAACATACATCAAAGTACAAGACCCTATATTCGCCAGACCACCAACTCTTACTCAAGTATAAAAGTATTCGTCCATACTGTAGCAGTAATAGTCTAGTTTCTATAATTATAGTACTTTAAGAGAGACCACTACTACAGGTACAGTTCTACGTATTCATAATATGTTTATGCCAATGATGTGAGAAACTACTTACTGATTCAAGGTAAACCATTCTTCATTAGAACTCACGGTATAATAGTCTTATCTTGATGAAATGCCCAATTTCATCAAACGACTAAGAACTCAATTTTACTTGTATGACAAGTACCCATGGTCTATACTTTACTGTGAAGAACAACCCAACACATAGACCATTACTTATTACACTTGGACCTTAAATGTGCAATAATATAATAAACAAACTAAATTGAATGAATTTAGTGGACTTGGCACCAGGTCTATTGGACCTACCTGGCGCCAAGTCTGCTCTGTTTTTCAAGAACTCTAATTGAGCAAAGTGGACCTGGCACCAAGTCCAATAGACCCACCTGACGCCGGATCTATTTGCAATATATATATTTACACAAAATACATAATCTTAGAGGGCATACTTTCCAACATGATCATATCTGTAACTCCTTGTAGGGGTTCAATGGGATAATGAGACTTAAAAGAGGAGAACATGGATTGTGAGTAAGAAATAGAGTACAAATGTGGGCTGAAATAGTGGGAGACTTGGAATTTTTGTTTGATTTGTAATAGAAATTTAGTTTTAAAAGATATTTTATATATTTCTAATTTCAAGCAGAATTTGATTTCAGTTTCAAGATTGATTAATCAAAGATATTCTATTTCTTTTCATTCTGGTATTTTAATCAGTAGAGATGGAAAAATTATTTGCTCTGAAAATATTTATGGCAATCTTTTCTATGTTAATTCTATTAGTCATCAAATAAATAATAGTCAAACTGAACCTAACAATAAGAAGAGAAAGACTATATCAAACAACTTGTATTTATAGCACTTAAGATTGAGACATATAAATCTTAATCAAATTCAGAGGTAAATCCGAAATAGGTCTTTAGACTCATTGAAATTAGAGGAATGGCCTTAGTGTGACTCTTGTCTTATGGAAAAAATGACAAAAATGTCATTTACTCAAAAGGTGGAAAAAGCCAAGGAAATACTTGAATTAGTTCACACTGATATTTATAGTCCTATGTCTACACCAACTAGAGAAGGATATGAATACTTCATCACTTTTACAAATAATCATATGCATTTTGGTTACGTTTATCTGATGAGGCACAAATCTAACTCTTTTGATAAATTCAAGGAGTTTAAGGTTGAAGTGGAGCGTCAAACAAGTAAAGTAATTAAGAAGCTTAGATCGGATCATGGTGGAGAGTACCTCCTTGGTGAATTCAACAACTACTTAGCACATCAGGGAATAGTATTTCAACCGATTGCACCCAAGACTCCCCAACAAAATGGAGTAATTAAGAGAAGAAATAGAGCTTCAATAGAAATGGTCAGAAGTATGATAAGTCATGCAACTCTTCATTTTATTTATTTATTTATTTATTTAGAATATGATCAAGAGGCAACAACATATATTTTGAATTTAGTACCTTCTAAACAGTATCTATGACACCTTATAAGATGTGAATTGGAAGAAATTTCAGTATAAATTATCTCAAGGTATAGGGTTGTCCAGTTTATATACAGACTAAGGGAAGTAAGATAGACCCAAGATCGAAATTACGCTACTTCGTAGGGTATTCAAAATGAACAATGAGTGGATACTTTTATCATCCCTAAGAGCAAAAGGTACTTGTGAGTATTCATATTAGATACTCGGAGAATGAACAAAGTGTATCCACTAAAGTCTCGAGTAAAGTGGAATTAGAAGAGAAGTTGATTGATACTTTAATTTCTAGTACCTCAATTGAGGAACCTAAAGAGGCAGATATTCCTATACAAAATGAACTACACCGTAATGGGAGGATACCTGAGTTCCAAAAAGATAGATTGGAGAAGCCTTTGAGAAGTTTTCAACCATCAGGAATAAGGTCCTACTAGATACAATGAGACCATTGCAGATATTGATACAGACAAACGGCAAGTAGCAATAGATGTTGATATTGAGTCTATATATCTCAATCAAGTTTAGAATTTTGTCACTACACCTAAAGAAATTAAACTCATAGGGTGTAAGTGAATATACAAGAGAAAGAAAGGTACAGATAAAAATGTGGAAAGTTATAAAGTAGATTGGTTGTAAAATGTTATACTTTGAAAATAGGGATAGATTATGAGGAGACCTTTTCACCTGTTTCCATGTTTAACTCCACTCACATTCTCTCTACCACCGCATGTCATTATGATTACGAAATATGGTAAATAGATATCTTTAGGCTATCTTAATGAAGACATTTATATGACCTAGCCTAAAGGCTTTATTGCAAAAGGCCAAGAATATATGGTTTGTATGTGTAAGAAGTTCATTTATGGATTTAAGCAAGCATCACGTACATAGAACATATGTTTTGATGAGATTATAAAGTCTTATGATTTCATACAAAACGTAGATAAACCATGCATAAATAGGAAAACATATGATAATAATATGTTTTTTATGGTACTTTATGTAGATGACATTCTACTAATTGGAAATGATATAGTGACATTATCATCTATAAATGTTTAGCTATCAAGTTAATTTAGTATGAAAAATATGGAAGAAGCTAACTACATTCTTAGTATAAAGCTTCTTAAAAATAGGAAGTAAAAAATGTTAGACTTATCTCAATCTACTTATATTGACAAGATATTAGCTAGATTTAGTATGGTTCAATGTAAAAGGGTAATTATACCCTTTAGATAGGGATTGATTTTATCTTCAAAACAGTGTCCTAAGACACATGAAAAAAAGGAAATGATGAGTAGGATTCCTTATGCCTGGGCAGTGGAAAGTTTCATATATGCCATGCTTTGTACAATGCAATATATCTATTTTGCAGTAGGCATAGTTAATAGTTATTAGTCAAACCTAGGGAAAGAATATTGACAAACTAGAAAGTATATTCTCAAGTACCTGAAAAGAACGAAGGATTATATACTTGTTTATAGAGCTGATGATTTAGTTCTTATCGATTACACTGACTCAGACTTATAGGCAAATAAAAATAAAAGAAAATCCACTAATGGATCTGTTTTTCACTATCTAGAGGGGCTATTTCATGGAAGAGTGTTAAGAAATCTTACATTATTGATTCTACCATGGAAGTTAAGTATGTGGCAATTTCAGAAGATTCAAAAGAAATAGTTTGTCTCCGACAGTTCCTCACAGAACTTGGAGTTGTACCACAAATAAACTTTCATAGTCTATTTAGTACAAGTGGGAGATTATTAAAATGTATGCCCAAAATAAACTGTGTATTTCTATATTTTAAAAATTAATAAAATATTTTATTTATTAATAGTTGTTTGTTTACATATATGTACACATTAAGGTCTAAGTGTGTTAGTAAGTAATCTATGTGATTGGGTCGTGCTTTTACAATAAGGAGTAGATTATAGGATACTAATACATAAACAAAAGTATTCTTAATCGATTGATGGAGATGGACACTTTATCAATATTTTGATCATTACACTATGGTTTCTAAATGGGAAATGATTTACCTTTGACCAGTGTGCAGTCCACTCACTCTAATAGTATAAGTGTATTTGGAATACATAGAACTGGACCACACAATAATAATCTTTATAAAATTACTAAAATAAATAAAAATTGGTTTATCGTTACAACTGCGTGGATGAGTACCATAAGACTTAAGTATAAGTTAGTGGTCTAGTAAAGTTAGACTCGTACATTTTTATGTATAATGGGTGGGGTCTTATTGCAAAGCCAATAACCTTGTACTTAGGTGTATGACTCTAGTTAACTAAGACAAATTTATATAATAGAGTTTATATACATCATTACGTGAAGAAATCACCCTATTGTGATTGTTCGAGATAATTTAAATAATCCAGGGCCCTAGAAAACTTAACTAAATATGTACACTTTTGGATAGCTCCCTAAGATAAGTGAATGCATACAAGATGTCAAGGATTATCAGATTAGTTATCAAAAGATGGTAAATGTTATTAAGAAAGGCGTTAGTGCATTTTTCCTATCTCAATGACAGGTGTTACGTGGAGGGATATTTTCATCATTACACTTGTAAGTCGAAGATACTGCACTTGTAATATTATTCTCGAGGTCAATATTTATATATGGTGATAAATGAAATATTTAAAATGATAAAATACAACTATTTATTAGTAATAGTATTTTAATTATTTTAGTAGTCAAGAATAGTACTCCCTACGTCCTAAGAAAATTAACCTACTTACTATTTTGAACTGTCACAAAAAACTTAACACTTTCCTTAAAATGAAATTTTTTACTATATAATTTATTATAAAATAATCAATATACCCCACATATATTATTTTTATATACTTAGATTTGACATAAAGTAGTATAGGACCTACATATTTTCTACATTTATTATACTCTATTATTATTATATTCTAACTTTTACTTTTGTATAAAATCTCGTGTCAAGTCAACTACTATCAATTTTAAAATGACGGAGGGAATATATCTTTTAGTCCCGAGAGTATCTCAAATAACCTTAGTAAATTTTGTTTACTACATGGACTTATTTTGGTGAAATTTATATTGGAAGAAATTATTCTAGGAGTCCAATTATTATTTATTTGGACTAGAATAATTTAT
Source organism: Voacanga thouarsii (assembly GCA_026120185.1). Classification (NCBI taxonomy): domain Eukaryota; kingdom Viridiplantae; phylum Streptophyta; class Magnoliopsida; order Gentianales; family Apocynaceae; genus Voacanga; species Voacanga thouarsii. The sequence continues at coordinate 1,208,019 of JANUWF010001825.1, forward strand.
TGGACTAATTTAATTAAATTAATTTATTAATTAATTATCTTGAATAATTTTATATTAGGCCTAAGTAGATCAATTAATTAATATAAAAGTTATTTAATTAGTCTTGGACTAATTAGAAAAAACCCTAGCCCACCAGGGTTTTAAGGAGATGGCTAGGTTTGGAAACCTGAGGTTGTAGGAAAATTGAAGAAAAGTGGTGGTGGTCTTGTTTAAGAAGAAGAAGGAAAGCTGTGGTTTTATAAAAATAAAGGCTTTGGCCCTCTGTGTGTGTGTGTGTGTGTGTGTGTGTGTTTTTTTTTTTTTATGGTCACATTGACCGAATCTCACAAAAACACAATAGCTTTCGGTTTTCCTCCAAGAAAACAAAGCCTTTCATTTTCTTGCTACACAGCCACTGTGTTTCTTTTCTTCTTTTGTTCTTTTCATTTAGTGTTTAGCTCTTCTATTTTACTTCCAATTAATTCCCTTTAATTTTACTTTCATTAATAGAAGTTCATAATAGTTTGAGAATACTCTGAAAGGTCAAGAGTTAGCAAATCAGTAAGTGGTTGATGTGAAGGAGTCGACATTTAGTTGATATCCACGCAGAACAAATAATCTTTCCAACCAAGGAAGCTTCGTCAAATTCGAATCCAAATCTGGTTATTCAAGTTAAACACCCTAAAAATAAGTATTCCTTGTTGTTCTTACGTCCCCATAGTAGGAGTTCCAGTTCTAACCGGTATTCCCGATGCTACTATAGGTTGGTAGTCTTTAGTCAATGTCCAAGACAAATTGGGTCTTCCACACAAGTAGTTGCTAACTGCTAACAAGGTTTCCAATAGTCTCATTTCATAAGCCAGTAGACATACCCAGATCCAGTCTGGTCAGTGCAAGCACTGATAGCTCTTGGTAGTTGTCTTTCCTTCGATGCATGAATCCAATTCGGGGATACATGACAGAATAAATTATTTTCTAATTAATTGATACTTTGACTTGGGAGAAAATTTTTAGATTGTAATTTTTATATTCCCGTAGTCCTTTATGGTGTTGAAGGAAGAAGTAGCTTTGTGTTAGAATTTTGCTTGTCTTGTGCCTTTTATCCCAACAGAAGTGGTATCAAACTTATTCGTTAGTGCTTTGTAAATTTGCTTGATTGAAATATAGAGCTTGAATTCAAGTAAGATGATCTACTTGAATGGGGCTAATTATCATACATGGGAGAGTAAAATGAGAGACTTGATTTTTCTGAAAGGATTTCACTTACTTGTATTTGGTAATAAGCTTGAGTCTAAATATGATGTAGATTGGGCTATTGAACATGAAAAAGTGTGTGCTTGTATTAGGCAATAGTGTGAAGATAATGTTCTAAATCACACTAATAAAGAGATTGATGCTAAAGTTTTGTGCAAGAAACTTGAGAAAGATGTATAGTTTGAAAACCGGTAATAATAAATTGTTTCTACTTAAACAAATGATGTACTTGTAGTATAAAGATGAAACTTCTATAAATGATCATATGAATAAATTTCTAAGTGTTTTTTAATCAGTTGGTAAATGTAGGGATGAAGTTTGATAATGAAATCTTAGCACTGTGGCTACTAAATACCCTTCCTTATGCTTGGGTTATTTTTCGAACCTCTTATATTAAAATGCTCCAAGTGGTGCTACGGGTTTAGAATTTGCTAAAAGTGGTATTTTTAATGAAGAAGTCAGAATAAAGACTCTAAGTACAACTTCATGTCCTAATTCTATAGTTCTAGTTATCGAATAGGAAAAGAAATATGAACAAAAATCAGAAAAATAGATATAAGAGTAGAAGTAAATCTAAGTTGAGGCATAAGGGTCTTATATGTCATTATTGTAGCAAGAAGGAGTACATCAAGAAAAACTGTTTCAAATGGAAAAGAGAAAATAAGAGTAGTGATAGTAATACTGAGAAGAAAGAAGAAAATTGTAACCATGTTGCTACCACTACTATGGATGACCTTGTTGTTTTTGAAAATGTAATAAATTATACATCTCATGACACAGATTGGGTGTGTAACACCCTAACTACTTAGTGACCCAAATAGGTCTTGGATATCGCCTCGTCCGCGGGATAAGGGATCTTTATAATGAAAAAGAAGATACAAATCCAAAACCTAAAAGGAATAAACCTATAAACCATTACAAGTCTTGCCAAACTTATACATTATCCGCAAAAGAATGTAAACTTACAAAGCTTGCATGGCTAACAACAAAAGAACTAAAAGAAAACATGTCTTGCATCTCAATCATAATTCTCCCAACTTCAGTAGAATTCAGAATATCCTTGAAAACCATAAATTAAAATAAAGTGAGATAAGTGATCTCAGTAAGCTCTGTGTGTGCATTGGGTTTAATAAAAATATTTCATAATGCATGCTTAAGGAGATAAAAACAATTTTGTTTGGCAAAGTGATGCGTTAGATTTGGACAAATAAAATCATTTATTTTTAAATCCATTCCCAATCATATTTAATTTAAAACGCTAATCCAAAATAACACATATGAGTAAGTGCACTCATCGTAAAGTATAGTATAAGGAATTAACGAGTATTGATCCTCAATAAACAACTATCATTAATTACTTCTCATCTTTTTCTTAACCTACCAACTAAAGTGATTAAAAAGGAAAACAAAAATAAAAACAAAAGTAAAAATAAAAGTGTCGACAAAATCTAGGAGAAAAGACATACAAGTAAGTAGAAATTTCTGAAGACATGATAATGATTGACTAGCAATTATCACAACTAATTATCATTCTAGCATCATAAAAGAATAAAAATATAAACTCTACTTCTTTTGCAATCCATGGACTTACTACTATTTAGCCAAATTAGTAGATATATTCTATCTCACCAACTAACCAAAATATGCATTAGAATTAATCTTAACAAATATCCTTATATTCTAGGAATATAAAGTATGAAATTAGTCAATGATTCTATATTCTAGGTAAAATTAACTAACATTTGATTACTGAAGTTCTCACTCCTAATATTCTTTTACAAGTCAATTAAGAAACAATAAATATGAAATTAACTAGATTAAAACCACTTCTAATCTCGTTTTTCAAGTTAATTAGAAGGAATGGATAACTAATTAATCCACCAAATAGACACAAGTAATCAAATACCAGAAATAATAATTAATTGATCAAATAATTAAAATCAATACAAAATCATAAATCCAAAAATATCCTTCAAATACAATTAAAATATTAGTCTCATTATTGTTTAAGAAAAAGAAAATAAAGAAAAAAAATAGAACTCATAGACAAGCCCTCTTCTCCTCCTATAAAAACTCTTTCTAAAGCAATGCTCCTTAAGCAATGAATTCCTCCTTGAAAGATTGATTCTTGATTTTTTTTTTTTTTTATCACTTAAGTTCCCCATTCCAAGAAAATATTACATGATTGGAAGTATTGAATCTAACGTCTTGACTCTCTTTTTCCTAACGTTAATTGTAATACCTCACAAAATCTACTATAGAAAATTAGATTATTTAATTTTATCATATGAATTAATTGAATTAAATTTCATTATATGAACCCATTAAATTATTTATGTGTTTATTTTGTTTAATTATATGAGGCTTCTTAGGGAAAGATAAATGATGTTTAAGTGACTATTTTCTTGATATGTGATAAATGAGACAATCTTAATTAATATTATTTTCTGTCTATGATAATAATTATATAATGACTTTTAGCAAGAAATATTAATTTCTTGAACAATTCAATTTTTTTTTCGAAACTAGTTTTGATTCCTAATTAACTAGAAATCTTAGTCAAATTCAAGACAAGATTAGTTTTGACTACTTGACCCAGATTCATTATTTGACCCAATCCAATATCCATGACCCATCTTAACCTATTAGAACACTTTGCATCCCAACCCTTGAATTTAGGGTGAATTTTTATGGCTTTGTTTCACTCTTTAGATTCCCAAAACCCTACTATAAAAACTATTTTTCTCTCCATTCTTTTCCTCACTTGTCTGACTGCCTCACTTCCATTATCTAACATTTCCTCAACTTTCTCTCTAAGAGAACGCTTCACCTTTTCCTTGCTCCCAAGCTAGCTGACAGCTTGGTTCTCCACCATTCCACTCGAAACACTTGCACACCTAAACACTCCTTAACCTTACAATCATTTTTCATCAAACTAGCATCCTTTCTTGGGGATTGAGAAGTGGCATTTTCAGTATTCTTGTAGTGGGGCAGAGAAATTTAAGGTGACGTCTACATTTTTATTTTTTTTCCTTCCATTTTCCTTGTGACCAAAACATCATCGCCTCACTTTCTCTATTTTATTTTCTTGTTTCTTTCCTTGCAAAAACACTTCATAGAAAGGCTAAGGACTTGAAGATCAAACCTTCATTTTTTTAGCTTTCATTATAAAATAGTAGAGCTTCAAGAGGTAGGCTAAAGAACTCACTTTTTCTCTTGTTTTTCACTTAACCGAATGGATAATGCTTTGCTAGATGGTTTGAATTTTGAATGTTTTATGCATTACTGGTGGGAGTATGTGATGCAAATTTATTGTCTTTGTGATAGAAAGATAATATGTGTTATGAAAATAACGTCTTGTGGATGAAGAACTCTTTTCTATTCACTTGAAATGCTTGAATTTGAAGTAGTAAACATTCTACCCAGATTTGCTTAAATGACTATTGAATTCTTTGTTTGTGTGTTTTCTCCATGGGGATATGATAAATGTAGTCTAGGAATATGTGGGATCAATTGGGAGTTGAAGCTTTGTGCAAGAAAACACTTGCCCTTTCTATTTCCTCAAAATCAAAATTCTGCCCATGGGAACCAAAATTTCTATTTTGAAATTTGGTTAGTAATTCTATGCTTTGAACACTGTAAATTGTGATGAGTAAAAATTAGATTTATGTAGTAGGATTGTGGCCCTATGTGTTGGTGATTTATCTTAACAAGTTTGATGACTTTTGGTGTCTTCAATGCCTTAATGAATTTGTTGGTAAAAAAGAATGCCATCTGGAAGTTAGGACTTTAATTTGAGTGTTGAATTTACAAGCTAAACTATGGTTATAAGAACTTGAGATTGGTGTTATACATAATCTAGAATGTGTTGGGAACATGTTTTAAGGTTTACAAGGGTTTGGTGTTTGGAAAATTATAATATAATTTTGAATTAGAGTAGGCTGCTAGAAAACCCCTGTTCGTAACCCAAATTTAAACCCCTGAAAAATCCCTTTCCCGACTGAATTTTCTTATGATTTTTAGACTGTAGAAACTCAAAGATGTTATAAAAATTTTATAAAAATAACTATAAAAAATCCGTTATAATTTGGGAGTATGAATTTTTGAATTTGACTCGCAAGGCAGTTTACTGTTCACCCGAGACTTTGTGTAAAAATTATTTGAGTCCTTTTTTTGTGAGAATTTTGGGGAGATAAATATATAGAAATTCACCTAACATATGGAGGTTTTAAAATAGAGGTTTTTGTTTAAAAATAAAATGGTTTCCTTAGTTAATTAATTAAATGATTTTGAGCCCTGTTTTAGAGCAAAAGTAAAATTTTGCATGTTGGAAAATAAATTTACTTATAGAAATGGATATAATTGCCGTAAATTTGGATTATGTGATTGTTTTGTGATGTTTAGAATTGTGAAAAAATATTTTACTAAATTTTGATGAGTTACTTTTATAGTATGAATTTGAAGAGTAATCCCCTATACCTTTATAAAATGAGAGTTTCAATTATTATTATTTTTTTTTTTGAAAAGTTATTTGAACTCTTGGTGTGATTAGTAGAATAAGTTAGTTTAGATGTTGTCTTATTAATTACTTAATTATAGTTGCATGGCAAATTAGAGTTTGCATAGTGATTTGGGTTTTACTTAACAATTAAGGCCTTGTTTGACTACAGATGTTAATTATGAAGTAGGAGAGTTCTATACTTTTTGAATTATAGACATTTTAGAGGATTGTTGGATTTCTTGTTGGGATTTTTTGTGAATAGAATCAATTAAGGTATATCGCTAAGTATTTTGGAATTACTTAAGATCTAAGTAATTCTCCTAACTATTCTGAGATCTTGATTAATGCTTTATTTAGATTAATTCAATTAGGAAAATAATTCATATATTATATTTGTATTATATTTGGGGTTGGACTAAGAGGAGGAAGCACCTAAGATATTTTGAACCTAAATTTGCTAAGCGTTTGGATAAGAGGTAAGTCCTTACATCTCATGACTCTTTTATGCAAAGTAACTTCAAAAGAAACTCTATGATCATACATACACAATGATTGGATCTTCATTACTATTTATTGAAATAAAACGTTTGGATTAGTTCATTTTATCACACTTGGCATTATCCTTATTACATCATGACTCCTACACAAAAGATTGTTGCATGATCAACTTTAGAGATTTTCTATAGGAAGTACTATGCTTGATTAGGAGTTATGCATTAGTGTATGCACCTAATTCCAAGTTTTCATCCATGTACATGATTTGTGAAATTCATAGCATGACGTATGGCTCCTGTTGATGTCTCTTTCGAGATAAATTATGAAACTATATGATTTATCACGCTTGGGATGAGTATTATTTTAGATGAAGGATTTTTCTATCTTCGGGAAATTTTGGAGAGAAAATAAGAACTTACATTTCCTGGTCAGGGTAAATTTGAAAATATTAGTTTTGGGATTTGGATCAATAATTTTTGGAACTAAAATTGTATATTCTACAACAAAATGCGAATTTCTTGAACCACACTTATTTTAAGACTTGAGTACTCGAGGGACAAAACTATAGGATTAGCTCTCTTTAGATTAGGAGAGAATTCTGGTTGATTAGCCGTCTCCAAAAAACTGTCTTTTCTAAATGGAGCATCAGTCCTAGTAGTTGAGTTGGGTCATCAGCTAGCAACACGGTATCTAAAGGAAATTGGAGGACGGACGTGGGACTTTTGGTCTGTTTATATATGAGAGGGATGTTGGGGTATCCTCTCGGGAGGGATGTACATCATACCCATTGTACTATTTCAGTATGGTTCATATTAGTGTTATATTTGTAAATTATCGCATATATGAAATCTCGATACACAATATGGTTGTGAATGGCGGGTTCAAGATTTTACCTTAACGAACATTCGCATCAGTTGTGATTGGAATTAATTTACCTAACTAAAATTCTTTTCCAAATATCATACCTAATTATACTTGATGAATTTTTTTTTTTCCCAAATATTTGCCAATGAATTTTGAGATATAATGTTTGCATATTTCTTACGAATACAATCATTTGAATTATTACATTCATGCATCATGCCTATGATTTTCTAATTACCATTTGCATACAATGGACTTGTTGAGATTATTTATAATCTCACATGATTGTCTAACCATGATTTTCAAGATAGTCTAGTTTTATCAAGACTGAGTACTAAAGATCTTTTTGTAATAGAATAGGGTCATAATACTTTATCATTTTTACCCTACTTTGATTATATTCTATTTCTATCAGTGAGGCTCAACTGGGGTGTGCTAAGTACAAAGGATTTATCTAGACTGTAAATTTAGATTTCAGCTTTGAGGTCTAGTCGAGTATTTAGTTTATCTTGTTCTCCTTTGTTATTTGTTTTTCTGTTATAAAGACCCTTGATCCATAGGACGGGATAACATCCCTGGCCATTTAGGCCACACAATAAGGGATGTTACGTTAATGGCCTCAATTTATAGGCATATAGATTTCCTAAAAGCTCACAAAAACAAAAGAAGAATTTCCTAAACAAATTCTGAAATCTACACATCGTAATCAACATAGATATAGAGGTGAACCAGTCATGGTTCAACTGCTTAAGCTAACACTGAGTTTATTCTGGATGAATTGTTCTTTTGCTCTTAGTTTGCTTGCACAACTGGCCATGGCTAGAGGTGTAGCTGGCCACCTCTTTGGAGTCTTGTGTGTTGAAGCCGATCATGGGATAGTGAAAACCTGTCACCTCCTTGCTTTTTTTCTCTCTTGAAGCCGATCCTTGCCTTGCATAAGCTGGTCATCATCTATTTCTTTCCTCAAGGCAGTCCATATCTTCTTAAAGCTGGCCACTGTTTTGCTCACACCAAGTTATAGCCGTTCTATGGTTTGGTAGCAAGCCATGGCCAGTTAGCTTCTTCCAAAGCCACTCACCATTTGTTTTGTTGTTCGTTGTTTCTTGGCTAGGTTAGACTCGATTTTCTTGGTTTGGCTTGGTCTCTCCTTAAACTTTTGGTGTCCGTTTCCTCTGTTTTCTCTTGGCCTTGTTTGCTCTGTTCTATTATCTCTATTTTTAGCTTCTTTTCACATGAGTTTGTGTAAGTTTTCACAAATTCACTTCAATCTCCAATCTACACAAAAACATAGCAAAGTAAGGAGAATCGATGGAATATAACCTAAAAATCAAGCATAAGTTCACCGTAAATGCATACAAAATATGTGTATAATTTACCCCCTAACAATTCTCCCGCACTTAAGCCTTTGTTTGTCCTTAAGAAAATAATTAAGAAAAGGCAAACAAAACAACTTATCTTATAAACAATATCTTTTATAACAAAGCCAAAATTTTCTTCCAACCTTGGAAATGTACTTGTCATTCATTCAACCATTTCAAAAATTTTTGTAAACTCATATATCAATTCCATCATATCTTAGCCAATATAGCAAAAAAGTTATCATCCTTTTCAACAAAGGAAAATATTATATCACTTATTCAATTAATCCCCAAAATCAAACTCAAGTATTAGATCAAACATACATAAAACCATCAAAGTAAAGTTACATAAGTTTATACTCATGAAACACTATCCACTTCTTCATCAAGTCAAGAACAAAGCCAACACGATTGATATAAATTAAGATATTCATAGTTAAAATAAGTTTAAAGTGGCTCTAAACTACCACAGTCTAAGTAGTAAACTAGGGCTTCCTCACAAATTGGGATTAATAGCCTCAAGAGAATGAATTTCTTTTTACTTACCGTATTGACCCCCTTCAAATATGCATTATATTTCAAGCATTTTTTTTAAAAACAAATTTTCCTCTTTTTTTTTTTCAAAAATTCACTAGTTGTTTTTCGCCAAAAAACATGCATTTTGCATTCTCGAACCTTTTTTTCTCCTCACTTTTTCCAAAATAGGTACATACATCCCTTTTGATTCTCAAAATTTTCTTCTTCACTCATGATTTTACCTCTCTAGCCCTATTTACTTAAACTCAGAACAATGTCTAGTTTAGAAATTACCATCAAAACAAGAATTAGCTATGCATCCCAACTTATATTTGATCATATCTCTCCCATACTTAAGTCTTTGCTTGTCCCCAAGCAAACACTTAAAACAAAGCAAACAAAACAACTTATCTTATCAATTATTTCTTTTATAAGAAAGCCAAAATTTTCTTCCAACCTTGGAAATAGACTTATTATCTATTCAACCTTTTCAAAACTTTTGTAATCTCATGTATCAATTCCATCATATTTTAGCTAATATAGCAAAAACATTATCATCCTTTTCAACTAAGGAAAATATTATATCACTTATTCAATTCAATCAATCCCTAAAATCAAACTCAAGTATTAGATCAAGCATACATAAAACCATCAAAGTAAAGTTACACAAGTTTCTACTCATGAAACACTATCCACTCCTTTATCAAGTCAAGAACAAAGTCAACATGATTGATATAAACCAAGATATTCATAGCTAAAATAAGTTTTAAGTGGCTTAAAACTACTATAGCCCAAGTAGTAAATTGGGGCTTTCTCACAAAATTGGGATTAATATCCTCAAGATGGTGGATTTCTCTTCACTTAACATATTAGGCCCCTTCAAATATGCATTATATTTCAAGCATTTTTTTTAACAGCATGTTTTCTCTTCTTTTTTTTTTAAAATTCACTGGTTGTTTTTCGCCAGAGAATATGCATTTTGCATTTTCAGACCTTTTTTTCTCCTCACCTTTTCCACAATGGGTACATATATCCCTTCTGATTCTCAAGTTTTTTTCTTCACTCGTGATTTTACCTCTCTAACCCTATTTCCTTAAACTCAAAACAAGGATTAGTTTAGAAATTACCATCAAAACAAGAATTAGTTATAAATCCCAACTAATATTTCATCATATTTCTCCCACATTTAAGTCTTTGCTTGTCCCCAAGCAAACAATTAAGACAAGGCAAACAAAACAACTTATATGATCAACAATTTCTTTTATAATAAAGCCAAAATTTTCTTCCCATCTTGGAAATAAACTTATCCTTCATTCAACCCTTTCAAAAACTTTTGTAATCTCATGTATCAAGTCCATCATATCTTAGCCAATATAGTAGAAACATTATCATCCTTTTCAACTAAGGAAAACATTATGTCACTTATTCAATTCAATCAATCCCCAAAATTAAACTCAAATATTAGATCAAGCATACATAAAACCATCGAAGTAAGGTTACACAAGTTTATACTCATGAAATACTATTCACTCCTTCATCAAGTTAAGAACAAAGCCAACATAATTGATATAAACTAAGACATTCATAGTTAAAACAAGTTTTAAGTGGCTCTAAACTACTACAGTCCAAGTATAAACTAGGGCTTCCTTACAAAATTGGGATTAATAGTCTCAAGAAAGTGGATTTCTCTTCACTCACTGTATTGATTCTTTCAAATATGCATTACATTTTAAGCATTTTTTAACAATGTTTTTTCTCTTTTTTTTCAAAAATTCACTAGTTGCTTTTTGTTAGAGGATATGCATTTTGAATTCCTGGACCTTTTTTTTCTCCTCACTTTTTCTAGAATAGGTATATATATCCCTTCTAATTCTCAAGTTTTTCTTATTTGCTCATGATTTTACCTCTCTAGCCCTATTTACTTAAACTTTGAACAAGACCTAGTTTAGAAATTACAATCAAAATAAGAATTAGTTATGCTTCCCAACTTATATTTCATCAGATCAATCATATCAAGACCAAAAGAATAAAGTTTCAAATATTCCATTAAATATAAATAAGAGTAATTCTAATTCTCAACTTTAAGCATACCATATTCTAATTCAATAATTAAACCAAGGATTAACTCAATCAAATAAGAAACATAATATATTACAAAGTAAAAGAAACCATAATATTTCTACTACATCAACTCAATCCTTCAAAACTATCTCCAAACCAAATTATCCCCAAAAGAAGAGAATTATCCTAAAAATAACAAACCATTAAGTATTGAGTTCCTCTCCCACACTTAAATTGGACATTGTCTTTAATGACCTAAATTATCACAATAAAGTATATCCATAGGACTAAAAAGATAAAGAGTGAAAAGAAAGCAATACTCCTTAAGGCAGTAGCTCCAACGAAAGTGAATTTTTTCCTCCAAATATTGAAAGACTCATTGTCATCAAAAGAGAAGTGAATAAACCTACAAAAAGAAAAACAAACTCACAAGGAAAAGTATAAAAAGAAATTCAAAGAAAACTAATAACAGGAAAATAAAATAAAATAAAAGCAAACTAAAAAAATTAGAAAAAGAAAAATAGGAAAATAAACAAAGCACTCAAGAACCCCTTGAAGTAGAGCCTCCAAATGGGCTTATGGGTCCTCCAAAAAGATCCTAAAAATGTCTCTAATGCTTTCCATGGATGTTTTGATTTAGCCAAAGATGTTGCAAAGTTTCACCATGTTACTGTTGAGTATCCTTAATTCTACCCAATCTTCGATCCTAATTTTCTTGGTTCTTCCTTATTTAAGCCACTTCTACCCTCAACTATTCCAAAGAGATGTGAATTCCAGCTAAGATATTATCACTAACACTTGAAAGTCACCTACTAGTTCTTCTTGGTAAGAGTGCTTCCTCTTCTTCAACTTATAGCTCAGAAACACTAGTTTGGACACCCTCTTTTGGTTTTATCTATAATTGTGCTACAATATCAAACTTGTAGCCACAATGACGAAGCAATTGTTCAATAACACAACCTTGTGTGTAGTCGTAGTCTCTATAATTTCATTCTCCAAGCTAACTCCCAAAGCATTTAAAACCTATGTAATCACCAAAGAAGGCACGTATGCTTTGGAAGTAAGGCTATATGCCATAACTTGACGCATAAATCTTAGCAATAAAGAGGTAAGGAGAATAGGCTCTTCATGAACCAATTTATAAAGAATATAAACATCAATCATTCTAATTTCATTCAAACTATTTACTCGAGGAAAAACATTAAAGCACAGAAGATGCTTAATAACCTTCAAGTGAGGAGCAAGATCATTATTAAAGAGAGAGAGAGAGAGAGAGAGAGAGAGAGAGAGAGAAAGAGAACCATTTTCTAAAGTTCTAAACCTCAAACCCAACTCATGACAAGAAACTTGAAAATCTAAGTTTGAATTAGAAACCATTTTCTTACCACAGTGATCAATACCATCATCACAAATACCCAAAATCGTAGCCAACATCTCTCTATCCAACTTTATTGGGATGCCCTTTGCTTCGGTTTTTATTTTCCTAAAGTGGCCTTTCTTTTTATCTTTAATGCTAGCATAAAATTTTTTTACAAGTGTAGGATAAAAAATTCTCCTCAATGTGACAATAGGCTCCCAACCAAACTTTCTAAACATTTTAGTTATATGAAGTGACTGATCCAAAGAAGGCTTTATGATTTTCTCAATGATGATCTTATTTCTAGCCCTTTTAGAATACCACTCCACACATTTATTATCGACAAAAAACTTCGGGTGCACAAAAAGTGACTGTAAGAAAAGGTCATGAGATGAAGATATCCTATTGCGTTTAATTGGTTTAGAGAGCTATTTAGTCCTAGGCATTCTTTCACTCAACAATAAAAATAGTTTTCCAAAATGAAATTTTCAATTAAACTAAAAAAGCAAAGCTCCACTATTTTTTTTGGTCAAAATTTCCCTCCAAAATTTTGTTCACAAATCCTCCCATTTCTGCACAACTCCAAACCCACAATCAAACTAGCACACATTCAACCCAAAATTCCATCAACTTCAATAATGCAATTAACACAAGAGTAATACCACAGTATACCAAAAAAGTACCCAAAAGCACCATAAAACATCAATTCCAGAAAAATGTACAGACAATCTATGCATATTTCCAATACCAAATAAATTTCACAATATAAGTTTAAGCCATGCAAAATTTCCTCAAAAGTAAATATCAATAAATGTCCAAAAATTCAAGAGAAAGACTTCTACCATTACTTGAAGAAATTTTTTGCACCAATCTGTTCTCCAACTTTTAGTTTTGAGTTTGCACCACAAAATCTTCAAAAAGCTTCATAAAATATGAAGAGAAACTAAGAGTTTAAAGGTGGGTGAAGTTGGTTAATAAAGAAGATTTACAGGTGAAAAAATGAGAAAAATAGGTTGAAAGAAGAATGGGTGGCGAATTAAATTTTGGTAGGAAAAAAAGTAGAATAACAAAAAAAAAAAATTGAAGAAGAAGGGAGGAGATGGCTACTGGTGAAACAACATAGGCATAAAGCAACAGTCTCTTAAGAAAAAGAAAGGAAGAAGAAATCATAGGGAAAACAAAAAGGAAATATAGGGAAAAGAAAACAACCAAAAGAAAGAAGTAATGGGAACAAGGAAAAGGACGTCTGGAGGAAAGGAAAAAAAAATAGGGAGAGAAAAGGAAAAAAAATAAGGAGGGACCTAACAACTGATGGTCAAAACTGCCAAATTTCTCTCTCTCTCTCTCTCTCTCTCTCTCTCTCTCTCTCTCTCTCTCTCTCTTTAACAAATAACTCCAAAATGGCATTCTGAAAAGCCGATGCAAAATTTTTTTCTTTTTTTGTTTTATATTAAAATAAATAAATAAAAACTATCCTAGAATAATGCATGAACTCAACATGATTAAAACAAGAATGTACAAGCTAAAAAGTAAACCAACAATTAAAAATTATCCTAAAATAAAATAAAAGTAAATTCGATTCATCCAAAATATCGTTGTCAATCTGGCGTATCATAAACTAAGGCTAAAACTTGAAAAATAAAGAAAGTTAGTAGATTTACAATTAATACATATATTTCACATTAATATCAAGTTAGTAAAACCAAATAGGTACATATATAATACATTCATACAATTAAGGAAAGTTAGTAATTATCTCCATATATCTACCTATTTATATATTCACATGGCTAAATCAATAGAATCCAAGCTTTCATGATATTATTTCCCGGCAAGGGCACAAAAAAACTTGATGCATTAGATTTGGTTAATAAAATTATTCATTTTTAAATATATTCCTAATCAAATTTTAATTAAAACACTAATCTCAAATCACACATATGAGTAAGTGCACTCATCGTAAAGTATATAATATAGGAAATTAACGAGTATTGATTCTCAAGGAACAACTACCATTAATTACTTTTCATTATTTGCTTAACCTACCAACTAAAATGACTAAAAAGGAAAACAAAATTAAAAATAAGTGTCGAAAAAATCTAGGAGAAAAGACATACAAATAGATAGAAATTCCTGAAGACATACAATGATTAACCAACAATTATCACAATTAATTATCATTCTGACATCATGAAGGAATAAAAAGATAGATTCCATTTCTTTTGCAATCCATGGACTCACTACCTTTTAGCCAAATTAGTATATTCTATCTTACCAACTAACCAAAAGATGCATTAGAATTAATCCTTAATAAATATCTCTATATTCTAGGAAATGTAAAGTATGAAATTAGTCAATGACCCTATATTTTAGGTAAAATCAACTAACTTTTGATTACTCAAATTCTTGCTCTTAACATTCTTTTGCAGGTCAATTAAAAAATAACAAATATGAAATTAACTAGATTGAAGCTATTTCTAATCTCATTTTCAAGTTAATTAGAAGGAAGAGACAACTAATTAATCCACCAAATAGACGCAAGTAATCAAATACTAGAAATAATAATTAATTGATCAAACAATTAAAATCAAAACAAAATTATGAATTCGAAAACATCTTTCAAATGCAATGAAAATATTGATCTCATCATTGTTCAAGAAAAAGAAAATAGAAGAAAAATATATAATTCATAGACAAGCCATCTTCTTATCTTATGAAAATTACTCCCAAAGCAATGCTTCTTAATCGATGAATTTCTCCTTAAAAGATTGATTCTTGATTTTTTTTAATCCCTTGAATTCACCATTCCAAGAAAATATTATATGATTGAAAGTATTGAATCTAGTGTCTTGGCTCTCTTTTTCCTAACATTAATGGCCTCAATTTATAGGCATATAGATTTCCTAAAAGCTTCACAAAAATAAAAGAAATAATTTCCTAAACAAATTCTAAAATCTACACATCATAACTGACATAGAAACAGAGGTGAACTGGTCACGGTTGAACTGCTTGAGCCAGTGCTGAGTTTATTTTGGACGAATTATTCTTCATTTGCTCTTAGTTTGCTTGCACAGCTAGCCATGGCTAGGAGTGTATCTAGCCACCTCTTTTGAGACTTGTGTGTTGAAGCCGGTCACGGGATAGTGAAAATCGATCGCCTCCTTGCATTTTTTTTCTCTCTTGAAGCCAGTCCTTGCCTTGCATAAGCTAGTCACCGTCTATTTGTTTCCTCAAGGCTGTCCATGCCTTCTTAAAGGTGGCCACCGTTTTGCTCTCACCAAGTTATAGTCGTTCCATGGCTTGCTACCAAGCCATGGATAGCTAGTTTACTCCCAAGCCACTCTCCATTTGTTTTGTTGTTCGTCATTTCTTGGCTAGACTAGACTTGATTTTTATGGCCTGGCCTGGTCTCTCCTTAAGCTTTTGGTACCCGTTTTCTCTTGGCCTTGTTTGCTCTGTTCTATTATCTTTGTTTTTGGCCTCTGTTCGTATGAGTTTGTATAAGTTTTCACAAATTCACTTCAATCTTTAATCTACACAAAAACATAGCAAAGTAAGGAGAATCGATAGCATTTAACCTAAAAATTAAGTATAAGTTCTCCATAAATACCTACAAAATATGTGTATAATTTACCCCTATCACAGAGCATAATAGTAATCAAAGGTATTGACCATAAATAAACATTTCTATAAATATCATTTTTAGAGTCAGCAAGACTTTCTACTTGTACTTACAGAGCAATCATAATCCATATTTCCAAAATTAGCAGTGTAAGGGCACAAAAGTAGCACACACCCCATGGGTATAAATATATGCAATCCCAAACTAATAGTGGTGTAAAGACACAGAGGTAGCTCCCACCCACAGGCATAATACGTGCAATCTCAAACTACCGGATAGGTATACATCCTACCAAGTGAGATGCTTCTTCCTTTCTCACTCAATCCCAATCCAGTTGTTTCACATCCGGTCGTTAGTTCCTTCTGAATCCTGTTATTAGCTGAGAACTGGCTCCACACTCCTATACTATTGCCTTGATAAAAAAGAGTCAATCTCCCGTAGGTGGTCATTTACCGAAAGACATCCTCTTCCAAACCAAGACTAGTATAGAGGCTTCGCTCTCATTGAGTTCTCAACGCTTACTATTTCATATTGTCTAAGCTCCCACAACAAGTCAGCTCAAAATGTTAGCTAAACAAAGTTTCCTTATTGCTAATACTTCCGAGTAGAAACAATTCCATACACAACATTTAACTCAAGCATTCATAATAGGAACTACTTATTGAAAATACTTATGATCTGATTTTTGTAAAATATATATGTATGGGTATGAAAGTATAAGTTCGTTCGCTTAATCAAAGCTCAGAATCAATTGCTTAGCTCCCAAGTCAAGTGAACAAGATTTAGAAAGTTCCCATTTTTTAAAGGCTCTTAAAAAGGAAAAGCTTCCATTTATAGAAAGTTTTTAAATTTAGAAAGTGTTGAGTTAAGGAAAGTTTTCAAAAATAGACATATGCAAATAGTTCATTGATACATGAAGCTGACCTTAGTCTAGCAATAAACAAGTTTCTCAACCACAAAAGGTAAGGACTTACTCTTGACAACCTTCCAAATCTAAGAAAAAAAATCAAAAAATAGGAAGTCACAACCTAATCTCAAATGCCTTAGGAAAACACACCTCACATAATGCACCTAGTTTATAGCATCTCGGGCTTTGCCAATCAATATTTAGGTCCTTAATATATCCCCAAAAATGAATATAAATTATTTTTGTTCATAAAAGAGGTATGTAAATTAATCTTAGTAAGTTTTCTTAAAATACCCAAACTGTTTCCAAATTCCATCAAGTTTAATCTAAATTCCTAAGGGTAAAACACCCACAAAAACTCATCTATTTGGGCTCAAATTTTACAAAGGGATACCTTAACATTAAAAATATATATACATAATATAGTTGGCCAAACACAAAAATCAACCCTAAATTACGCTCAGAAAATTTGGAACTATTACTGTTGCATTCTATCTAAAACAGACAAGCAATAAAGAAAAATGCATAACATTAAATCCCTACATTAGAAAAATGTAAAACTTTCCATTTTAAAACTACATGTATATAGCTATGTTTTCTCTATTTAATCATCTCAAATGCGTGCATTATCATGTAGGAATAATAGTCTCAAACAGAATATATAGCAAAACCAAAAACTCTGTTTTCTTTCCCCTATTTTTCGAAAAATTGCTACAATCAATCCCAAGGCTTTCTTTCATGATCTCTAGCATAAATAATATCCTAAACATGTCTAGAAAACAATATCAAAAGGTCTTGCAAAGATAAATTGCTTTGTTATTTAATTTTGAATTAAAACTCACAACTACTACTAAATTGCAGAAATTCCAACAATCACATAATTTAATCTTTGCTTCAAGAAATTAACTTTTTAAACATATTAACTCAAGAAAACGCATCACTAGTGAGTATAGAGTGAGGCGACAACATCCCAAGAAGAAAATACATCAAGATCTCACAAGAACTTATCAAGAAATCATCTACAATTTAGAAAAAATCTAACTTTTCAAGAATATAACAAACAAAGAGAAAATCTACTTTCTTTTGTAAAAATCCTTCGAAAGAATGTTTCTTTTTCAAGGTTTAAGCAAGTATGATTCATAAGTATAGGTTTTTAATCATCTTTTGTCAAGAAAAATACGTTAAAAATTTTTAGAATATAAACCCCAATTTCTTCAAGAATGGCAGCAACAAGGAATCAAAGGAAAAAAGAAAAGCTTTTGATACTCAACTAAATTTACACAGCCTTTTGTTTTCACCAAAAATTTCAAGTTTTTGACCCAAGAATAGCATCTAAAGCAAAAGGTACTGTACAGAATTTTTCCTTCAATAATGGAGATAATTTGCTTGAGAAGAAAAGAGGAGTTTCGGTGTTTTGAGAAAAAGAAACGAAGGTGTCAGCTGGGTGGGGAGGGGTTGCTAAACAAAAATTGATTTTTTTTAGGTTTTAGGGAGAGAAAAATGTTAGGATACGGAAAAGATTAGGGAAGGCGGCACAAGGGAGGGAAAATAGAGAGTTTTCCTAAGTTCTCTAGATTTTTCCTTAAACTAAAATTTGCAAGATAATGAAATCAAATCCAGTAGTTTAGGAAGCCTTGTTACCAGCCAAGAAGAAGCTTAATGGCAGCAAGGAGAGAGGAAAATAGGAAAAAAGTTTAGCTATAATAGGATTTGAAAAATTCTCCAAAATCGTTTCCTAAATGAAATAATTTTTCCTTATTTTCTCCCAAGAGTGACAGCTACCCTAGGCTTAAATAACAACAATTTTTATATTTCTTATTAAGTAAAGTCTACTAGTTGAAAGAATTATCACATAAGAAAAATTATCAAAATCAAATAAATCACAAGAGAAGGTTGGGAAGGTATAGGGTTCAAACCTAAAAGAATTTTTATAAATAATTCCCTTCTCTTTTTTTCATTTAAATAAATCAATTAATTTAATAAGAGAATATATCAATAAATTAATTTTTTAATAAATAAACACATAAAAATATATATAGCTTTCCACAAATATTTATCATGTAAATTATTTTTACACTTCCTTATCCTAAGGAATGATTTCTCAATTATCACCCAACAAATAATTCCATTCACATATCATAATCAAATAAATTCAAATAATCCATATAAGTTATATTTATATGCAAGAATCATATTATATGCTTAAATGCTCATATGCACACGCTCATGAAATTTGTGCTCCCTCATTTTTAGATGAATTTGGGATAGGGTATTACAAGGTGATAGACACTAGGGTTGCACTATATGTTACAGTTAAAAGGGAATTCTTCGTATCTTATACTTTTGGTGATTTGGGGGTGTTAAGAATAGGCAATGATGATATCTCAAAGGTGATTTGCATAGGTTATGTTTGATTGGAAACTAAAAATGGCAGTACATTACTTCTCAAAGATGCCAGGCATCTCCTAATGTCTACTTAAATTTAAGCTCAATTGGTTGACTTAATGATAATAGGTTCTATAATAGTTTTGATGAAGGATAGTGGAAACTCACTAAAGGCCCTCTTATTGTGGCCAGTGGAAAGAAATGTTCAATCCATCTTATGCAAGCTTCAATTTTCAAAAATAGTGTTAATGTGGTGGGCAATAGAATCTCATCAAATCTGTAATTGAGTCATATCAGTGAAAAGGCACATGATGGTTTGTTCAAGAAAAATATGTTTTTGTGAATGTAAAGTGCAAGACTTGAGAAGTGCCCTCACTACCTAGCTGAGAAATAGAACAGAGTATCTTTCAAGTCTAATTCTCCTTTTAGAAAGTCAGATTTATTAGAGTTTGTGCATTTTGATATTTGTCGTCCTTTAAATGTACAGTCACTTAGCAAAACATTTTACTTTGTGACATTTATTGATGATCATTTCAAAAAATTGTAGGGCTATGCTTTGAAGATAGATTTTGGGAAGAAACTGAAATGTATACGCACAGATAATGGTGATAAATATTGTAGTTCGTTTGATGAATATTGCAGACAAGAAGATATTAGACATCAGAAGACTCCTCCTAAGACTTCTTAGTTGAATATTTTAGCTAAAAGGGTGAATGAAACATTGATTGAGAGAGTTAGGTGTTAACTTTTAGAGGCTAAGCTGTCAAAATCTTTTTGGAACGAAGCCTTGGATACTATTACTCATGCTATTAACCTGACTTCTACTATTGCATTGAAGATGTTATTCCAGAAAATGTTTGGTCTAGTAAGAATGCTTCCTATGATCATTTGAGAACGTTTGGATGTAAAGATTTTGTCCATGTCCCTAAAGATGAGAGGTCAAAGTTGGATGTTAAATTACGATAATATATCTTTTTGGGTTATGATCAGGCTGAATTTGGCTATAAACTGTATGATCCAGTTGAGAAGAAACTAATAAGAAGTAGAGATGTGGTGTTCTTTAAGGATCGAACTGTTAAAAATATTCAGAAAGCAAGGAGGACTGAGCACCATACTATTGACAATCATACTCTGAAAAATCATTAGGTTTATAGATTAAAGCAAAAGGAAGATTTATCCCATCTATGATATAAAGCTAGACTAGTTGTCAAAGGATAAAATTAAAAAAAGGGAGTCGACCTTGCTGAAATTTTCTAACATGTTATGAAAATGTCATCTATCAGAGTGGTTCTTGGCTTAGCCGCAAGTCTAAACTTAGAGATTGAGCAGATGGACGTAAAGATAGCTTTCCTCCATGGTGGATTAGAAAAGGAGATATACTAGGAACAACCAGAGGATTTTCAAGTGAAAGGCAAAGAAGACTATGTGTGCAAGTTAAAGAAGAGCTTGTATAACTTGAAACAGGTACCAAGACAATAGTCTAAGATGTTTGAGTTAGTAATGGGACAATAGGGTTACAAGAAAACAACTTCTAACCATTGTATATTTGTGCAAAAATTTTCTGGCAATAATTTTATAATTTAATTTTTTTATATTAATGACATGTTTATTGTTGGTCAAAGTGCTTTCAGGATTACTAGGAGCAAGAGTTGAGAAAGCCATTTGCTATGAAGGACTTGGGACTAGTAAAGTAAATTCTTGGTGTGAAAGTCATATGTGCTAGGAAAGTTAAGAAGTTTTGGTTATTTCAAGAAGACTATATCAAGAAGGTGCTTCAAAGAATTCAATAGACAAAGCTAAAACTATTAACACTCCTCTTGCATCTCATTTCAAGTTAATTACCAAGTAAAGTCCTGTTAAATAGGTAGAAAAAAAAGATATATAGAGAGTTCCTTATTCTTTAGCAGTGGCAGCTTAATGTATGCAATGGTATATACGAGACTTGATATAGCTTATGCAATTAGTTTGGCCAGCTAGTTTCTTTCAAAATCCACAAAGAGAATATTGGAAAATTGTGAAATGTATATTGAGATATTTTTGTGACACTTCTGATTTGAAGCTTTATGAGTGAAAAATCTATCCTTGTGAGGTATACGGATTCAGTCATAGTTGGAAATGTTGATTCGAGGAAGTCTACTTCAAGATTCTTGATTACCTTTGCAAGGAGGCTATGGTGTGGCTGTCTCGATTGCAAAAATATGTTGCTTTGTTAACTATAGAGCCAGAATTTATTACAGTAATAAAGGTTTGTAAAGAGTTACTTTGGATGAAAAATTTCATGAAAGAATTTGGTTGCTTTCAAGAGAGAGGTGGTACTTAATCTATTGAATGAGGGGTGGTACAATTGGATACATGATCTATCGAATAAGGGGTGGTATTTGAGAAAGTCCATACTAATGAAAATGAGAGTGATATGTTGACTAAAGTTTTACCTAGGTGAAAGTATGAGATGTGATGTTCTTTTGCTGGGATGGCAAATTCCTCTACATAGATTGGCCCACTAGGTTAACAACAAAGGGAAAAATTCTTTGTCAAAATGAGAGAACAGCCATGAGAAAAATGAAGATAGGAAGATGAGCAGAAAAATACAACCTTGAGTTTCTATGTAGAGGTTGACATTCAAGGGAACAAATGGTGTCTGATTGAGCTTAAATTTAAACCAGTCGTTGAAGACATCTTATTCTACAATATAATTGGTGGAGACCAAGCTTTCCATAATACTAAGATTTAGATATTTATGCCTAAATAACTTATTATATTTGGTAATCTTTATCTAACTTTTTTCTTCTATATTATGATTCTTGTGATTTCTTATTTTCTTGAGTTGTAACTTCTTATTATTGCGATTCAAACTCTTATTGTACTTCTATTTATTAATAGTAGAGATTTAGTAATAAACCAAAATATCCCATAAATTTTCCTCTGTTATGAATTATTGGAATCTTCATTAATTAGTGGAGGCTCCACTAATTATGAATTTATGTGAATTATTAGAAGATTTTTATGGATGTCCACCATTTAGTGGAGACACCATTAATTGAGATTAGTTGAAGATGATGTATGCCATAATGTATTCCACTAATTAGAGCTCTATAAATAGAACTCTTCTCTAAGCTTGTAATACACCATTATTTTGTGAAAGAAAGATTAGAGAAAGAATTGTGAGAAAAAGAAAGAGAGAAGTTTGAAGATAAATTCTTGTGCAAAGAATAGTTAGAATTTTCTTAGTGTGTAGTGTGTATATTTTATTCTAACACTACCCTAATTTTATAACACGTTATCAGCACGAGTCTATGCCGTTATTAAAGCCAGAAGACAGCACGAGTCTCTGCCGTTATTAAAGCCAGAAGACAGGTACGCATTTATTGATCTCTATGGCTAATCTCGCTAAACTCGAATTTGTAACCCTTGATATTTCTGGAAAAAATTATATGTCATGGGTTCTCGATGCAGAAATGCATCTAAATGTCGAAGGCCTTAGTGAAACTATTCAAGCAAAAAATAGTGCATCCGCACAACACAAGGCTAAAGCTTTGATTTTTATTCGTCGTCATCTCGATGAAAATTTGAAAATGGAATATCTTACCGAAAAAGATCCATATGTCCTGTGGGTAAATTTAAAAGAAAGATTTGACCACCTGAAGATGGTCGTACTACCCACTGCACGGTATGAATGGTTGCACCTGAGGTTGCAAGATTTTAAAACCGTGAATGAATATAGCTCCGCAATGTATAAAATTACATCTCAATTAAAATTATGCGGAGAAAAAGTGATCGATGAAGATATGTTGGAGAAGACATTCTCCACATTTCATGCCTCGAATATTGTCCTGCAGACAACAATATCGAGAAAAGGGGTATACAAAATTTACTGATTTAATTATCGCCCTCCTCATTGCGAGAGAAGAATAATGAGTTATTATTGAGAAATCACGAAGCCAGACCAACTGGCTTAACAGCACTCCCAGAAGTGAATGTTGTTGGCTCTAGCAGAAGCCATCGTTATAGTCGTGGTCGTGGCCATGGCCGTGACCGTGGTCGTGGTTATGGTCGTAGACACGCTCGATATTTCCCTTATCACAATTATAATCAAACTGTGAGAAATACTGGCCACCTGAAGTGGAACAGAAAAGATCATAAGGGAAAAGAAAAAGAAATTGAAGAAAAGCATGAGGATATATGTTATAGATGTGGCGTGAAAGGTCATTGGTCACGAAACTGTCGTACGGCTAAGCATTTAGTTGAATTGTATCAAGCTTCATTGAAAAATAAAAATGTGGAAGCAAATTTTTCTCAACATCCAATGAATAATGTCGAGGATGATGATATTGATCCCGAAGATCTTAATATCAATATTACTCATATGGATGTATCGGATTTTTTGAACACCCGGACGGTAGGATAGACCATTTAATTGGTGATGGCAGTGTCCAGAAGAACTAAAGCCTCACCCTGATATTTTTGTATTTTCATTTTCATTCTATTCTAATAATATTTACGTTTGCATATATATATTTGTGTTCAGATGGCTGTTGTTAATGATGATGTATGCATTATTGATAGTAGAACTACACACACCATACTAAAAATTGAGAAATATTTTTCTAATCTCAAAATGGGAGAAATAAATATTTATACGATAAACGGTAGTGCAAATGTAATTGAGGGCTCCGGAAGAGCTAGTATATTGTTGCCTAAAGGAACAACAATTATTATTGATAAGGCACTATTTTCCTCAAAATTCAGAAGAAATTTATTGAGTTTTAAAGATATCCGCAGAAATGGGTATCATGTTGAAACAAATGAGGAAAATGGGATTGAGCATCTTTTTATTACTCAAATGCATTTGGGTAAGAAATCGGTATTAGAAAAACTACCGTCTTTTTCTACTGTCTATATTTTGTAAAAATACGTACAATTGAAATTCATCATCTAGTAAAATCAGAAGTTTACTGATCCTATTACTTTTAGCATTTGGCATGACCGGTTGGGTCATCCGGGATCTACCATGATGAGAAGAATCATTGAGAATACACATGGTCATCCTTTAAAAAATAAAAGGATATTAACATGAGAAAAATTCGCATGTACTGCATGTTCCCTAGGAAAATTAATTGTTAAACCATCACCAGTAAAAGTAGGAGCTGAAAGTCCTACATTTCTCGAACAGATTCACGGAGATATTTGTGGACCTATTAATCCACCATGTGGACCGTTCAAATATTTTATGGTCTTAATTGATGCATCATTCTGATGGTCACATGTATGTTTATTATCTACTCGCAACCTGGCGTTTGCGAGATTATTTGCTCAAATAATTAAATTACGAGCACAATTTCCTGACCATCACATTAAAAATATCCGTTTAGATAATACTGGTGAATTTTCATCACATGCTTTTGATGCATATTGCATGTCAATTGGGATTAATGTTGAACATCCTGTAGCTCATGTTCACACACAAAATGGTCTTGCTGAATCTTTGATTAAACGATTACAATTAATTGCTAGACCATTATTAATGAAAACAAATCTCCCAACATTTGTCTGGGGACATGCTATTCTACATGCTGCAACACTTGTACGTATAAGACCAGCTAGTTATCATAAATTCTCTCCTTTGCAATTGGCTTTTGGGTCAGAACCAAATATTGCTCATTTAAGAATTTTTGGGTGTGTCGTATATATTCCAATTGCACCAAACCAACGTACAAAGATGGGTCCTCAAAGAAGAAAGGGATATACGTTGGATATGATTCTCCCTCTATTATCGTGTATGTTGAACCCCCGACAGAGATGTATTCACAACAAGATTTGTCGATTGTCATTTTGATGAATCATTATTTCCTAAATTAGGGGAGAACCAAAACAAGATAAAAAGGATCTTGCTTGGATAACATCATTAAATTATCTTGATCCGCGCACAAGCGCATGTGAACTTGAAGTTCAAAAGATAATTCATTTGCAAAGCATTGCAAATCAAATGCCGTACGCTTTTGTTGACTCCGGAAGAGTTACAAAATCGCATATTCCAGCCTATAAATGCTCCTATTCGAATTGAAGTTCCAGCAGAACAAAATATTATACCTATAGTCACTGAGTCAAAAACACGCCGTAAGCGTAGCCGACCTCTTGGTTCTAAAGATAAAAATTCTCGAAAGAAAATAGGATTAAATGATCCGTAAGATCATATTGAAGAAAAGAATGATAAAGACCAAGAGAGAACCGATGACAAAGAACCGTAAGTTGATGAAAGTAACACCGAAATTTCTATCAATTATACCACTTCCGGTAGAAGTTGGAATCGGATAGAAACTCGTTATTGATAATATATTTGCATACAATATATCTCTTGATGTTACACAGGATAATGATGATCCCGAACCAATATCGATTGATGAATGTCGGCATAGAAAAGATTGGTCTGCAATGGAAAGATGCGATTCAATCGGAGTTAAATGCACTAAACAAACGTGAAGTCTTCGGACTCGCAGTCCGAACACCGTAATGTGTAAAACCCGTTGGCTACAAATGGATATTTGTGTGAAAGCGCAATGAAAAGAGTGAAATCGTGCGATATAAAGCGCGATTAGTAGCCCAAGGTTTTTCACAAAGACCGGTATTGATTATGATGAAACTTATTCTCCCGTTGTTGATGCTATTACACTCCGATATCTTATCGGTTTGGCAAGACATGAAAAGATAGATATGCGCCTATTAGATGTTGTCACTACTTACTTGTATGGAAATTTAGAAAATGATGTTTACATGAAAATCCTCGAAGGATTTCATATGCTCGAAGCATATAAACATTATCCTCGTGAAAATTACTCCATCAAGTTGCGTAAATCATTATATGGCCTCGAAGCAATCGGGCGCATGTGGTTCACACGTCTTAGTGAATATTTATTGAAAGCGGGATTTAAAAATGACCAGGTATGTCCATGTGTTTTTATTAAGAAATCTAGTTCTAAATTTGTGATATTAGCTATATATGTTGATGATATTAATCTTATTGGAACTCCTGAAGAGCTCCAAGAAACAATTGATTATTTAAAAAGAGAATTCGAAATCAAGGATTTTAGTAAAACCAAATTTTGTCTTGGTTTACAAATTGAACATTTGGAGAGTGGAACATTTATTCATCAATCAACATATACAGCAAAAGTGTTAAAAAGATTTTACATGGACAAAGCACATCCATTGAGTATTCCAATGATCGTCCGATCATTAAATGTGGATAAAGATCCTTTCCGACCTCAAGAAAATGATGAAGAACTCCTTGGTCCTGAAGTACCATATCTCAAGTGCAATTGGTGCATTGATGTATCTTGCTAATAATACACGACTCGATATTGCTTTTGCTCGTCAATTTATTAGCAAGATTTAGTTCTTCACCAACACGATGACATTGGAATGGAATTAAACAAGTCCTTCGATATCTCCAAGGTACAATTGATCTCGGATTATTTTATTCAAATAAAACCAGTCCAATATTGATAGGTTATGCAGATGTTGGTTATTTATCTGATCCACATAAAGCACGTTCTCAAACGGGCTATCTATTTACATGTGGAAATATTGCTATATCATGGCGTTCTACGAAACAATCTATAGCAGCCTACTTCTTCAAATCATGCTCGAAATTATAGCCATTCATGAAGTAAGTCGAGAATGTGTATGGCTAAGATTCATGATTCATTATATCCGAGAAAGTTGTGGATTATCATCAATCAAAGATATTCCAACTCCTCTTTATGAAGACAATGCAGCTTGCATAGCTCAATTACGAGGAGGATATATTAAAGGAGATCGGACAAAACATATTTCACCAAAATTCTTCTTTACTCATGAACTCCAGAAGAAATGTGAAATTGATGTGCTACAAATTCGGTCATGTGACAACCTCGCAAATATTTTCACGAAGACTTTACCGATCGCAACATTTGAGAAGTTGAGATATAAAATCGGTATGCGTCGGTTTAAAGATTTAAAGGAATCATCTCATCGGGGGAGTAATAAATGGACATATAGAATAGTGTACTCTTTTTCCTTCACTAGATTTTTTTTCCCACTGGGTTTTTATCTAGTAAGGTTTTAACGAGGCATATTCTTTATGTATGGATGGACATCCAAGGGGGAGTGTTATGAATTATTGGAATCTCCATTAATTAGTGGATGCTCCACTAATTATGAATTTATGTGAATTATTAGACGATTTTTATGGATATCCACCATTTAGTGGAGATACCATTAATTGAGATTAGTTGAAGATGATGTATGCCATGATGTATTCCACTAATTAGAGCTCTATAAATAGAGCTATTCTCTAAGCTTGTAATACACCATTATTTTGTGAAAGAAATATTAGTGAAAGAAAGATTAGAGAAAGAATTGTGAGAAAAAGAAAGAGAGAAGTTTGAAGAGAAATTCTTTTGCAAAGAATAGTTAGAATTTTCTTAGTGTGTAGTGTGTAGATTTTATTCTAACACTACCCTAATTTTATAACATCCTCCACATTAAAGAGGTTTTTCACATACAAATCATTTGTCTCTTGTGTTTGTTTTTCTTACTTCTATTTATTATTGTTTTTATTGTTGAGTTCATTTTATCTTCATTCAAGTGCGTAGTGTTAAAGAAACAACTGGCTTAGTATTAGAATTTTACTTGTTTTGTACATTTTCTTATTTTGTGCTTTTTATCCCAACACTTTTACCCTTTAATTCTAAAATACCAAAGATTCGATATTCATATTCATTCGCCTGGCATTTATTCAATTTGCAAAAGGAAATGGAACTTCCATCTTTCCCCGCCCAAAAACAATTATCAATTGAACAAATTCCAACCCCAAAAGCCAACGCATCCACAAATAGGATATCTATACCAATATCACA
Organism: Voacanga thouarsii; assembly: GCA_026120185.1. Taxonomy (NCBI): domain Eukaryota; kingdom Viridiplantae; phylum Streptophyta; class Magnoliopsida; order Gentianales; family Apocynaceae; genus Voacanga; species Voacanga thouarsii. Next base: position 1,236,212 of record JANUWF010001825.1, read on the forward strand.
AAGCTCATGGGAAAGACAAATCAACCAAAAACCAAAACGTCCAAGCAAGGAGAAGAGGAACACAAAATGCCATTTGCCAGCATAATTATGTACAGAAACAACGGTAAATTTCATTTATATGGAAACCATGAAAAAACTTCCGGAATGTGTTTCTTTACATTTTAAAACTGAGAAGAGTGAACCAAATCACTGTAATACAACAATCCCGAAATTACATAGCGAAAACTGTAAAATCTTCCCCAGGAAAATTGGTCACACCACGATGATAACTATACTCTACCAGAACTCCTACCATCTCTCTCATATGGAAGGGAAGAGAAAAGCAAAAGAAATAAATAAACCAAAAGATTTCTCAAGGAAAATGAAAATCCAATATCGTCACCGGTCATGGACAATATTAACCAGCAAATGATGACCGCCACCAATATTGAGAATGGGCAGAAATCCAAGTTGAATAAACTACTCCAGCTACCAACAAAGGGCAGAGAAAAAATTGGCCCTTGTGTTTGCTCTCCACTATGATACAGCGACTATGTGCAATTCATGAGGCCGTAAGGCTCCTTGAACAATCTCTTGAACTGTTCTATTACGGCGGCAAACCTCCGATAACTCTTCAATTGGAAGCCTGAGGGCATTTACATGTACTCCTGATGCTGCTTCAGACAAAGCTTGCAAAAAATTGGACCTTTCCAACTCCGTTACGGCAGTTGATGGAATAAGTGAAACACTCTCCTTTGCCCATTCAAGAGCTTTGACCCCATATGCTCGAGTAAGGGCTAATAATGCATATATAACCTGCCAGTTACAAGGCTTTGAGTAAGTTTCAGGATGATGAGAAGGGCACATGAACCAAAGGCCATGAACTTCTTTAAAAGCATAAAGGGTAACAAGGTTGTCATACCGATTCCAGACGAGAGTTTGGGAGTGCTCCAGTTAGAGAAGCAACCAAAATTCGGGTAATACTAGCCCCACGAGGAATTATGACACTATCCCTTATAGGTAAATAAAATTCTCCTTGACTACAGTTTCCAAGATCAAATATATCAGACAAGAAATTCAATATGGAATTGGAAGCCTCCCTGAAAAGACATGGCAACAGCTTAAGTCAATGTTACATTCCAATCACTAAATTTCTAGAAGGTATAGAAAAATAATAATACCGATGCATCAAACAGAGAAAAAATCGGGTGTCTTAATTGCCTTGATGCAAAGTGTGCAGACGTTCAATTTCATCTAAGGCAAACTGCAGGCGAATAAAAGGAGATGAAGGAATGGCCAAGTCAAATTAAGAAGGTGGAACTCTAAATTTATTTCTGCGTAACTGATTCCTTCGCTTCGCCAGGGGAGGGGGGGGGGAGCGGGGGTAAGGATTTGGCAATACTAAGCTATTCTTTACTGTCGACATAGCATACAATCTAAACAAGTTGAGACAGTTGCAGCACATTTGATCACAAAATAATTAAGAAAACAAATTTGTCTTTGGTTGGCAGCATTGCCTTCAAATTCTTGTAACGGAGGAAACGAGATAAATGTCCACAATCATAAAGGACAGGGTAAGTGTAATATTCTAATCCGTACAAAGAATCAAGGCTCAAGCTAGATATAAAATGTTTGTGCATGTTTATGTTTGATGTTGTGCATATGTGTTGGAACTCGTGTGTGTGTGTGTGTGTGTGTGAGAGAGAGAGAGACAGAGTTGACCTGTGCTGCACAGTCACACCAACCATAGAACAATCCACTAGTGGTGGAAAGACAGGTGATGGGAAAAATAGCTGAGGACAATAACGAATACACCTTGATGCCAACAAAAAGCAATCATCTGCTATGTCTGGTCTGGAAGTGAAGTCCTGAATTTGAGTAAGCAGACATGTAGTTTGACTAAAGAGACTCTCAATCAAGATCTTTAGGTAGTTTGCACAAGAAGGATCAGACCCAAAAATCTGCGAAAATACCACAAATTACTCAATACCGAACAGCAATAAACAAGCAAATGCAGTCCCAGAAAGAGAAAACGCACCTTGATAACCTCACTAGAGAGATACAGGAAACATGGTTGGTGGTGTTGTTTGTATAATGCTTGTATCTCCACCAGAATTGCTCCAACTGTCACTCCCATGAGCCTTTTCGATGTTCTCACCTATGCATTATTTTTAGAAAAACACTATAAAGATAAGTTTTCTTACCAATCAGTTAAATCAGGAAATCATGTCCTCAATGCTCTTCAAGAAGTTGCCTAAAGAAAGGTTAAGCTAAGAAGTAATCCAATATGTGTGATAAATATGTCTGCACTATTGCTCAATTAAAATTTATAAACAAAGGTTTCAATGCAAGATTACTTTAAGCAGAGAAGGAATTGCATAATTAAACCTAGCATTGCAAAAAGGGACAGCACAAAAAAGGAAATATATGACATTCCCTACAGCTTCAAAGAACCTCAAGGTAGCTGGTAGTGCAATTCAATAAATTGGTATTTCAGATAGTGTGGTAGCTTTTCACATCATGCCCTATAATTCATGAAATAGCATATATCTCCAAATTTCTCCTGGAGGCAGTAGAATGAACTAAGCTAAACTTACAGCATTTTTGCAAGCTCGACAAAGGGATTCCATTGTCCGCATGTCCCAAGCACGACTGCATCACAAAAAAAAGGCTCAGATTCACTTAACATGAAGATGAAGTATCCAGGCATAGGAAAATGAACGTCAATAGCAGAAGCTGCTTAATGACACTTACAGATCAAAGATGGCTTTAAAGATTGGCCACAGCCTATGAATTGCATCAGCTACAGCTTCTGGGTGATTCACATGTCTACAGTTTCAAACCACTCCACAATCAGGAACAAAGAAGATGTATCACAGAATTAGATATAAACCAAAAACAAAAAATTATTTTAAAAAATAAATAAATAAACGACCATACCTAAAAATATTTGCAAGTCGATCGATATGAACTGTCAGCTCCCGAGCAGTTTTTTGCCCCAATACCAAGGGACCTTGATTAATGATCTCCTGGTATTTGGTCGCATATGATATTGTAATACACTTAAAATTATCTAAAGATTTCCAGAAAGGAAACTAACCTGTAAAGGACCCACAGCAGGCAAGCACAATGCCTCAAGGGCTTTCTTTGCATGGTCCGAAGGAAGTTCTGTAATAACCTTGCTGCAAAAGAAATTACATACAGAATAAAACAGAGCCACTTATTTGCTTCAGAAGTATGAGTCTAAGGAATCAGCAATACCTTAAAGCCTCAACCAGATGCAATGAATCTTCAGCAGAAACCTTGAAGGCACTTTCCCCAATCACTGCCCTTTGGTATATTTGAAATAGACCATCTAAGGATCCACAGAGTTTTTTCCCACAATCTACAGGGGCAAAATAATCATGATTCATGTACACAGAACTTGAAACACGCCACGATGATAAGATACAGATTCACTACAGTGAAATGCAGCCAACATAATAGCAAGAATTAAATGATATTTCATAAAAACAGGACCACAAAAAATAAGAAAAATATTAATGCTTGAAAGAATTCTGGGGTAAAATATATTCAAATCACAACCGAGGAGAGGATGGTTTACACTTGAACCAATTTAAATTTTTTAATCAATTGATTATTTATTTATACTTCCAAATCATTATCATACAAATTATCAACTCTCATAAAATGAATTGATACGTAAACCACTAAAATTACTGTCAAGACTAAAGTAAACATGTTTTCAAGATTCTCGAAACACACGCTATGACTGAGTTCCTAAATCTTCATTTGTGAATAACATTTACCGTGCAAAGTTCAGAAGTCTTCACCAAAAAGTGAGTACAATAGCGGCTCTTTAAAGGAGAAAACAGATACAATTCACAAACCTTCGGGATATAACTCAATTTTTAATATTATTGTAAGCAGACAGCAAAGATAGAACAAACCACTAAATTCAATGGTACTTCCACAGTTCATAATTTTGTTGCTTAAGAAACCACAAAATGTCCTCTGAAATGGCCACAACATCACAGATTGAATAGAATCAACAGTGGACAACTAGCTAAACGATCGAGCCAACGTATCAGACTTTGAACCATCTATAATTAAGTTTTTATATTAAAAAATATATATATGATAGGTGTCATGTTCTTGGGACTAAGGCTTAATTTTGTTGTTGTTGTGAGGTGTCATGAGCTTGTGGAGAAAATCAGCAGATTTAGCAATGGATTTGAAGGCACATCGGATTTAGTTTTTACGTCTTTTTCTGAGGACTCCTCATCCTCATTCTCATATTTCTTTTCGTAATAAAATTTCCACTTTTGTCAGGCAAACTGGCAATGAAAAGAACACACCAAACCCCATTCTTTCTCTTGACAAAAAATAGAACCTGAGGATATCTCTGCTGCCATTTTCACCTTAATATATCTAGTAGGTGATGAAATGGACATAGAGATGAAAAGAAGCAGATTCACGCCCAATATCAAGTTGTTCGAACTCAGTTAAGTTTTAAGAAGCTATAATATCATCTTCAGACCAATCTGTTCTAACTAATCAGCTTTTTGAAAACAAAGTTTCAGAGTAGGTCAAAATTTTCCTATACAAAGTTCTATGTTTCATTGAGCTGGCCCTCAACCAAATTTAACCATTTATAAAACTTAAAATTATGATGCACCTCAGCTTGTTTAGTTTATCAACTGATCCTGAACAAGATCGTGATCAATGCATCCATCAAACTACCTACCTAGGGTGCAACCTTTATATACTTCTACTACTCTCCTTCCCTAGTCTAGAATGCCACAAGGTATGATACTCTTCTGAAGAAGCAATACCTAGAACTTTATGTATTCCACTTGGTATAATATAATTTGGCCAATAATATTAATCTTAGCTCAAGATTGAAAAGACAAACAAAAATCCAATACCAATCTCTTAACGCAAAATAACCTAGGAGATCCAACATTTTGCTTTTAACAAAATTGACTGCAAAGTAATTTTCAAGCAGAAGATCAATATGACATATCAATACAGTGGACTACAGAGGCACACATGACTTGTCAATAACTTTGATCTATCGAGAACTTAAAGAATGGTCAAGGAATCAAAAACTGCCTTATTTCAAGAGACAAAGGAAAGAAACCCCAAATAAAAGTTGCAATAAAATTCTGCATGTATTCTAATACTCACCAAGAATTATGTGATTCCATTAGATACATGCAAAAATAGCTTTCAATACTTTTTCTAATATATCTTAAGTTAAGAGTTCCCCAAAGCTTGCTATCTTGAATTCAATGACGCTTGAAATCAAAAGATATCTTATTCACAAATGTCCCCACTCACCTCATGGACATAAAATTTTAAAAAGATGAGTCATAAAAAGGAGTAAATTCATTGAAAAAGTGATAAGTCATCAAAAGGTATAAATTCTGTCTGAAATTAAAGTAGGGATGAAAACAACATAAGAGATATTTCACAAGGACTATTCAAGATGAGATTTGTGAATAAATTTCTCCATCCTCAAAGTAGAATTCCAAGGCAGAAATACAACGTGCAAAAGAAAGTAGGGGAAGAGCCTTTACCATCACATATGTGTCTAAATGCCAAAGATGCTGCTGCTGCTGAATCTTCAGATATACTCATACCACTAACCAGAATATCTATGACTGATGGTAAGAAAGAAAGTCCACTTGGTGAAGCATCAAGCCATTTTGAATAAGCTCCAATGCTTAAGCATACTAGGGAAACAATGATCACAAAAGAAACTGTCTCAGTAGATTTCGAAACTTGAATACAAGTGACTATGGTCAGTGCTAGGGGCCAATGAAATCCATAAATGTAATTCTTTTACAACAGTTGAGGAGCGATGGTGTACTACCTGTGTGAAGCAGTTGTGGCTGATGTGGAAATTTTGGGAACAGAGACATAATCTGCATAAAAAGACATTCACTCTCAAAGTAAGAAGAAATAGCTGATGAACAAAAGTGGTATCTCAAAACAACATTACATGATTCATGGTACTATAGGAGGCTAATAAACAAAAAGTAAATGAAATGTGTGCAGAAGAAATGGTAGGAATTTGAACCTGGGGCATTATCTCAGCTTCAACAACCGAAACATAATCAGATATTGCGCGTATACAGTACAAAGCAGCTTCTGGAGGACACCAATCTGTAGTATTTTCTTTTCCACAGAAACTTAAAGCCTGTGAAAGAATACAATCCAAAACTGTTAGAAAATATGATAATGAACTCAGTTTAAAAGCCACAAGGATATTTCTTCAACAAGGAAATCAAGTAACTCAGTTTAAAAGCCACAAGGCTATTTCTTCAACAAGCAAATCAAAAAAGAATAGAAGGAAAAATACAACATTGTCATTTCTAACTTCGCCAAACTATTCTTTTCTAGGATAAGAGCCTTTGATATCTAAGATTGAGCCAAAACCACATGCAAATCTGAAAGATTAGGAAGTCAAATAATAAGCAGTTGCAGATATGACCAGAGAAATGTTTTATTTAATTATTGGTGAGTTACTAGAATAATTCCTCCACTCTATCCGCTGGTACAAAATCCAAATAACTTCTAATGTCCATGGCAACCAAATTTCACATGCACGAGAACTTTCATCAATTGAGCTGGCAGTGGGCCCACATCATCCTTCCCAGGTTTACTAAGAGGCCTCATTGACTGCACAGGGGGTCCACTACATCCTTTCCAACTTTGCTTTGCATCCAACACTAACCTACTTCCAAGAAAAACTGGACATTTTATTTTTATATTACTCTTCTTAAATCCTTGAACTCTCATCACTGTCATCCTATGAGAAAACCTAACCACCAAAGAGAAGAAAACTGAAACCACAAGATTAGGAAATGCATTAAAAAAAAAGTCATCGACCACTATTAGAAAATTCAAGGAGTCCAAGCTCCATATTCTACATTATATTATGTAATTATAAAAGTCCACAACAACTTAGGAAGGCAAGCAGCTCTAGTAGATTGTACGTACCTCTACAAGCTTCATGTAAAGAATTTTCAATGTAGCTTCACCACCTAAAACTAGCGCTGCATCAATTAGAACATCTGCAACAGCTGGAGACGTGAAAGACTGAGTCAGCATTTTGTTCATATCTACAATAATACAGGTTGCAAAATAAATTACTAAGATCCACAAATCATATTCAAAACCATCCACTAACAGGCGTATAAACCTACAAACTGAATATTGCAAGGTGTTGTACATCTAATGTCATCATGCCACTCAAAAGAACAAAAAACAATCATGCTCAAATGTCAAGACTCCATAAAATCACTGTAGCATTCTTATACTTTCATCTCCACCTTTTCAGATCTTGATTTTTTTCTCAACTGAACTTTCTACTATCAAACTTTTTCAACTACAGCTTATTAAAGTTATTTGTAACCAAACAAAACAAAGAGGGAGGGGGGTTGAGAATGAAAGGTTTGGTCCATTAAATGATGACCCATCTCAACATTATGGACTGCAGTTTTTTAATGGTTCCCTACAAGAAAAGTCTTTTTTTACCTCTCTTATGCTTAGAAATGGAAGACACGCTAAGGATTTATTATTGACTCTATCAAACTTATTCAGCTACCTACTTGAGCATGTATTAATTAGATTTTTGAAAACCCGAATTGCCATCAACACTAGCATAGCACCAATTTGGACAGATCCCTTAAATTAAGGACTAAATGGGAGATAGTAACCAGAATAGCTCAAAATTTATAAGAAGTTAAAAATAAAAGAATCCAGAAACCCAGGGGTTCAACTTACTCCAGTGTGATCCTTTGTGTGGACGGGTGTGCCTGTGCCTTTTTTTTTTTTTTTTTTGGGGGGGGCTTTCTGGGGCATGGGCAGCAGCCCCAAAGGCAAGGAGAGAAACTTTGTAAAGCTCACGACAACTAGCTCAGAATGCAGCATGCAACCTCTTTCTATGAAGTGTCAAAAGCATTTTGTTCTATAATATTGCTTTCTTACATTTTCACCACTGACACAACAAAACCAGCATGATACCAATGAGCTAGAGTGTAAATCCTAAGCAATCCCTAAGCATATTTTCAACTAGTGGCATGATTTCAACGGTGATCAGAAAAAGCTAATATGTATATATATTCTTATATGCCTATATCTGAAAAAACAAGAAATAAAATTATTAACGCTCCGAAGAGGAACATATGAGAATTTCAACCCAAAACCACTAATCATTACCATATCTGTTTTGTTTAAAATCCTTCTGGTCCTCCTTTGAAAGCTCTGAATAATCAGCAGGATATTGAACTTTATAGCTAACCTGTCCGTCGAGTATAAACCAGTAAATCTCTATAATCCTTTGCTGCTACTCAAATTCCATTTAGAAAAAACAAAATGTGTGTGCGTGTGTGAGAGAGAGAGGGAGGGGTGGGGGAGAGAATTTTCCAAAGAGAATACCCTCTTCAGTAAAGAAAACCTTTTTGAATCTGTTTTCACTTTACTGTATTTGAAACTTCAAACTAGTGGCATGGACAGACTCTCAAGTTCCACTTATATGCATGGAACTCCTAGATTCACAATCAAGAAGTTTAGCTTTATCATCAGAATGTGTAGAACCAACATCCTTTCCAAGTTAATGACAATAATGGCCTCTAATAAAAACTTTCCTCATATAATTTAACAGCCAAAAAACAATTCACCACAAATGAAGCCCAGGAAACTATCATTATTTTTCCTGCATGCAAAGTATGCTAGACTTCAAACTGTGTATTTCCAGAATAGAGAAGGACAACTCACCAAGGAGACTAGGGATTCATATGATGAACGAAAAACCTGCAATCGTCGAGTTCTCTCTGCTTCAATAGATGCTTCATCACCAAGTAATACATAAGAATCCCTGAGAATTTGGTAATGTCAAGTAGAAGAATATGTTTACAACTCTAATGACATACATAGAGAACTCCGATAATTTTCACCTTTCAGTTAATATCAGCTGAAGGTTATGCCAGAAATTAAATGTCATGGAAGCTATGTCAAATTCTGGATGCGAAGCAACTTCAAGTAATGCATGTACAATCAACATTGATTCATCAGAACCTGAAAATTAGTGTCTTGGTTAACTATATATGTAAACAAATGAAAATACACCATATAGTGAGAAATCAATAAGATCTTCCAGCAGCGATGCTAGAACTATTAGCAACAGAGAACCAAAATTATCTCAATGACAAGATAAACAAATGCCAACTGGATAAAGGATATGTACCAGTTGCAATCAATTCGACATACGAGTCACCCATGTCAGCAAACAAACGAGCAATGGCCTTCACATCCTCCTCATCCTGAAACACAGAGAGACAAAAGCCAACAATCAGGTGAACAGAAACTCAGGCAGCATGTTAAAAGGATTACAGCAGAACTTAAAAAATGACTGTTTTAGCCAAAGAACCAATCCATCTAATCATGTATCAATGGGGGAAGACGAAACCTAGATATTTTGGGGGAGCATGTTAACATCTTTTCTAATACATTTTGACCAAAAAAATGTCAACACAATAACAGAGGAAGGGAGCCAGGGGAGGGGGGGAAAACACTGGTCAGTAATCTATTCAGTTTGAGAATAAAGAAACATGCGAAATCATCCAAGCATGCCAATAATGTCCAAGAATCCATGAGAAGTGCAAAACTACTAAAGAAATTTTTGGAATTTGGTGAACTCATACCTTTGAAGGATCTCTAAGTTGCCCTATGAGACGCATTACCGGGGGAACGACTACTTGAATCAAGGGAAACTGTGAAGAAACATCATCTGAATATCTAGCTGCTGTGTAGTGTATCAATTCAGAAATGACTGCAAAAGGAACATCAAAATGCACTGAATCAAATCAAAGCAATCAAAACCAGAAGAGATTGTAATCACTTTTAGAGAATGGAGGAGCACACAAGAAAAATATAAGAATAATTTACAAGTGGCTTTCATGGTAACATCATTTTCCCTCAGATACTATGTGTTGAAGTTTAGTGACCTTCTTTTGTTCTTTACAATTGTTGATAGGGCTTCTGAACTTAGAAATAGTACGGCTATGAGACAGATTACAGGAATTTCTGTTGATAGAAGAGCATCAGTCAAGTTCAGCAGTCTGGTTCACAGGGTATTCCAGGAACTCCTTTAAGTTTTCAGGTCTATGTTGGAGTAAATCTAATGTCTTTTCCTCAGTGATGTAGTGGTAAATGCCCAGTGGCCTGAAGAGGGCATACATCTCTTTAGTGGCTTGTCACCGTGGTATCCAGATTTGATGTGTATATCAGTTGAGATTAAGATTTCCATAATATGACAGTTTCTATCTTCAATCACTGAAGAAGATTAACAGACCATCCATTTCCTAGAAAACCATAGCCTTTGGAGATGTCTATTTCACCAGATGATTCCCGACCTCTTCTAAACTATCTTGTCTTGAAGTGCTTCACATATCTATTTCTAGGTATCTTACCAAGACAGACAGACTTCCACACCTATCATATCACCTTCATTTTTTATAGAGATCAAACTGCATGGTCAATATTTGCTACCTTTTTTTTTTTTTTTTTTTGTGTTTTGGTGGTGATTTGGGTTGGGTGGGAGGTTGGTTGGGGACGAGGCATCCTCAAGAAAGTGTAATAAAAACTACATCAGTGCAGCACTCCAGTCTCATTGGAGCTATTGTAACAAAAATATTGAAGAAATGAATGAGTAATATTAAAGAAATGAATGAGTTTTAAGTCGTACCATTCACTGAGGCCTCTGAAAGCACATCAGAGGTCAAAGTTGAGAGAGCTGTAAGCACCAGCGGATGTGAAGCAAGTGTAGATGCAGGGATCCTGAAATAAAGAGACAAAGATTACAGAATTTACCATTCACAACAGCCAAAGAAGTAAATACATAATTAGTAAACTCTAAGGGCCACATAAGATTAAACCCACATGCATGCTCACCTACAAAGAGAGAAAGAGAAAGAGAGGCTTCAGAGATTATGACTTCAAGATCCATTCAAAAGCCTTTTTTTTTTCAGCTCATATGCAACATACAGGAATTGTAAGACTATCTAATATGGTAACAAGAATGTATGAAATATGCAAGACATATGGCATAATTTAACCATACGTCAGACATAACACAGAATGTGAGAATTGAATCTAGCAAAGAACTTCAGCATAAACAGACATGAGAACACAACACGCGATCAAACCTGTCAGAAAACATCCTCGGGACAAGCGCGCACAGAGAGACAGAGAGAGTCTTTTGTTTACCGACAAACAACCAAAACCATTAGAGAAATATGAAAAGATACAATGGCATTCACAACATCCACAAATTACAGAAGCAGGAACAACTGAACAAGAATACTGGCTACCAATTTTTTGTTTCATTACATTTCTGATGAAAGATTAGAATCATGAGAAGCATCCAAGAATTTCGCGAGTTAAAAATATATGGAAAGTTGGAATTTCCATCACTACAAAAGAAAATTAGTACCTATGTTTTAGCCGAAGCCAAGAAGCAAATGCCTCAAGAACCTGTCAATTAAAAAGAAAGTCCATAAGTAGACTAAACCACACAATATACAAATGCAATAAGTGGCTAAAAAATTGTTGGTTCCATACTTTAAGAAGAATGAAACTTCTCAAGCATGTCCGAAAAATTAGTTTTGCTTTTCAAACCTTTGTCCACAATTATATATAGAGAGATCCTCTTATATATTTGTTCTGCAAACTTTTCTTGGTTATGATTATTGCTTACGTGAAATAATTGTTATCATCTAATTGTTCAATTGAATCATGATCCATAGCCTAAGAATAAGAATATTTAGTGGACAATATAGTACACATTTCCTTCATCACACATTGATCTAGGAATTGGGGTATTTCACTAAACTGCTTCTGTATGCATATAGTATGACATAAAACTTCTGGAACCACTTGTGAGCATTGTAAAAACTGATAATTACTGTCCAATTCGAAGTCACTAAAAAGCAATGTTTTCATAATCAGATCGGACATCAAGCCGAAAATTTCACTGATTCACGATTTAATAGTTTAATCACAATTAGATCGTAATTGAACCGATCATATTATAATTTGAAATTTTTAAATATAATTATTATAAAGACAAAATTGATTAATAATATAGTGTAATTCAAGTCCATAAAGGCATAAATATTCAAATCTATAACAATATAACATAATAATATGATAAATTACCAATAAAACAGACAATTCACAACTACAAAATTAAAAGTAGCCATTTTTAATTTATTAATAACACACAATTTCAAATTTTACCTCCTTAATTTATTTTTTCAAACAGACCGGTACCAGTTGGACCAGCCGGTTCAATACAGTTTACACAATCTACAATGGTTTTTGGAAAAAACGGTCCAAAGCAATAAACCGAACCGGTGATAGCACCAGTTCATAGTCTTACCAGCCGGTCCGGTCTGGTTCAAAAAACAGTGCTAAAAAGACAAATGATCCACAATCATCCCCAACATGAAACACTACAGACTTTCTTCCAGAATTTTAAATCCCAGTGCTCCATGTAGTAGGTTAGGTAGACACAAACAGCCAAGAAAAGTCCATGCAATTTTGACACTTGAAGTCCACCACTAGCTATGAGGGTTGGATAAGCATAAACATTGATAAAGGAAAAGATAAAACAAATAGAAGTAAAATTCAACTTGAGATAAATAAATGAATTTTTGGAAATTCTACCAAGTCTATCTAAAAACTAACAAGCATTGCAAATCAACTGAAATAATTCAAAAAACCAATTAAAATAAGAGAACTGGTCTTCAAAAAACAACAGCAGAAACGAGGAAAAACAGAGGAAAAGCCCTACCTGCTCCTTAAATTCATTAATATTCAAACAGGCTGTCAAGATTCCCAGAGCAACCTCAATAGCAGAAGCAAGTTCTTGTTCAAACTGGCGCCGTCTATCAGGCCTTGCTGCTATCTTGTAGTTGAATACTTCCTGATTGTTGGATAACAACAGTAAATTTCAAAATGTACCCCAAAAAAGGAAAATGCAAGTCAATGTTTTGTATTTGAAATTCTCAATCAAGGACCAAACAGAGAATGCAGACAGAATTTGGATTCAAAGGAGACAAACCAGTGGAACAAGTCTGTGGAAAAGAAAAAGTCTCGTCAATCAAAATGAAAACCAGTTTGTTCTCTATAATAAATTCCTAATACAAGATGTCCCTAATCAAATTAGGGTACGGAGGGAGAAAGATATAAAATTAAATTGTGGAACTATTTAGTTACACAGGTATCAGAATTAATCTCCTGTTCACCTCTGTATACCTAGTTTGATATCTTCACATGAGGTGACAAAAAGGAAACAAGGAGACCTATCCAGGGGAATGAAGACAGAAAATTTAGAGTTCAAAAATTCAAGTTATATTAGTGCTACCAAATAGATTTGTTAAATCATAGTGTATTTAAAAATTCACAAGAAGCAGTGTCAGAGGGGATAAGAGATTGTTTGATTGTTTTAGCCAACAGGAACAATGGCAGGGAGGAGTCATGTCTTCAATTTTCAGAGTCAAGGACAAAGCAATTAAAATACAGCTACTTTCATTCGAAACAAGTAGTCCACCAACAATGACACCTGCAAACTTTGTTAATCAATGGAAACTGAGTAACCAAAAACATTATTGTATTTAAGATTTCACGTATCACATAGAGTTCTTCTATATGGACCAAGAGTCGAGCATTATTTTCCAGGAAAAATGAATAAAGCATTTAGCGTACCTCAGGCAATACTCTAATAAGCTCTAGAAAACTTGGAATATATTCAGGACACGAGTTCATCTCATCCCTTATCCAATTTACAATGCCACCATCTCCCCAGTCTTCCGCAGGTACGTGAACAGACAATGCTGCCACTGCAAGGCTAATCTAAAGGTGCAAATAATTTAGCCAAATATCCAGCTTATAAATAATAATAGTTATTATAATTATTATTATTATTAAAAACAAGATAGATATTAAAACAGAACAGCGATGGTATTTACTAGAAAAGAACTTGAAATGCTACCTGAGTTCTAACTTTAGGAGGGCCTTTGTAAAATGTCTTCAGTAAGGTCTGCATTCAAATGTGACTGCATTATTAAACTCAATGGGAAATGCAAGAACAAATCAAAACCTTCAGTAAGCACATTTCATACACACAGGCACAAAAGATAAATTGGATCATTCTATATTTAAAGAAAAGACACTAGAGATTCTGCTTTTAGCACCTATTCCCCTACAATAAGTTGTATCCCCTAAAATCAGCAGATGGTTTGCAAGAAGAAACCTAAACAAAGTATGTTTCCTTTTCAACCTTAAAACCCTCAAAAGACAACAAATAGAGAAACAAACATCTACTTGGTATTCTAATCTAATCCCCATGCACAGAGCTGTAATGCAAGTTTGCAGATACACTTCTCCAATGCCATTAGACCCTGACAAACTCAGTCAAGGTCAAGAATAGTAATCAGAGCTAGTTATCCGTCTTCTTTTACCACCAAATTTTTTTTCAAAAAAGAAGCATATCTATTTAGGCAATCAAAACGGATAAGCAACAATTTTAGGTTTTCTGTACATTAACCTGATAAAAGTCAGGCAATTGACTTGCTTCATGAACATATTTCTGACAAAAATGCTGACAATAACCCGTAAACTTTTCCAAATCTGAGTGCATGATAACGATACTTGGATGCATTTGGAATATATATCCATTAATCACCAAATTAAAAATTGTCAAACACTATTAAAGGGAATAGCAAGTGACTGACTCACTGACTTACAAAGTTCACAACAGTTTGAAACCAGACGTTCACCATAAATGGTACTTTTAGCTCCAGATCACAAGAAGAATGAAATCCTTGGGTTAAAGGACTAAGTAAGTTTCTAGGACTTGCTAGAAAACACCAATATACCAGATATAGTAGTATGAACAGCAATGGCTACAGCCAATATTACTGACAAATGCTAATTACCAAAATTATTGTATGATGGTATTCCTTGAGCTGATGTATGGGGATTCAATTTTCAGGTATTATTTGTACAAATTGCCAGTTAAGAGGTTTAAACCACAATTTTAATATCAGTGAATTAACCAGTTTACAACTGCTCCAAAAATGGAGAAATCCAGTAAAATGAAAGAGTTTATAGTTATTCTCACTTACATTTAAAGAATCTCGTAAAGGACGAAACGCTTCAGAAGGTAATTCTTCAAAATCCCGTTGCACCTATCAATCAGACATTAAATGTTACATAAACCAAAATACCACCAGGAAGAAAGCACATGATCAGAACTTGCAATAAATTTTAACAGTAGTATTCCGCATAACATTCCATTTGACGGATCTGATGTATAGACGCATCCCATTTGTTTGCAAGAGTAAGACTGCACACACCTCACTGTATGAGAGCCCCGAAAGGGCAGAGTCTCACGCATTGTGCTTAGACTTCACTAATAGCATGATGCACTAGTGGAACTCAGCACACGTTTTATAGACAGAAGAAGAAAGTCTATTAATGAAAACAAGCCAAGAAAGAGGACAAGGAGGGCTCGAGAAAGATAACAAAAAGCTACACTAGACAGCCTCCAGTACACTGCACATTCATACAGCTATATATCTTAGATAAGCATGTTAAGTGAAACAAGTTTACTCTAGATCGTGAGTAAAAATTGAAATATCCAATTACCTTGCTCCTGAGAGTCTGTGAACAGAAGATTAGAGTTTCCTGGTTACTGGTAGCATCATGAAGTAAATTATCAGCCACCTAAACAAGAATTGATTAAAAACCTTTAGCCCACCTAAGAAGTTAACATAATAGTAGTGAATTAGAAAGGAAAAAAGAAGTAATAATGAACAATACAACGGCATCTGATGGTTAATGTGAAAATAAAACATCAAAACCCATGCCAATCAACAAAGGATATCATGTCAACCCTAAATAATCATAAGTCACCAATTATCTTTTATACAATTATGCAGAAGCAAGGGAAGGAAAAGAAGCAGATCTGTATGTAGATTCACATATGGAAAAGAAAGAGCTTACATTGAAGAAAAAAAAAGACAGGAAACAAATACGGAGGACACTGCCACAAAAATTTCACCAAACCAGAATAAAGAAATAACTTATTGCATAAGATTATTAACTTGACTTCTTTTCATCAGGACTAACCAGTTCAAGCAGCTCCTATGTCAAGGTAATCTTAGTTCAATCTACCAATATAGGACCTTTGTCCTCGCACAATTTGCTTTACAGCCTTTTTACAGTTTCTCTCTTGGTTACCAACATCTCAAAGCTTCGACGTTTGATTCTGAAGAGTAATTCCATGAAGACAGAATGAAAGAACAATTGCAAATTATATTATTAGTCACCTTATAAGTGGAAAATTACAGATTCACCTAAAGATAAAATTCAACTAATGGAAAGAAAAATAAGAGTTGGCATAGACAATTCTGCAACAATAAAATTGAGACTAAATGGCTTTGTTCTTTGAATTTTTCTTGGACAGTTGATAAAAGAATACTTCTCTTTTCCACATCCATTATCTTTTTGTTTTTTCATTGGACAAAGAATGTTTTTGGAAAAAGCAACAAGAAATGCACAGCCCAGATTTTTTTCCTAGAATATTAACCGGACAGAAACAAGTAGCCAAAAATAATTATATTGGCACAAATATATTATCCCCCCATGTCTATACATGAGTAGCTATAGTACAAAAACATGCTTGTGTAATATGTACTTTCTATTCACACGATTCGTATGGATGAGTATAGAGGAAAAAAGAACAAAAGGTCCAAAAGAACTGTAGCACCTTCAGATAAGAACAGCAAAGAAATCCAGAAGATTAATCAGTTTCTAGAAACATTTTCCCCCCTTGCATATCATACTCTCCTTCACCAATACCTTCAAAAACTTCTCACTCTGGATAACAAGTAGCACAAAAATCAGAAATCTTTATCTTGTACTCCATCTTTGTTCTCTCATTGCACTCACACTCAAAAGCAACCCTTTGCCTTACCCCACCAAAATGAAAACCAATGCACTAACAGTTCCACTTCTATCACGATCACAACTCCTCTTTTTTTTTTTTTTTTTTTTTGAGTTTTTCATCAAAGTTCTTCATATTATATAGAAAACTAATCTATATAAAATTCCCAATCCTCTTTCCTGCCAGAAACACCAAAATGAGGTACAAGAAGCAGACTCTTTTTAAACAAAGAATATCGTAGAAAACCTCAATATATCTGATATTGAAATTAAAAATCCTCTTTTAAAGAACAAGGATACTAAGTTTTGATAGAGCTATACAGTTGAAGAGAAGAATGCTACTCCCTCCGTCCTAAAAAAGGATATCAATCTAGCAAATAGCACACAAATTAAGGAATTGCTAAAACTTATATAATTATAATAGAAATGGACTATTATATCCCTAAATAAAAATAAACATTCATTAATTAGATTGGGAATACACACATATTTAATGAGTCAAATATTTACTGAGTAGTTGAAAGAGGGGTAAATGAGGAATATACGTAATAAATGCATTCTTGATTTGTAAAATTGACAAGAATTTTGGTACAACAAAAATAGAAATTTTTTACATCCTTTTTAAGACGGAGGGAGTACCCTTCTTTGGTTTCTTTTGAATAAAGGCTTCACCAAGCAAAAACATAAAAAACCCTAAGCTACTGATGAGCTTTCAAACAGCATAAAAGTTGTCTACCACCAAAGAATCAGGAATTTAATTCATTCAAATCACTTAATTAGGATAAAAGAATTGGTGACTTAATATCTCTCTTTGAAAAGAAATACATTAACTCCGATGCCTCTATCTATTTGGCTCAACTAATTGCCATGATTTTGTCATTAATTATTTCCACATGAATGTTATGTTTTAAACGGTTGTTACAGATTTTCTGTTCCAGAACAATATATACCAGAAGAACAGAGCTGCCAGTGAAGATTAAAACTCCTGAAAGGAAGAAATATCTCCTCTGTCAACTTATCAAAATCTTAAATTTCATATCTAGACAATTCCATAGAGTCTCCTTGAATTTCACTTTTTAAACTCTTCATATTTCAAGTTCACAAAACAGCAACTTCTCAAGCATTCTGGGATCAAATTCCTTATCTTTTCCTAGGCAATAAAAGCAGGCAGAGATATTGAACCTGAAACTCTCAAAACTATATAACACCAATTAAATTCCAAAACAAAGGAATCATTGGAAGTCCACTGATGAGAATCAGAAAATCCTTGCATTCAAATTATTTTGGGGCACAGAATGTATAACAGCCTTTCTTCAGTTAGATTTCAAAACAAGTAATCACTTGGAAGTCCCCGAATCAGTAAATCATTTTATCCAAATTATCTTTTGGTAGAGACGGTTAATTGCAAAGGCTGTTCTTTATTGACTGAAAAAACCACTTCCTAATTGCCTAGTTACCTAATTGGGTAAATCAGATCATAATCTGCACATATTTCCACTTTTCTTACACAAATTCAGCAGTTGCAGATCTTTCCTTGGCTTGAATTGCCAAAATTCCAAACTGCCTCCTCAACTCAATTGGACAAAACATATTGAATCCACTTCTAAAAGCCCAAAAAACAAAAAATTATTTATGTTAGCCCAAAGACAAGAATCTTGCAAAGGACGAACAGGTCCTTACTCATCCTGTCATCTTGTATAGACAGTTTATTGTGCACCACTATTGTGCATTGACTCAGAAAAACCACTTTCTAATTGCAAAATTGCTTAATTCGGTCATCAGGATCATACTTTGAAATCTAAAACAAAAAGCCAACTCCAGTTTTCTAGCACAAGTCAGGCAGTTACAGAATCTTCCTTGACTCAAATTGCCAAAGGCCATCTCATCCCACTTGGCCAAGAAAGAAAAATGTATCATATGACCCCTGTCCAATGAACCTAGGTAATAAATGTTGAAATAGAACAACAAATATCACCAGAAAAGAAGGCAATACGTGTTGCATACATAGAGAGACACCGCAAAAGTGCTCCTAAAGGCGCTGACTGGCAGACGGCAAGCAACAAAATGCATGCCAATGTTAACGCAAGAGTTCACGCCAGATGTCATTAATGCAAATAAATAAACAAATAAAAATCTTAATTTTATAAGACAAAGAATTGCAAATACAGTTGCCAATAAAGGCTGAATTGTCCCTTTAGTTGCCACAAATAAATAAGATACCCAACAGCAAACCGCATTTCAAATTTGTTCCCCAAATAGAAATATCCCTCCATATTGTAACTTCGACCACAGCATTTTCTCCAGCTGCATGAAATCGAAATACAAAAGCAAAAAAACACTAGAAATTCTTTAAAACAAGAAAAAATAAATCTTCAGTCGCATTGTAGAGTGTCTGACAGATAAAATTAACCATACGAAATATTAAAAATCTAAACATAAAAAATTTAGAATAAAAAAGGAAGATTCCATAACTTTCGAGTTCCCATCTTTTTCTTCAGCACATTACTCAACAACCAGAATAAGAAGCAAACAAATTCCCCACAGAAATCCGAACCAGTTTACCTTTTTCCCACCAGAAGACACTTTAATTCCTTAAACTAGATTTTAATGAACTATACTGGAAAAACAAATTTCGATTCCAAAAATCAAAACTTTCTCCAAAGCTGATCAATCTATTCTTCCAAACAACATACAGCATTCACCATTCACAATATTTACATAAATCAATAACCACAAAACCAATAAAATAAAACCAAAAACCGATAATGGAAACTGATATTCGGAAAAACAACAAAAACAATAAAAAATCGAACCTGCCAAGCGTCTATGGTGCGTTGAAATTCCTGTAACCATCGATCGGCTTGCATGCGAACGGCGTCATCCGGGTGATGGTACAGTGCGTTTAGGGCTCCTTTCACTGTATTCTGAAGGTCCATTAGCTCAATTTTCCAATTCCAAAAAATCCCCACTTCAATCTATGACTCCAATAATCAGATTCTCATACATATATATTCCCTATATATAATTAGGAATATAGAATCACTTCGAACGAGATTGAATAGCTTTGAGGTGAATTTAGAACGGCGTTTTAACCTTCAGAATAACGTATAGATATAAAAGGATTTTTGGACTTTTTTGGCGCTTCAAGTGAGGGCTTATTAAGGTTTTTCATCATAATCTGAGGGCGGCCAACTATGAACTATCGCCGTCCGATCGAAGTTGGTCGGTTAGGATTGGCTTTGAAGATTCCTTGATGGAAATACTTTTAAATGCTTTTTTTTTTTTTTTCTGGGGGGTTTCTTAACCCGGTTGTAGTGAATTGCTTAAGCGGCCAAATTTGTCGTTCATATTTCTTTTGTTTAAAATTATAATATCCTTCTTCCCCAAAAAAAATTAATTTTTAACTGGCTTTGGTCCCATGCAATGTGTACACCTTATTTATGTACATTTATTAATGTTTATATAATTTTTATTAGCAACTAAACACGTTGAGGGATCCAATAATCTAATGAAGTATGGTAAATTTTATATGACTCTTAATGTAAATAATATTTAAAATGAAAATACTATTTAAAAAAATAAAAGTCATATACTTTGTATATTAATATTTTTGTTCTCAATAAGATAAATATATATACAAATGATAAATCTTAAAGGGGGTGAATAAAGTTTATGGCAAACAAAAATAAATTTTTGAAATTCTTTGAATGCTTTTGATAAGAGTCGAGTGTGTTTTGAGTGCTGAAAAACAGGTCTCTATTTAGTTTAAAAGTGCGAGGAAGCAAAACTTCGAAACTACCAATAAATCACAAGAATAAAAGTCTCATAGAGTATAAGTTGACAAAACTTTCAATTTTTTTTTTTTTAACAAAAGACCAATCACTAATTTGCTGGTTTTGAAGGTCGCAACATTCAATCTTAAAAGAACAATTTGAAAACATAAATGTTAGGTAAAGTGCACAAGAGAGAGGGACCTAAAATTTTATAATGGTTCGATCCTTAAATGATCTACATCCACTACCTTAAGCACTCACTTAAGGATTTCAAAGTATCCACTAAAAGCCGTTTTCCCAACTTAATGGTGGTAGGCAATACTAATATTACATAAAAGGATCACCACACTTGGTATTATACCTAACCTCTTTAAACTCAACAATCAAGGCTCACCCCAATTGGGTTTTACTTCCTTAATTTTGCTACAAAGCTAATTAAAGATAGAACACAGAAATAGCTCACAGATTGAGTAAACATGAGCCACTAAGCACAAATACATTTTTACCTATGGAACAATTTGATCTCACTTTGAAGCACAAATAAAAAGAGAGATTTTTGTATTCTAAAGTATAAGAGTGTTTCTGAATGAATTAGCACAAAAATCGACTTGAAAATCAAGTTTTTGAAACTTTTACAAGAGTTGAGACCGAAGTTCCAACGGCTAGTTACTTCTGTCAGGATTTTCAGAGTTTTAGATTCACAAAATAGAAAGATGTGCATCCAAAAAGTGAATCCAAAATGACACTGTATGCAGAAAGATATATTTTGAAAAATGCTACAGATCATTGGATGGGTGTTTTGGATTCAGAGATCTGTCCAAAACTACTCAACCAAGAATTTATAAAATCCAGATTTAGAAATATCCCTTTTTTTTAACTCATTTATAAGTGCTTCAAGGTAAAAATAAATTGAACATAAGGTAAAGAAACATAGGAATTTACAAATAATACCTTAATCACAATTCCTAATATATAATTCTTCACAAGGCCTTCATGAAATGCAATTTCTTAAGTTGGATTTGCCCTTGATCAACCACTTATGGACTCCATTAATTGCTTAAGAGCTGCTTAGCAATCCTATATGCTCGCCTTGGAAGAATTGAAGTCAAACACGTCATATCCAAAAATGTTATCACATATAGATCATACGTGTTAGTCCACATCAATATTTATAATAAATCAAAATATAGGAGAATGCCCTTAGAGCTAACAATATATTATATATATATATATATATATATATATATATATATATATATATATATATAATATACACACATTTTTAAGTTAGTCGAGATGATTGGTATTAAAAATTCGAGAAAAGTTCACTTTGTGATCTCAAATATAGTCAAAATCTCAAATTGCCATCTAAACTTCATTTTGAATCTAATTGCCATCTAAACTATAACTTTTTCCTACATTGCCATCCAAGCACCTCTAATTCTTAGATTACTTTAATTAACATAGTAAATTAAATATAAAACGGTGTAAATTTATCACATAACCAATTTAAAAAATAAAAAAAAACTAAATTATCTATAAATTTCAATTTGAAAAAATAGAAAATATAATATGATTGAACTAATTTAACTTAATTTAATCGAACTAATTTAGTCTTTTTGTTATTTAAGTTAGTTAGATAGAAAGTTTACACTATTTTATATTTAATTTATTATGTTAATTAACTTAATTTAAGGGTTAGAGATGCTTGGATGATAATGTAGGAAAAAATCATAGTTCAGATAGCAATTAGATTCAAAATAAAATTTAAATGGCAATGTGAAATTTTGACTATAGTTAGGATGACAAAGTGAATTTTTCCCTAAAACTTATATATTAACGTTTCGGATTCAAATTTTTCTTGGGATATGAGCCTTGTGCGTACCTTTAAATAGCAACTGCAAGTTCTCTTATTAATAATATATATATATATATATATATATGTATATATATTTTGAATAATAATTTCAAATGAGCTAAATTACATCTCTATAACCTAAATTCGCACCACTAAATTATAGTTATCTTCATAGTCATTACTATCATTCAACTATTCCATTCTTAAATTTTTAATTTTTAATTCTTAAACTATATCTTTAATTAAAAAAAATATATTGTCTCCACAAATTGTTCCTCTATGACTTAAATGGGTTCTAGAGTTTGAAAGAAGTTAGAATGGAGGAGAGATTTCAAGGATTTAGAAATATAAGAGTCAATACAAGTTTTTGTTAACAAAAATTATTAAATGATAGTTTAGGAATTATATATAAAAAAAAACAGTGATTTAAGAATAGAAAAGTCAAAAGATAGTAATGACCATACAAAACAATTACTATAATTTAGGGGTATAGATTTAAATTCTAAAGGTATGAATTTAGTCTTTCCCTAATAATTTTTAGTAGTTAAAAAGAAGTCAAATAACTCAACTTTTTTTTTTAAATTGTGGCTTGTGGGTCATTGTGTGTTTTTTAATTATATTCTTTTTTTCTTAAGAAAGTTAATCAAAAAAATATATAGGAGATACTTAGTGCAAATACATCAAAATTTTAAATGTATAAAAATAAAATAATACAAAATCTAAAGCAATTCAAGTTATTGGTAAAATATATTATTGCTATAATATAATGTCAAACATTCTTATGAGTATTAAAGGAGAAAATTATTGCTTGCAAATATAAATAGTGAAGTATTTATACGCTTAGAATCTCATGCCAATGTTGTTTATGAATGGCGATAAGAAAGTTAGAAAAAAGACTACTATGTGTTTATTTTCTATTGCTATTTCTTGTAATTTACCCACCTAAGTTTTGAAGTGTGGTAGTTCTTTGTTAATATGAATCTTATTATTCATGTGTGTAATTTGTTTTATCATGAATAAATGATCTTATTTAGTAAAAAAAATATATATATTTATGCAAGTTAAAAAAACTAATTTTCCAAAATTAGAGATATTTAAAATTGCAAGTATATATCATTAACTATTCACATGCTCTATAGAAGCAAAATAATCTACACTTAAAAATTAAAAATCCTCAAATCCGTATAATTACAATATTTAATACTTATTAATTTTTTTCAATTGTTATGAAAAGTGGTTGTGACCTATTGACATTTTAATCATAACTAGTTGACAACTCCACACTATATGGAGATTTTGCCCGTTGTATTAACTAATATATCAACCTTTATGTTAGAGAACAGCTAATGTATCAACAATAAATCATGCTTCTAGTTAGGATGATCTCCTAAAACTTTTAGTAAATGATAAAAGAAATAATGCATATTTTTTAAGTGAAAGTTCCTGCCATTGATTTTTTGTAGTCAAGTGGCGTATATTCTTGTGATCATAAGATGACCAAGATCATGGTTCTTTGAACTGTCGTTGGGCAGCAACTACAACTATGGGCTATCTAGGAAAGCAATCAGCTATGTTGAACAACCCGGATGCAGCTGATACATATACAACTATGTATATGCAACTATAACTATATTTTTAGTTTATACTTTAATGTCTTTGTATTTGCAATAACAAGACAAAGATAGAGCTATCAATTATGAACAAGTTCTTATTTGCCAAACCAGGTCCAAAAGTAGCCCAAGTCATATAAATACTGAGAACATGACCAAAGCATAAATGACTCTGTTTTTGGAATAATACTTTGAAGCAGGAGGAATTCCAGTGAGATCAATCTTTGCAAGAAGTTTGCAATCCTTTTTAAGACTCCTTTCACCTTCAAAAACATGTTACTATAACACAACAACTTCAAGTTAGAATTCTAAAAAATGCAACAAAAAATGTGCATTAACTATAATAATGGAAATCCAAGGTATCTGTCTTATCCTACCCTTCCTGAATGGAGACGTTAGTATGCTAGTCTTCGTAAGTGGTGAATATTTGTGATTTCTTAGTTGGAAACAACTTGGTCACCACCTCACCAACAGTTTCAATGCCAAGTGTTATAGGTGCCACATCCAAGAGAAGGATATTTGCCATCAGCAAAGGAGTAAGTGATAATCAATATATACGCCAAAAATGAAAAGGAAAAAAAAATATATGTGAGTTTATTTAAAGTATTACCTTTAGTTTTATCACCACCCTCTCCACTAAGGATACCTCCTTGTATGGCAGCACCATAAGTCACTGCTTCATTTGGGTTCACATGTTGGGTTCCTTTCCATCAAAATAGTACTTGAGGAGCTGTTGAACCTTAGCACCAACAAGAACTATTCCATGAATTTGGCTTTTCTCCAAACCAACATCTTCCAAGGCATTCACCTCCTCAAAGTAAGCACAGGTCAGTGGCTTAGAGATATCAATTTGATGAAGTATCCCATAACCCTTTAAAGTCCTCACCTACAACAAAATAGAGCATTCAACATTTACGTAATTTTTCTTATATTATATAGAAATAATCATTATAAAGTAACCATATCTTTACTTGTGAAATTGGATTTTGCACATTGGAAAGTGCTACCAAAGATCACGTTTACCTTAAATCTCCCTAGACTACCTCAATCTTCCTCTATTGATAAGTTAAATTTCTTAATTTGCTAAGTCAATTACGCAATATAAGTGCACAGTTGTGCATTAAGGCTAGTGTTATTTAGCCAATGAAATACAATAAAGTAAAGCTGAAGATATTAACCTTACCACTGTAAATCCTAACTCAAAGTAAGACTTTATGTCCTTATTCACAATCTTATAAGGAATGAGCTTGATATCCGTTTGAACTTCCTCGTCCTCAAACTTGTAAGAAAAGAATTCTTATAGGACCACAATATTATGGTGAACCATTGCAATATATTTTCAAAATACATATGAGAGTATACTTTACTTTCTCCCAATCTGTTTCTTAATATCAAAGATGGTCCTTTCGGGATTATAGCAACCTGTTTCTTTGTTGCCTCACCAAGATTTCATTATTAGTGAAAGCAGTCCAAGATGGGATAATTTAGTTTGCTTGATCATATGCTATAATTTGAACATGAGCATTTTTGTAAACACCATCACAAGAATATGTTGTCCTAATATCCATTCCAATAATAGTTCCTAACTTCAGTGCTTCATTTTTGGCAATCAAATTTTGATTTTTAAGCAATTCAGGTCAATAAAATATATAAAAAATGAAGTAATAAATCTATATCATTGTGCACAAGAATTACAAGTAAGGTGGAATTTAGATATAAAAAACCAGGACATAACTAATAGTATTCGGTAATAAGAAAAAACAAATGAATATATCAATAAGGGTTAAATCTCAATTTCGATAAAGAGAAGAGAATCTCAAATATAAGATCACATAAGTGTAAATCAAAGAAAAGAACCACTTCAACTATTATTAGATCGGGTCTATTTTGCCTTGAGAGAAGTAAAAATACTAAGAAAATAGTTATCTGTATCGGCAAATCAAGATTCTTTTAATTAGAATGAGAGTCCTATATACTCATATACCACGAGAGACGATAGCAAGCACCACCTGAGAACAATTAAGAAATTGGTGGAAAATATAGTTAACATAATGGGTACAAAGATGTTAGAACTGTTCAACAGCTAATCTTCCCCCCCATCTCTCTCTCTCTCTCTCTCTCTCTCTCTCTCTCTCTCTCTACACACACACATTCTCTCTTGATTGCCGCCATCTTCAAGAGTCCAAGCCTAGACCCATTGTTCACCATTGAAATAATATCTTTTGAACAAGCCTCACATCTCAACAAGCATAATCATCAAACATATAATAGGCGACGCTAGCGTCAAGAGTAAAATATTTAAGTGATGGAGACCCAAAGAATACACTATTGATCTATGGAAACTTCATGGATTCACTGGGAATTTTGAATTTTCTAATGGACAAAGTTTTGTCCTAATTAATCCTACAAGTTTCTATTCAGGAACAAGTGGAATAGTGGATGTCAAATTATAGTTACCTTAAGCATTATAAATCACTTACAAGGAAAGGTAAGCAAAACTGACATGGAAATCTAATCTCGTGCGAGCATATTTGTCAACCCAAGCATTCTTAAATTGCTTATCATTCTTGTTTCCAAGATTCAAATGAATATCAAATTCGAACAACTTGATGTAAAGTTCCTGTAGGTAAAGGACACTTCAGAATAATTTTATATACACATATCAATAAATACAATTTGAATGAGAGCAATTTCAATTAGGTCACCAAATTTGTCAAGTATTGACAAGAACATTGTTAAAATCATCTAGCATTCCATTTAACGTCACAAATATACCTTTGTAAAGGCATTGAAGCCATATTAGCTCATTTCAATGTAAAAAACACAAGGGCAGCTGCAACATCACTGATCTGTACAGGGTATTTAAAAGAATTGCACATTCATAGCAGGATTATCAAATTAACCATTAATTTAGTTTTTGAAGTAGAATCAAAGCAAAAGCACATTTCACCTAATACATAAAGTTTCAAATAAATACACAAATTTAAAATATTACCATCACCGACAAGGTTAAAACTAACTATAGCCTTGAACAGTCTAAAATTGCAAAATTCAATGTATATAATGACTAAAGTTCGTTGTCAAAGTGCAATAAAACTGAATGGTAAAACACGAAATATTAGCTAATGGATAGATTTATTATAATAAACTTCACTAAGTTCTTAATCTGTATAGCCCAGAAGTCAAAATGCTTGCTGAAGCTTAATTCTTCTTTTTGTGGCCACCTCCAATAGACCTAAAACAAAGAAATAAAGGTATTGTCATTATAAGCATACATGAGCAATAAAAGAAAGAAATATGAAATCGGACAAATGAAGAAAATCCCTAGTAACACTATCAATATAAGTTTAAGTGAGAAATAACGGAATATTTTTTTGTATATTTTTACATAAAATCATTCCTACCATAAGGAAAAAACTCATCTTGCAAAGAACATTGGACATCCCTATGCGCTTCTTCTTTACCCTCTTGTGAGTTCCCAACTTCCTCCTAACTACTTTAAATGCTCGCTTGTCTTTGACTACTTTAAGAAGTTCAGTGATTCGTAGAGAATATCCAACTTCATCAAGAGATATGTTGCCGACATCAAGATTGCCAAAAGCTATTTGCTTCTCATGAATATGTTCTAAGACATTGGCAATGTCGATTGCCAATTTTAATCGTTGGAACATAGTCCCAAGAAAAGTCATCTATAGAAACTGCAAGATCCTGGAAAATAAATGAAACCAACATGCAAACTTCAAATTACAAGTCTTTTACACATTTTGAAGAGAACATTTTGAAATGAATCAAAGAATATGGAGGACAAGTTTTGAGAAGAAGTTCATTAGGCATAATCAACACACTTTACTTGAACTTAGTGACAAATTTCTCTTAGAAGCTCGGGGCATTGTTTGGTTTATCAGGGTTCTTCTGCCTATTCTTATTATGGCAGTGAATGGGTGGAGATATTGAGGGAGAGGAATTGTCCAGAAATATGGACAAAAGAGAAAAGCTCAAACAAGATCATGAGTGGATGGGAATAGATGCCTTTATCTCTACAAATTCCTCCTAAATTTAAGTTACACATTTAATCTAAACTCATCTAAACTTTTAAAATTAAAATAAAATGAGGGCAAAAAAAAATAAAAAATATTATCAAATGACTAAAACGTCCATAACTACCAAATAAATCTAAACCATACAAAAAGCCATTTAAAGTTGATGATAAAATTACAATCATTCATCAATACATACAAAATTATTATTAAATCTAAACCATTAATTGAAAAAGTTAAGAAAGAGCTAAAAAATAAAAATTACTTTAAAAATTTTTATAGACTATTATGTCCCTTCTTCACTTTTAGAATACACATTTAGATAAAGAACTACAATTATCATTTTTTTAAAAAAAAAACTTCTTTATTGCTTAAAAAAGTACTATAATTATCATCAAATGTTAGTTATTTATTTTATAAATAAAATAAATTATTAAGTATTAATTGGTAGAAATTTTTAGCAAATAAATTCATGAAGATCGTGAAAGTTAATCTACATCTCATCACACTATATACATAGTACACACACACACACACACATATATATATTTAATTCATTTGAAGATGTATATGTCTTATATTTGTAAAGCTTAATATATAAAAAAGTACATTATTTTGTTTTTGTCTTAAATACATGAGATAATGCATCTTCATATTTAATTTTCAAATATATATTTAAAATTAAGAATAAATAATTCCACTGGTTCTCAAACTATTCAGAAATTTAACTTTTATTTTCAAACTATTGAACTATTTTCATTTGTCTTTATATTATTAAAGGCAAATTGTCAAATTTAATCCCTAAACTTTTTATTTTTTGTAACATTGTTCCCTCTTCTTTATTTCAACTTATTAGATCCCCTATCTATTTTTTTTTAAAACATTGGTCCCTCTTCTTTTTTTTGGGCAAATGTAATCCTTCCGATCAATTTTTGGCCAGTCAACGGTCGGTCAAAAAAGTCAACTCCGACTTTGATTTTTTTTTTTTGAAGGACAATTTGATCATTTTACTGTATACAAAACCTTTTTTTAAGTGTTAAAATGGCAACCCATTTATTTTTTTCAGTTGTCTTCCTATCCCCGATATCAATCTTTCCTTTTGCAAATTATAACCCTAGAAATGGCAAAATGCAAAAATCAATGCCAGAATTAAATGGCAAACTTTCCTCCTGCAATTGAAGAAGAAGAAGACCAAGTAATAGGAATCAAATTAAGTATGAAGACCATTTCCAAGAAAGGGGAAGAAGGATAAAATCACATTTCATGGTTCCATAGGTATGAATAATATTCAAGAGGATTCAAGAAAATTTTCAAGATAACAAATTTAACAAACCCAAGTTCAAGAAGATTGTGAAGAGATGGATAGTAAATGAAGGGCCAAAAGACGCACAACATAAGCAACAATCCGTGTGGAGGATCAAGCCAACTTTTAAACAAGGATTGAAGGCTAAAGGAATATCAAGAAGAGTTCAAAACGACCAATATTTCATTTGGAAGATTAAAGAAACACAGAGAAATGGAATGGAGATCCAAGAAGCAAGGTTTAAAGTGCAACAAAATAGGAGAGGACGCCCGAGCCTATCCAGCGCCGATCCAGAATGAAGGACCTGGCACCGACCTTAATCTGGCAACAAACACATGGCAGGACAGATTACACCTGGTGTCGGGTGTAGTAATTGGACCCGGCACTAGGTCCATTCGAGATCATCCTGAATTTTTGTTATTTTTCGTATTTTCAGCCTTTTACACTTGTAATTTAATTTTCATGATTTTTAATATGTTTTAACCTATTTTAAGGCATGTAATAGGGCCATAAAACTTATATTAAGGTTATTTAATAGTTAGAATTAGTTTGCTAATTAGTTTAGGGCAAGGCATCTATATATATGCCATTATAATTATTGTAAACACAACTTTTGGATATTTTGAATAGAAAATTATTTTATTCTCTCTAGAGAGAGTTCTTGAAGGTGATCCTCTTGGGTGATTCCCAAATTAATCAAGACTACTCTTAGGCTTTAGTCCAATTTAAGAATCTAGTCTTTAATCTTCTTAGGATAGATCATTGTTCTTTCTAAAGTGGATCTTAGATTTCTAACTAATCGAGGGTTCTTTTAGGAGTTCAATTGGTTGCCTTAATCTTCCCATCCCATTTGTTCTTGATCATTCTTGGGTTAGGGGTATGTGGGTGTTGATTTAGTTGGCTTAATTTATTATATTTTAGGTTCTAGGTAGCTAATTTACCTAGGGTTCTAGTCTTGAATTAGGTCTCTTGGTTTTGAGCTTCAAATATCAAATTGGTGCTTCTCAAGAACATATCACCAAGCATTTTACAATTCGAATACATGGTGCAAGGAAGTGAAGTCAGCATTCTGTGATAATCCGCCAACCAAATGTGTATGTGGGTTTGCAGCTGTTATTAAGATATCATAAATCGATAAGAATCCAGGAATGAGATTTGTGGTATGTGAAAACAAGGGAGTGAGTTTAAGTAGAATGTGTAGTAGTGTTGAGTTCAAATCTGAAATCATTTCGAAGAGGCAATTATTTTTTATTTTTTGCAGGGTGGCACAAAATGTCGATTGTTTCAGTGGGTTGACCTTCCCATATGCGAAAGATCGAAGCAGATCATACCTAGTCTATTGAGGAAGATAAAGAAGATGGAGGCAAAGAGGGCCTAATTTCAGAGGAGAAAGCTAGCCTTTTGGATTGCCATAATTATGACCTTGTTCATGATAATATTTTTATGATTGTAAAGAAGCTAAATCCATCTGCATTTTAGTAGCTCTGATTGTTTGAGGAACAGAGCTTTAAATTATGATCTAAACATGTAGACTATCTATTTATTTTGTAATGTTGTGACATTTGATCTTTTTTTTGTCGTATGTCAGTGTTGAATTATAATGATATTTGTCCAAATGGTGGGACAATTGTAATTTTGTATGATAAACTTCTTCTGGAAAGTTAATTGTTATTCAGCCATTCATTGATATAGATTTCTTACAAAAATTCTAGCTCAAAACCTCCTTGTTTGAGCTCATTATAGAAGACAACTTTTGCACTGAAGCTAATGTATTTATATGAAAATTGTACTGCTTTCATGAGGTAGTGACTCTGTTGGCAATTTAGAAAAAAACTGCAAAACTACAAGGTTCTGTTAACTGATTAGAGAAAACGTCTTATTGGGAAAAGAGAGAAGTAGAAATGGATATATCAACTGGAGAAACATTGATGAACAAAAAGTACTTTAAATGGCACGGTACAACATAGCATTAACTTCAGCTATTGATTTTCATTACCATGAAATAATTGAACAACTCCATAGTCTTAATAGCACAAAATAACAATAGATCATTCTGGCAAAACATCACTGACATAAAGTAAATAAACATCTTCCAAGTTCCGGACAGGAAGAAAATAATAAATTTACAGAAAAAGCAGATCACAAAATGCAGCTCACGCAACTGCTTCTTTTGTAAATTTACAAAAGCTACTGAAACTATTCACAATCCTAGACCATTTGGTTATACACTTCAATTTCTGCCAACAAAAAAATGATAAACTTCAAATGGCTCTAGCTTGAAAACCAGCTCAATCTAACTTCTTTATTCCAATTTCCAGCATGCTAATCTTGGGGTGCAAATATGAACCTAGATGTGGGAACTTAGCTCTGTGATGCCCAGCTTCTCCGTACCAGCTACATCTTATGGGCTTCTTCATCTTCTTTTTAGAAGTCTATACATCACAAACCAAGTCTCAATCAGCAAAAGTTTAATATAGATAAAACCAGAATTGCAAGACAAAATACTATCACGACCAACCTGTACCTCCTCAGATGGTGCATCTTCCTTTGATTGATTAATTAGGCCAGCAGTAGTAGGTGGTTGACTTTCATGAGGGTCAATTGATGGGGTTGCACACTTCCTAGAACCATCATCCCCTTGGGCTGAGTTGGCTTGTGCATTTGGATTAAAAGTAGATTCTGCCCAGTCTTTCTAGCTTCGCATGGTTATTTATGTTGGGTCATAGCAAATGGGGATGAGTTGTTTGGCAGCTGAACTTGGCATTTTCTTCTGTTATGGCTAAGTTGATCATATTTGCTACATTTGTTCAAATTCTGCTTCATATTCATTTTATCCACAGTTGAAGAAGTTGTAATTGTTGGGCATTTTCTGGCATTATGGCTAGTTCCCCTACATTTCCTACACTTATTAACAGTAAAACCATACCTGGTCATCTTTTGTGCTCCATTTTCTAGCTTCTTCCAACTTTTTTTCCCCAATCTCTGGCCTCCTTTTTTGTCTTGGGCCTTCCAGGCAATTTTATAATTTTTGGTTGTTGAAGCGGCCTTCTATTGGAAAAGGCCAATTATTAGGCCTATTTGTTAGGTAAATAATTGGTGCATAAACCTTTTGATAAGCCTTAATGCCGTAACATTGATCCACAAAGTCCTCAAGGTTTTCTCCTTGATACCCTAGTGCAACCACACCATACTTGCAAGAGATGCCTGAAATGTCCCATTTTTTACAAGAGCAAGTTCTCAAACCAACATCCACTGCAAATTGCTCTGAAACTAATAGTTTCATTACTTGAAACTTGGAGCCTCCAACATAGGTTATTGAACACTGTGACTCCTCCTCCTTCAATTTTTCCATCCTCTTAGCAATTGCAGGGCAAATCTGTCCCGTTTGCCTTAAAATCCACTGCCTGTACTTTTGTTGTCTTTTCATGAGGTACAACCTTATTCTTTCTAGTAAATCTAGAATTGTATTACATCTTGTTTCAAGAATGTGCCTATTGAAGGTTTCACAATGATTTTTCAGTAGAATGTCACACTTGGTGGCTTCTCCAAAATGAGATCTAGTCCAAAAGTTTGGACAAGCGTGTGTTTTCAGCTAGTTGAAAGCACTCTCATCGAAGTCTTTCAAAGCCTGCATTTCTGCCACAAATTTGTTGAGGTATATTGATTTGGTACACTTCCATAACATACCCTTCAATGCAGCCCCTGGATGTGATTTCTAAAAATTGCAATGTATGTGACAGACACAATATCGGTGTTCAATCCCAGGCAACAACTTCTGTATAGCTTGAATTAAACCTTATGCATAACAACAAAAAGATCAAGTAAGTGTCATTTGGTATCTTAAAAATTGAATTGATAAGGAAATCTTTGTATTCTTGTTCAGCAGAATTGATGCTAATATTTTATACCTTTTGTCTATCGGACATAAAGACCCACTCTTTTGGGTTGTGTATTTCAAGGTTTTTAATCAAGCATTTAATAAATCACTTCCATGTAAATTTATTTTCACCCTCAGTCACTGCATAAACCACTAGGTATAAACCATTATTAGCATCAACACTAACTACAGTTAGTAACACTCTGGGATGTGGCCCCTTTAAAAATGTTCCATCTAATAAGCCGAGGATTTTCCTACATCTGCTACTGGTGAAGCAGGTTTTAGGAGAATATACATCTAGCTTTGAATCTCTGTCTGAGTGCATCAAGGCACACGTATATTCTCCTAAAACCTGCTTCACCAGTAGCCTCATTCACAACTGTATCAATGTAAATGGTTGTCCTAGGATTATTTCTCCTAAACTCCTCGCAATAGCTCCACAGTAGCTTATATTGATCTTTGTATTTCCCTTCGATCAATATCTTTGTTTGTGCCCTTGTTCTATAAGCTTTCCACTGTAAAATATTCACAATTAGATCTTTATATACTTTGTCTTGAAATTCATCCACCTTGACCATATTGATAGACCTGAAATAATCAATATACCTCAATGCAAAATATTTTGTAATTTCTAATTTGCGCTACAAGTTTCAAGCACAGTCATATTCTCTTGTAGTGTTCTTATCTCAAATAAAGAAGTATCATTCACCCTATGCCCATAGACTGTACGTTTGAAAAAAAAAATAGAGGAGCATACTTCTGGAAATGAAAAAAACAGAGAAAAAAAAATCGAAGAACAATAGTAGCATGGAAGCATTTAGACCATACATCTGCGTGCCTTAAACTTTTTAGATTGTGGAAGAATGGATTGAACCACAGGAACAGCTCTTTCTACCCCTCTCGATGAAGCTTCCGGTTGAAATCCCGCTAACCTCCTACTTCACCTTGTTTGCATGAACGCCAAGCCTTCCGGATATCGAAATATTCCACTGCCTCAATCATTATTGGTGAAACAAAGGCGAGGAGGAGAAGTCTCAACGTTCTTGATTATCTTACTATTGATTAGCAATATCAAGAACAAGAGAAAGAGAGGTCATGAGAGAGAGAGAGCTTCACAAGAGAGAGAACAAAGCTTGGGAAAAATCAGGGTGTTTTTTTTCACCAAGAGAGGCGTGAGTTCTTAAGCCAAAAACTAGGTCTCTGATATCTGATAACAATATCCTCTGGGATATGATATTTCAAATATTCAGATGTTATCAACAGAGTAAGTTTGGCTTAACCCTAAACTCCTCTGAACCGTATTTGGAAAAAACCCTATAGTCTAGGCTATTGGGCCAAAATAATATTTATTATTTTTCTTGGACCCAAAAATTCCAAAATAATAAACATTAATTATTTATTTTCTGGGCTTGTAGAAATAATCCAATAAATAATTAATGAGCCCAAGTGAATAAAAAATAATTAAATTTTGATTATTTATTTCTTGGGCTTATATAAATAACCCAATAAATAATTAAGCATTAATTATTTCCCTCTAATTTAAACCCAGATTAATTTTCTAATTATTCAAACTGGACCCTGGCCCTGAATAATTAATTAACCAATTAAACCAAATAATAAATTTCTCTCAATTTATTTTTATTTCAGTCCAATAATAAATTAGACTTCCTGAAAAAAATAAAATCCTCTTTAACCGAGATCAATTCCTCAACCCAAAATAATTAGGGCTTACGAGCTATTTCGAGGACCAAAAAGACGCATCGCCTTGACTACTGAAATGACCAAAATACCCCTACTATATAAATAGCTGTATTTTACATTTTAAATATTTCTTAATATCACCATAAGAAAATATAGATCCTAAGGACAATGCTGCGTTAGCAAAGTCTCCGACCTACAGGTGAAATGACTAAAATACCCCACTACACATCGCCGTGCATTTAGAGAGGAAGAAGTATACTGACAACCCTCTAAATGACATCTACTATTCTTAAGCTTCTAGTCCAATGATCCACGACTTTCTGGAGTGTTTCCGCTTTCCAAATGAGCTACCCTAAAGCAAACATCTAAGTCATATTTCCCAGAGTCCTGGACATTAAGATCATTCAGACAACTACAAGGGGCGATATAGTATAGAAACTATCATGTACAAGTCTGTCTTAACTAACTAGTCACACATACCCAACATGCAAGTATATTGGTCCTACGATAAAACTTCAACTAAAGCATATCAAAGTACATGCTTCCAGCTTTGTCAGACCACTAACTTATACTCAAGTCGTAGAGTACTAGTCCACGCTGTAGCAGTAGTAGTCTAGGTTTCTACCATATAATACTTTCAGAAACCACTATTACAGGTCCTGTTCTACATATTCGAAATACGCTTATGTCATGAAGTGGGTGGACTACTCACTGGCCAAAGGTAAGCCATTTCCCATTTGAAATTCATAACATAATAATCTAAATATGATGAGATTCTCATTCTCATCAATCGGTTAAGAACAAATGTTTATGTGTTAAACAATCTGTGATCCATACCTTATTGTGAAAGACCACCATTTACATGGATCACTTATTTAAACACAATGACGAAATTGTGCACAAACAAAAAATAAATTCACAAACGATTTCTGAAAATAAATTCTTTTATTAAAATATTCGATATTTACATAAAAAACCTAGTATAAGAGGGCATACTTTCCAACATAGACAGTCCATTTGCAATTGCGTCCTTTACACTGGGCTCTGATTCTTACTTTGTCATTTTTCTTGAAAAAACTTCCCTTCCATGCTTGATTCCATGATTTATAATTGCAGTCTTTAGGTCTTCTTTGGTGTTAAATCTCATGTCCACCACAAATTTTGAGTTCTCTCCATCCCTATCCTTGTTAAACTCACTGTTTTTAGCCTCTTCCTACTAACATTGTCACCATCGCTATTAGCTGAACCATCAAAATATTCATCATCTATATCCTGCCTACTGTCTTCTTCCGGCATGCATATTTGGACACTCGTTTGCACATTCTGCCTCAATCTCACGAAAATCTTGATTGTACATCCATGTTCTCCATGGACCTTTGATACCCATTTTTTTCTTTTCATAGCAACAGTTCCACCCCTGCACAACATCACATGTTGTTTCATTTTCCATTTCTGTCAAATCCTCATTTCCTTGTACAATGTTCTCAACCGCGACATTGCCCTCCACATTGGCAGATACATGGTCTTTGGTATTTAGAATGACCATCTTTGTTATTTTATTCTCAATATGAGCATAAGCATCTTCAAGACTTTGACCTACAACTATATCAAACAAGCCTTCCTCATCATTTGATAAAGGGTAATCCGAGTCTTCAAAATATCCCCCCTCCCTATTATTAGCATGCTGCTCATCATTAGAGTCAGCCCCATCAGTATTAGTTGTCTTCTCAGCGTTCACTAATTTTTGAGTTGGGATTTGAGTAGTGTTGTCTCTGGATTCTGCATTGGGATTTGAGAATTCAACAATGTCTTGAGCCTTGTCCTCAGGGTTGGAATGGGCCTGCTTATTTTTAGCAGTTTTTTCAGTCTCAAACACATCAGTAGCTTTTTTAGTTACTGGCAGCTTGTCATTACACACAATAGAAACTACAGAAGAAATAATCTCCTCTGAAAGCTCAACTTTAGTCTCAATTTCACCATCTTCGATTTGTAGCAGATTCTCCATCTGATAAAAAATTGCTACCTACACATCCATCAACTTACCATGATCTCCCATATTAGACTCATTTGATTCACTCTTTTCAGTTTTTTCAGCAGAGGAGACATCATTCTCTAACCGATCACCCTCAGCTACAGAATTTAATCTATTTCTAAATTCATTCAACTTGTCTTCAGTAAACTAATCATTCTTCATCTGCATTGCATTTGGGAAATAATGTAATTAGAACAAAAAATTGCATAAACTAAGTGCTCTCACATGGCCAATAACACAGCCTGTGTATACTTGCACACATATAACTGATTAAAGGGACTTATAAAATAGGGGTAATCGTCATGGATGCGGAAAATTAGTAGGGCATTTTTCATAAACAAATATGCGTAATATAGGAGATAGCATCCACAATCTTCTGCATTTATCTGTTGTGGAACCTATCCATAAATTTACCAAGAAGTAAGTGTAGATCACCCTCAGTTATAATATAAGATAACAAAACCACATGTTCTGTAAAGTGTGACTAACCTTAGAGATCATAAATGGAATTTTGTTTACTGTTTCCCTATCCACAGGCCTCCCATTAGTTAGAAGGATGTCTAGCACAAAATTATCAATAACAAAAAAAAAAAATGTTATAACAAATAATAATAATAATAATAATAATAATAATAATAATAATAATAATAATAATAATAATAATAATAATAATAATAATAATGTCCAGCACAAAACTATCCATAATATAACTATCCAGCATAAAACTATCCATCAAATATGCTAAGTATTTAGTTCCTTTTTTATTTTTGTTAAAAGGAAAAGGCAGCCTAACATACGCTCTTATATGAGGTTCAAGTCTGTTGTTCTGCACTTTAAAGAGAGTTCAGCAAGACCATGCATTGACTCTTGGATTCTAAATCTTCATAAAAGTTGCATAATATCAACAAAGACCAATGAAACCTACAAAAATAACAATTGATAAAAACTAATCAAGAACAAATGAAGCATAGATGAATGACATTGGTTTGGCCATCTCATTCAATGTAAAAAATAAGTAATGTAAATAACACAAACTAGCTCATACCTAATAACAATTGGTATAATAACAAATTTCTTGGACAAAACATCCACTTTCGTTAACCAATCCAACACTTTCTCTTTACGTATACTTGTATATATGTAGAACCATAATGAATCAAGATATGCAAAGCAGTTCTCTTCTCTTCGAGAATTTCCCTCAAAAGCTTTATGCAAAATTCAATACTACCGTTTTAAAAAAATAAATAAATAAGGAATGAGGGGGCAAACCCACAATGTTGTCTACTAAAAATTGTAAAAAATCTTACACCAAGAAGTGCTCGACGATCTTTGAGTCTAGCATCCCCTCCAATTTGCATCCTTGGCTAGACTTCTGTTGATTCCTTTGACCACATACATGAAGCCTTCTAGCTTCTTTGCTGCTTCTTCTATGCATTCTTTGAGTTTATCTTAAGGTTGATCGAAGGGTCTGATCGATCTTAAGTTCACAAGATAGCATCATAGAACTAAAGTAAAGGAAAACATTAAGCATCACAAAAGAGGGAAATTAAGTATTTGGATGATAAACAATGACGAAACAAAATTATAAAATATCATGATAGGAAAGGGAAACACTCCTAAGTTAAAATCATCCTACTCAATGATGCAGTTATGTACTAAATGCAATGAACCTGGCAATAGTTACGAAAAGGAATTGATGATGTCTCACATTAACAAGGTCATTGGCAACTCTAACACGGAAGATTATGAAGATGTCTAAAACTTCAACGGAATTGCAGCAAGCTATGAGGGAGATTAATGTAATTCCTTATGCGTCCAAATAAAAATTTGGAGGGAATGTCGTGTTCATTCGAATTTCCCTCAAGAGAAAAATGAAAAAAATGCATTGATCCACAAAGGAAAACAATTTTTCCTTCTCCAAAAATTCATAAATCAACTCACATTGTAATACATCAAATTAAACCCCCACTGTAGGTAAACTCTAACACACATCCTCCTTCATAGAATCATCAGGTAAACCCCCATTGCAGGTAAACCCTTAACAACCTTCATTCCATTACATATCGCCATTAAAACGCAAAATGTACATCAAATTCAATTTTAACCATAATACCAGCTTTGCCAAGACCAGCAAGTATCATCTTCGAGCTTTGCCACTGTTGCCGTTCGAGGAAGAGGGGAAGGAGGAGAAATGGAGCCAACAAAGATGACGATTTGTCCAATGATTTCTTATTTTTTGTGTTGTTATGCTGAGACACTCTATTGGCTATTCATATTTTTCTGCGTCGTGTGCGTTACTATGGAGCCAACCCAGATGACGATTTGGAGAACTTGGCGGCGTCCGCGTGCAACCTCTGCAACTTGTATAAAGAACTTGTATAAATTCTTTCTACTTGTTTTTATTTCATTTTTTCAGTTGTTTATAGTAAAATGACCAAATTGCCCTTCTAAAAAAAATCAAAGTCAGAGTTGACTTTTTGATCGACCGTTGACGGGCAAAAAATTGATCGGAAATATTACATTTGCAAAACAATAAAAAAAAAAAAAAAAAGAAGAGGGACCAATGTTTTCTAAAAAAAAATATAGATATGGGACCTAATAAGTTGAAAAATAAAGAAGATAGACCAATATTACAAAAGATAAAAAGTCTAGGGACTAAATTTGATAATTTACCTATTATTAAATCATCCCATAGTCAATATTATCCTTACTTCAATTGACTGAAATCATCCAACAGTTAATATTATCCTTATTTTAATTGACCAACAATCAACATTTATTTCCATTAATCACATAATGTACAAGTGATAGTTTTATTGATATTTAGATAATTTCTCGTTTTTTTAGAATGCCATTATCTATTTTTTATAAAAGTATATTTTTTTCCCTTCTCCTTCAAATCACCATCACCACCTTCGTCTCCTTGTTAGATCTGTGTATATGAAGCCACACCACTTCTCTTATGTGCCATATCTACTCCTCAATACGAATTCAACTTTATCACTGTCTCTTGAACAAATCATGTACACATGACATAATTGGTGAAAATAAAAGATGATCAGAAAAAAATAAAATATCAATAATTTAATAAGAGTAATTGGAAGTTATTTAAAAATTAAAAAATAAAATTTAGATTTTCAAATAATTTAACAATCATCTAAACTATTTATTCTAAAAATAATAAAACAATTATATGACATATCACTCGAACAAAGTTAAGAGGGAGAAGAAGCTTGTTCCAAGTTCCAATTGGTCACCAATTGCAAAGCAAAAATAAAGTTGATTGATACCATCCGCCTTGTTCTTTAGTCTTCTTCTTAGTTCTTACACTATCAATTATTAGCTTAGAATTTTGGTTTTTACAAATTACGCTATCAATGTAATAATTAACATTATTTAGTTAATAAATAATTTATTTGTTAAAAAATAATAACTAAATCAAATAATAAATTTACGAATATGGTTATTTTTGTATCATCATTTTAATTAATAACAATGTTATATTTTAATTAATTAAAAACACTTTTGTTAGATGATATATTTGGTTTACATATCCTATTATGTAAAAAAAAAAAAAATACTAGCATAATTTTCGTAAGATGCCTTTTTTTTATTATTTTTTAAGGAATTCTAGAAGTCGCAATGTCGTAGGCAAAACTATTTACAACTTTGGACCGATCGACGGCTCGCGTTTCGCTCCTGAAAACAGCGAGGGAAATGCCGCCGTGTCCCCAACGAATAAAGCGGCTTTCACATTCCTTGTGCTTCGCCAGCCTCCAGTACAGGCCGAAGCAGAGGCGTGGTTTTTGCCTCAAGCGCACACATATTCAAGAATCAACTCTGTAAAGTACAAACCAAACTGCATAGCTAAATACAACAAAGTGCTTGATAGAGATAGTCCGAGAGATGAGTTCAGGAGTTGCAGAGGGTGAGGATCCATCACCAAATATTGTAATTCCTGAAGAATGGTCTGATGCGGCAGACACCATTGCCTATGATTCAGTTACTTGTCCACCTCCAATTGCTTTTGTTTGTGGGCCTAAAAACAGTGGCAAGACTACTTTCTCGCGTCACCTTCTCAATGTTCTTCTCCGAAGGTGTAGCATTGATTTGATCATCCTTTTACCTTACTTATATATTGTTTGCGTTGTGCTTGGTTTTATTTGTAGGTTTCTGAATTCTGCTGTGTATTGTGTGAAGAATTAAATGCTTTTGAGTCAATTTGATGTGGGTTTGGGTTGAATTTCAGGATTCTTTTGGGTCTTGTCATATGTTGGGATGGCTTCATGTGTTGAATTTCTTTGCAAGATTACAGCTTTTGTAAACTAGATGTATAGTATTTTAAGGAAGTTCTGGTTTTCCTTGTTATATTCTTACTCTGATGCTGGGTTGTATATAAATTGATTTATTTTCAGTATTTATGAAATATGTGTTTTTCTCCCCAAACCTAAAGAAAAAGAAAAGATTAAATAATTAATGGTATCTATAGTATGAATGCTGAAGTTGAGACCTCTTGGCTCTAGTTTAGATGTTCACATTTCAGTTTTGTATGGCAGATACAAAAGAGTGGCTTACTTGGATACTGATGTTGGGCAGACAGAGTTTACTCCTCCTGGTCTACTATCGTTGACTGTGATAGATAA
The DNA here is from genome assembly GCA_026120185.1 of Voacanga thouarsii. Classification (NCBI taxonomy): domain Eukaryota; kingdom Viridiplantae; phylum Streptophyta; class Magnoliopsida; order Gentianales; family Apocynaceae; genus Voacanga; species Voacanga thouarsii. The sequence goes on from JANUWF010001825.1 coordinate 1,278,047, forward strand.
GATCACCCCAGGTTGATTTTGTTACAGGTTTTAGCATACATTTGTTCACACTTACCAACCATGTATAATTTATCATTACTGCTGTAGTGATTTTTCATGTGACAATGTTTTCTTTTCTGATGACCAGATTTGACAATTCCTTGCATAAAGACACCCGAGAGGTACAGGCTCTTTAATTTTTTCTTAAAATTAAATTTCAGTATATTGTTTTCTTGGTTTATTTCTATAACAAGGATTTTTCTTGTTGGATATTAGCAAATGATAGTAGAATTCTTACCAAGAACCAAGTGTACCTTTTTAGATGTCTGGGAAAACTCTCATGGAAAGAAGAGAAATTCATGACCTTACAGTGCAGAAGATAAGAGTAATTAGTGGTTGTTTCTCTTCCTTTGTTTTGAGGAATTGATTACTTTCAAGCAGCTGTAAATGTAGCGTTTGATTGTTGATTCATAGTTTCCATTTTCCAGGGGCCTGATGTGATTACTTTATATATACTCATGTTTAAAATGAAAGTGATTTGTTGGAAAGGAAATGGGAGCTTTTCTGGAGGTTCTTTTTTTCTTCTTCTGCTGATGGGTGATTATTTGTGATTAACAGTTCGTTAGTAAGCTGCATTATGCTTTCTCAGAGCTTTTGAAGGAATATAGAACCCTCTACAGAATGTTTGATAAACATATGATGAACATCCTTAGTGTTGATTGTGTTGGAGCTGCCATTCCGTTCCTTCTTGTTTAGCTTTGTGCATTGTTCTATGCATCAAATCTATTTCTTGGAAAACTGAAGAAAGATTAGGAAAGAGTTCAACATGTTTATAGTTCCCAAAGAGTCGGAGAGGTCATTCAGAATTTAAAGTGGTTTAAGGGTTTTCTTCACATGAAGTGACTTGGTTTCTGTTACTGAGTTATCCTCTACAACATCTATTTTACTTGATAAATGAAAACCTTTTGTTAATTTCCTTAGCCTTCTGATCTGCCTTTTGGATTTGGCCACCCTACCAAATGACTTGAGGTTTTACAACAGATTGCCAATTTGCTCCAATTACATAATTGAATTTTATATCTTTATCAAGAAGACTATGCTTTTCCTTAGAAAGAAGTGTTTCCTCTACATGTGACCCATATATTCCACTTGTGTTTGTATTGATTGATATATGTAGCTTAAGAATAGATTTAACTCTTTTTAACTTTTGTCTGCTATTTTTTTTTTCCACCAGATGTTTCTTCTTTGGTGATATATCTTCAAAAAGGGATCCGACTACCTACTTGACATACATACATGCATTATATGACCACTATCGCAAGGAGCACTGCATGCTTAATAATAGGGAAAGTCCTAGTAATACTGGATTGCCACTGGTCATTAACACCCCTGGCTGGGTTAAAGGTGTGATTGCATTACTACTTTTGTTTTTCCGTGTCTATAGGATTATTTGTAAGAAAAATGAAGTGCTTTTGCTTCATTTGCAATTCCTTTCCCTCATCGTCTTCATTTACTTGGATGCCGATGAAATATTTCCCGATCCATGGCAGGTATTGGTTATGACATTCTGGTGGATATGTTGAAGTATATATCTCCCTCCTATGTTGTGAACATTCGCATTTCTGCTGAGACTAAGAACCTACCAGCTGGGGCATTTTGGTTAGATGAGGAGGAAAGTTGTGCAACTACCATAATTGAGATCAATTCAGCTCGCCAGGACTCTTTCAATAGATCGTATGTTCCATGTTTCTCTATTTTTTTATACGATGCACCCTTATGACGGCATTTTGTTATTTAACTCAAAACTGGTGCTGTCATTTTTGCTTGAAATCACACTGAATCACTCGTAAGCTGGCAGCAGTATGGTCTTAAATACTTAAAGAACAAGAACATTTTCTAAATACTTCTGCTTAGATTTTGTCATCAATCTGCATTCCAGGGTGCTGATACAGAAAGATGCACATCTTTTGCGCAACTTACGTATGATGGCATACTTCAGACAGTGTTTTCCAAGTGACACGAGTATCACTACAATCAAGGAACTTGCTCATGCATTAGCTGCCCACCCTCCTTTTGAAATATCCATAACTAGTATAAAAATTAAACATCTCCATTGCCAGGTTGGTTAAAAGTGCATGAAGCTGAGTTTCTATTGTGGAACAAGAATTGATGAATGCTGCAGATATCTATAGTTCATTTCTTTTCTTTTTCCTGGTGAAACAAAATTATCAAAGACATCCTAGCAGTTGCCTTCTATCAAAAACAATTTGAAGTTGTTTTACATTTATTATCCACCTCTTGGCATGACCCTTTATTATGGTATCTTGATGCTAGGTCCCAAAGACCGAAATTTTCTACAGCTTGAATGCAACTGTGGTTGGGCTTGCTGTTACTTCTGAAGCTTCTGAAAGTTTTCCTCATTGTGTTGGCCTTGGTAGGTGATTTTTACAATTACTATCCTACTTGTATTTAATCTATATCAGTTTAGGCTTCACTTGGTTCACCTACTCTGTATGGATGAAAAAAGTATTTGTTATCATAATAAAACATTTCTTTCTCTGAGAAACAGAAGCTGTTTTTATTATACTTGGAAACAACTGTAGCTAGACTTATTCTTTCAGATGCCTATTCTGCTGTGTTGTCCATCAAGAAATCAAGTTTGTCTGAAATAGCTTTTCTGTGTGGACGTAACAATCTATGCTGTTTTGGATCCAATTTGAAGCTAAAACTTAATTGCATGTGTTCGCATCCAAAGTGCCATGAGAGTGGACTGGACAAGTCTGGGGCATTCCAAAAGGGTATGAATGTCCGGCTAGAAGGTCACCTGTGGCTCTGAGATGTGTTTTGATGTGCATCTCATTTGGTTTAGGTGTAATTCTGGAGTTCGTGCTTAGTGATGGCCTTTTGGGAAGCAAGTAGAAAAGCTAAAATTTAGTTGCAGGCATGAATGAATGTGCTCAACAGCCAGGCGGCATATGTTTTATCGTCACTTCGCAGATGCCTCAAGTTATTAAGTTCACAGTATTAGGAAAGATATTGCATTCGAGCTACATCATCCTGCATGTTACTATCATAAACTGTGCATTAGTACCCTTATCTTACCAACAACAACAACAACAACAAACTAAGCCTTAGTCCCAAAAAATTTGGGGTCGGTTACATGAACCAATACTAGGCTATGTGTGGTCATCCACATGAATCCTCTCTCTCCACTTCCTTTAATCAACCAAAAAAATAAAAAAAAAAAATCCCTGCTGATCCTGTCTTCCAATTTCTACATGTTATGGAAGTAGAAATGTGAAAACCCACTGATTAAATACTTCATTTTGTTTCCACTTTGTTGCTCTTGTCTTCCTTTTGTACCTGAGGCTGCTGATTATATGCATCATGTTGCTTCATATAAATTCTTATTTTGTTTAACTATTTATGACCCAGGAATTGTAAGAGGAATTGATACTCTCAGAAGTGTTCTATACGTAATCACTCCTGTTTCACAGAACTTGTTGGAGAAGGTTGATCTTTTGCTGCAGGGATATATCCAAATTCCTGGTTGTTTACTGCAGGTATAAATGCTCTCCCGCTGGAAGATTTTTTGTCACCTAAAAGTTTACTCGTTCCATTTCTTTGTGCAAATATCTTGTCCTGCGGTTTGACCAAGTTTTTTTTCCAAAAACTCCTCGTCCTGTTCCTTTTGCATGCATTGTTATGACTGCAATGAACTTAGCTTCACTGTTTGAGACCTCTGTATGAAATGCTATAAGTTCTCATTATGAGGTCCTAGACTTGCCTGGAAATGGAAAGGGTTTTGGGCTGCTGGGGATAAAAAGTGAATGGATTGTACTCTCCAAAAGGGGTTTTGAAGAAACATCTTATGTACCTAAGTTTATGAGATTCTTGAATATGTTAGCTGTCCAGATTATAGTTTATGATGGATTGCAATTTCCAGTGTTAATTTAAAATGCATTTGTCTCTGTCAAAGGTGGTTGAGTGCTATTTAAGGGATTTTTCTGTTAGAAAGAAGAATATGGCACTCTTGGGTTTTATCTTAGTTAGAGCTCCAGGAAAGAGCACTTATTGTTGGTTTTTGCTCACAATTGTATTTTTGCCTGACCAAACTTGTGCTTGAGGTTCATGATTAAAATATTTCTTGGAATGCAATTAGATGTTATCCCACATAATATTCTGCCTTGTTTTCTCAAACAAAACAAAACAAAAGCTCCAATGAACCATCTGGACATTAGCACAAAACTAACTATTACTATACTATGGATCATTCAACTTTTGATCTTTAAATGAAGAAACCGTTTTGTATTTCTTGGGTTGGTCCAATGCTTATCCAGCAGAACACAATAATAGTTGTCTTGATTTTTTTCAGCTCTTTTTCCTTCATGATTATTCTTCCCATTTTTCCTTCCAAGTCTGCAAAAAAGCATGGTGTTGCATCATCCTTTTTCGGGAAATTTTTGATATGCCACCGATGATTTGTTGTGTATTTTGCATTATTCTGGGACATCTTTGTATACTGTTAAAGATCAGCATCTGTAAATACCCTTGTCTAATTCAGCTTTTTGGTTTTTTTTTTCAGGTACAAGGATGCATTTCACCTTACATGTCTGCAAATGTCTTGCCCACAGATTAGGAGATGAAATTGGATTAGCCAAAGGGATGGCACGTACATTCTCTTTTGATTATCTAGCCAAGTCTTTCCGCAGATTACGCAACTGTCATATTATGGCTAACCGGATAGAACATACCTTGTCCTAAGAAAATTTTGTAACTCTTGTAGGCTTCAGATATTCAGAAATGCTTCATTGTACGGGGCTGACATTTTTTATATTCGGAAGATTGAAAGTAGAATATGCTTTAAAATCATTAACATATGTGGTTCTGGGATTCAATTGTGTCTCTCCCAACTGTACTCTTATTGTTTCATCAAGTCATGTTCTGATCGAGTATAATACTAAAGTTAGATACAAACATGATATATAATTCGAATTACAAAAAATAATTTATTATATAAAGTTTTAGATAGTATGATATATTATATTATTTTTTCTCTTATAATAACTTGACACATGTTTATAAGTTAATAAGTTAATTGGCATTTACCAATTTTATTTTGATCCGAGTTCGTTTGATAAAATTAAAATTTAAATATTTAATTATAAAAATTTGGCATTTACTAATTTTATTTTGATCCGAGTTCGTTTGATAAAATTAAAATTTAAATATTTAATTGTAAAAATTGACGTTTGAATATTAAATTTTGATATTTGAATTTGAAATTTAAATTAATTATAATTTATTTTATTTTATATTTTATTAGACTCCTATTCCAGAATTTGAAATAAAAATGAACTTCAACTACCAAAATGATGAGATTGGCTTATTTTAGAAGTTACCAAAAAATCAAACTGAGGTTAGTGTGAAACGGTTAATATTGAGGGGATGAGAAGTATTTAGAAGAGTGGAAGGCGTCATGTAGAAGAAAGAGAAAGGAGGAGTGATTAGGAAAAATGTTTCACTCGTTTCTCCTTCTATTGCATTGTAGGAAGTAGAACCAGTAAAGAGTGATAGACCGTTAATTCAGGTAAATGGACAGTCACTCTGCCTATCTTGAATCTAGAAAGTGAGACCCTTTTGCTTGCTACATATAGATCATACAAACACTGCTGTCAGAATTTTTGCAACCTCAGAGCCATACCTCTTCTTCCTCCAAGAATCACTGGAAGAAACAATAGTGCAGAGAAAAAGAAAAATAAAGAAAGAAAGAAAGATTAATATAGAGATCATGGTCTGGGGCTTGAATGTTTCACCAAGCTCATGATCCTCTGATCTCAAATTATGTGAAACAATCCCCTCTTCTGAGTTTCACAAGATAATCTTTCGAGAAATATATACTTTCTGATCTTTCTTTCTTGAGAAAGATTGAAAAAAAAAATGTCGAGATCTTTCAAGGATTTTGTTGAGCAAAAGATGGGAAAGTTCCCACAATTTTTTATATATGCCATTCTTGAATGGATGATGATAATTTTGCTTTTCATTGATGGGTTTCTTGCATTTATAGCAAATGAGTATGCCAGGTTTTTTGAATTGAGAATCCCATGTTTGCTCTGTACGAGGATTGATCATGTTCTTGTTCGTAGAAATTCAAGTTTTTATTACAATGAATCCATATGTGAAGTCCACAAGAAAGACATTTCTTCCCTTGCTTATTGTCACGTGCATAAGAGGTTGTCTGATATCAAAAACATCTGTGAGGGATGTCTTCTTTCATTTGCAACAGGGAAAGATACTGATTGTGATAGGCATAAGTCTCTAGTTGGGATTTTGCACAAGGATATAGATAGCTTTGTCGATGATGGTAGAACCTTTATGAGATCAGGAAGGAAGGATGATCCAGCGCAAGTCGAGAAGAATGGCGATAATCGGTGTTCTTGTTGTGGAGAACATTTGAAGACAAGGCCCTCTGCTAAATTTTCCCGAAATTCCTCGATGAATGCCAGTCTTGCTCCTACTCCATCTCCGAGAGCACCCTTGCTATCATCATGGAGAAATGAGGAAGTGCGTAATCTAGACTTGCCTCACATTCGGTACACAGAGCTCAAATTTGTTTCAGACAATGACTCAGAGCTTCCGGAGGAGGAGGATTCTTCAACTGTAGACAACCAACGTGAGTTTATTTTACTTTTCTTATCTGAATGTAATAACTTTCTCTTCTTCTGTACATACAGGCTTCCTGATAATCTGATAACATATCAAACATGATGATGTCGTTGTGTTTTTCTTTCTGTGGTGAATGAGAAATACTCACTGGTATATAAGAATGTTGATGTAATCAGTAGTCACTAGGAAATATTGGATAATGTTTGACATAATTAATCAAAATGAATCTGGGATGGCAAAATCTACAAATAGAAGGGCAAAAATGCAGAAACATATTTGAGGACGGTACATTTTTGTATTTGTGCATTTCTTTACATTCTATTTTAATGTGTTTCCTTTAGCAGGTAGGGAAGATATCAGAGCTGCCACTGTGCCATTGCTACCAGATGCTGAAGATATAAATGAAGATGCTGCCAAAACCCCCATATTTGGGAGGAACAGGTTTTTTGGAATACCACTGTCAGATTCAGTTCAAGCCAGTCCCAGGTACAGGACAGCTAGAAAAGTGTCAGTTGACAGGCCAGAATTCCTTTCAGAGCCTAATGATCCAAATGCTCCGAATGAAGGAGATGGAGACTCCATTTTGCATCATTTAAAGAGACAAGTTCGTTTGGATCGCAAATCCCTCATGGCATTGTATATGGAATTAGATGAAGAGAGAAGTGCTTCTGCTGTTGCAGCGAACAATGCTATGGCGATGATCACCCGATTGCAGGCAGAGAAGGCAGCTGTTCAGATGGAGGCCTTGCAGTATCAGAGAATGATGGAAGAACAGGCAGAGTATGATCAAGAAGCATTGCAGGTTATGAAAGACCTGATTCTGAAAAGAGAGGAAGAGATAAAAGTTCTAGAATCTGAACTCGAGGTTTACAGGGAAAAGTATGGGACAATCAAGAAAATAGGTAGTGATGTTTGTGAAGTTGATGCTGATGAAGATTATCAAGAGAGATCTCAGTCTATTTCAGAGAGTAGTAGTGCCTCTGCAGAAGATCAAAATGTTGTAAATGAGCATTCTTTGGAACGTTCTAGAGAATTGGAAGTCGGACATCTGGATGAATCATCAGTGGACTTTGAGAATGAGAGATCTTATCTTCTAGGCATGTTGACAGATCTTGAGATGCAGATCAATATGCCCTCAAAAGAAGCATTTCATTCCTTGGAATCTCACAGAGTTAAGCAAGATGACCAAGACAATGGTAATTGATTCAATTTTCTTCTTGTATTTTACATTCTTACCTTCATTCTTTCTTTTGGAAGTATGATTTTGGTTTCCTTCATTCTTTAAAGGCAATTCTTTAAGGTTTTTAATCCGATATGATTGAGATAAATTGATCCTTGCTGTAAGGTACTGATAAAAATGAAGCTCTTGAAAGAGAAGTATGTGTACTTAGGGAGAGATTGAGAGCAATTGAAGCAGATAGTAGCTTCTTAAAGCATGCTGCCATGACTTTACAAAAGGGTGGTAAGGGAACCAAACTCTTGACAGAGATAGCTCAACATCTACGGAAGCTTAGGCACCTGGAGAAAAGGCCCCAGGAGCATAGAGATGCAAGATCATCTGCTTACTAATGTAATCTCATCTCAGGCTCATTCCATCTTAATTTTGGCTGATTCTCTTATCTTCCCCAAGATGATGAAATATTAGCTAAGTTTGAACACCAAATGATACATTCCATTATTTTAAAAGGTGAACATGCTATATTTTTAGCTTAGCCTACTACTTCCGTCTAAGCCTACATCAAAATTCTTGTTTCTTTTGAAGTATAACTGACAAGATTTTACCAAATTAAAAATGCATAGTTATATAATTGAATTTTTGTCTAGAATCAAATTTTATATGATCTTCAAAACTAAAGCATGAGAATGATGAAATTGATCCCCTCATCATCCCTAGTTTATGTTGCCCCTAGAGAATTCATTGGACAAAATGTGCTTGCATTATTTTGGAAATTCATTTATTTTTTTAAATATAGAACTCTTGTAAAAGGAGTGTTTTACTTATTTATTTTAGTAATCTTTCTTTGCAATTTCTTTTTATTCTTTCCCACTCTTTTTCCTCTTTAGGATGTACATAGATATTGTTTTTCTCGAAGGAGTTTTTTACTTATTTATTTTAGTGATCTTTCTTTGCAGTTTCTTTTTATTCTTTCCCACTCTTTTTCTATGTTAGGATGTACATAGATATGGTTTTTCTCGAAGCAGCATCCAAGCCCAAGCCCTGAAGTCCTGCATAGATCCTGGCTCTCAACTATGTTAATATTCTTCTGGTAATTTTTACATATTACATTCTTGATATGCCAATATTCAGTAACATAAATAGGTTTATAAAATATATTCCAAATAGTTTAATACCACTCGATTTGTCAATCAAATAGTTGCATGAAAAAAACATTCCACCTACAAGGGGTGGGCCAAGAAGGGGAGGTGGAAAAGAATCAAGTGATTTTGAATATCTGTTATGATTGAATAGATTGAACAATCTCAAATAATTTATTTTAACGTACAAACAATATGATTTACATTCTCTAGATTAAGAGTATAAATTTCTTAATATATAACAACAACATTAATAAACCTTGAAATTCTTTGCAGGTAGCTAAAACAGTGGTGATATCTCCAGCAAGGTCTTCACATGTAATAGAAAGTATAGTGAAAAAATTTCATGGACTAATATATGATAGAGAACTTCATTTTCATGCTCATGCAAATGTACTTATTAGTAGTTTTCTTGTTTGTTTCTTTGCGCAATTTTTCCTTGGGTACAAAAAGATTTATGGTGTTGTAGTTGTTGAAACTTGAAGCTTCAACTTATGAAATGCAAGCATAATTGATATCCCTTTAAAGGTACAAATAATGAAGATCATGTCTTAGTCTTCCAATTCAGCCAGAATTAGGTGTGGTAATTTTCAAATTAACTCTATAATTTTTAATAAAACTGTATAGATATTCATATTTTTTTATACGTGAATTGGAAAGAGGGAGAATAATTAAAAAAATTACGGGTTATTATTTGATGGCGAGAGTAATTAAAAAATTATGCATATTAACTCCTTGTTTGATTTGCAAAGAGGGAGGGAGAGGGAAAATGGCATTTTTACTCCATTAGAGTAAATTATATTTACTTCTATTTTATTTAGTTGTGGTGGGAAGGAAATAAATGAAAGATTTTTTTATTACATTACATTTATTATATCTATTATATTTATTACCCTATCTATGAAAAAGTATGAAGTAAGAATACATTTTTTTTAATATTATTTATTCTCAACTCCTCTAAAATTAGACAGAAAAATTTGTTGATACGTAGGAAAAGTACTTTACCTCCCAATTTACTTCCTTTTTTACATTTTCACTATTTTTAGTTCTCGAAGAGGGAAGGCAAAGAGGAAGAAAACCTTTAACTCCACTAAGTGGAATATATGTAATTTATTTTTACTTTGTTTAATTTGAGTAGAAAAAAAGTAAAAAACAAATATTATTTTATTATTTATATTTCAGTATATCTAAATTTAAATGAGTTAATTTTTTTTTTTACGTAAAAGGTGAGAGTTTCACTTTCATTCCATCTTTCTTTTATAATCAAGTGAGATAAATTACCCACTTATCTCCAAATTTATCTCTCTTTCCTTCTTCCTCTTCCTTTTCATCACAACCAAACATACTACATTACTTATAATATGCCATTCACTTTTGCTTTTATTTTTCCATTTTTTTTCCCTCCCAAACTTACAGTATGTTTGGTTTACAAATGAGGAGGGGAAAGGGAGACGGAGGAGAAGCCTTATTTTCGCTGGAGGGAATAGATGAAATTTTAATTTAATTTTATTTAGTTAAAGTAAAAATGAAGCAAATGATAAATACTATCTTGATTGATGTCTCAATACATTTAAATTTAGGCGAACTATTTTTTCGATGTAGTGGAGCTCTTCCTTTTGTACTTGCTCTCTATCTCTTCTTCATAAACAAACAAATTAAATTACTTATTTACTTCTAGAATTACATCACTATATCTTTTTTTTTTTTTCATCCCAATCAAATATATAGTCACTCTTAACTAAACATAAAATTTTCTCTATTTACTTTCCTTACTTAAAATACTTACACTTTTTATCTCAACCATACTTTTTTCATTTTCAAATATATATTTTTATTCCTCAAATATATATAAAATTAGTTTGAAAATTAAAAATTAATTAATATTATAATTATAGAGTAATAAAAAATAAGAATATAGTTAAAAATAATAAATATATTTTTATTTCATAATTTAAAGAATGTTTATAAACAAAAAAAAAATTCGAAAGTAACATTTATTCGAGGAGTAAGGGAATACGTAAGATTTCTTGCCTTTAAACCTTGGAAAACAGAAATCCTTGTCCTCATGAATTATGCTGGCAGCAAATGAGTCAAAACGGGCTGAAGGCACTAACCAGGTTCTTACCAGCCATGTTTATGGCCCACTGCTGCACGCTACTCAACCCGCCCCGAATACCCAATGCCCGGTTCTTTTTGACCCGCTCCATAAGGAAGCGCCACCGAGTTCAACTGCCACACCTCCCATCTCCGGCACTTCGATGCACCTTAACCACCATGAGCACCACCACCACCCCTGCCTCTCAGGCTACCGTACTTGACACCATTTTCAAGCAAAAAAAGGCGCTTCGAACTAAGGTTAGAAAGGACCTCAAGTCCATGGATTCCGACCTTAGATCCCAAGAAGGTAAAATATTAATGGTCGAAGTTCTAGTTATTGGATTTTTGTAGCAATTACTGATTTTGTTTTCCGTTCCAGATGATGCTATACAGACTATTGTGTTGGAAGCTCCGTGGTTCAAGTCCTGTAAGAGATTGTGTGCTTACATAAGCTGCAGTGCTCTCAGAGAAGTTGACACCTCTAGATTATTGTCAGAACTTCTGAACAATTCATCCAAGGGTGCGTTTTTTCTTTTTTTATGCTTTGCTCCTTTTTGTGGGTAATTTTTTTCTATTTGATCTTCTGCAATCTGGTTAGAGCAGGGTAAATTTGATATTTATGTAAAAAGGATCTTTTTTTTGCTGAGGGCATTAACCGGATGAACCACCACAGCATTCTTGCAGATCATTTTAGGGAGTGATGTATGGTATTAGTCTCTCTTGAAATAGATAGAGTTGAATCCGGGACCAAGTTTGGGGTTGCAAAAAAAATCTAGGATCATATGCTGATTGGGCCAAAGCATCAACTTCCTGTAGAGCAGTATTCTTAGAAAGCTATATTTAGCTTGTAGTCTTAAGGTTAATTTTAGATAGAGAACTGTCCTGTTTTATTTGTAAAAATAAGATTAATTGTGTTTTGGATTGATTTTGAGGAGTATAATGGTTCGTTTCTTTGTTTTATTATTAGAAGAAAAGCTTTTCATGAGGAAACATTACAGCTTAGTGGATTGAGGGATAGTTTGGAAATTCATAGTTGTGTCATTTCTATCATCATCATTACTTAATGTTCTTTACTTGTGTGTAGTTTTGTTCTGAAATGCAAGGGCTTACTTTTCATTTTAAATGCAAATAAGATGGTCATCCTCAGATGGGGAAGAAACTTTACGTTCCGCGAGTGGAAGACAAGAATAGCTACATGCGAATGCTGAATATAACAAGGATGGATGATTTGATTGCAAATTCAATGAACATTTTGGAGCCAGCTTCAACTGATGTTGACGGAAATGAACGTGAAGAGGGTAACCATTATCTTTCTCAATATCTTCAATTTTTTTGTGTACAACATTGATAAGTTACTGTTAGAGCTTCCTCTAGTAATAATATTTCAACCCAAGTTTGTCCTGGAAAGTTTTTGCTTGTTTCCTACTTTTATAACTATAAAGGATACCATTACACCAAATATTATCATCGGGACTTCTTGGCATCGATAAGCTGCCTTCCACATGACATGATGATAGGAACATAAATAAGCCGAGATCTATGACTTTGTTTTGGTGCAAAAATCCTTCTTTTTTTTTGGGGGTGGGGTGGGTGGGGGGGGGGGCAGGGGGCATAGGTAAGACAGTTCCCATGTGACATGATTAGGACTTTTCGATATAGATAAGCTTCACATAATTGACCAAATGCTGTAACCGCTATATGCTAATTTCTGCAGAATGTCGAGCATATTTCCCTTCATACTATTTTAGGGATTACTAACCTGCTGAATTTTCTCCAGAAACTATCAATCTGCTGAACTAATCAGACTTTGCAGTTGGATTTATTTCTTGCTTAAGTATTGAAAACACCAAAAAGAGATGTCGTAGCTATATTCTTCCCCTTCCAGATCCTAAACTTTCCTCCATTGTATTTTCTCTTCTGTAGTCCTCTGCGTATATTCTTTCTTTTTTTTTTGGGGGGGGGGGGGGTGTTGCAGATCTCTTCTTAATTTTTCCCACCCTTTTTTTTTGGGGAGGAGGGTGTGGAATAGAAGCTAAATGTTTCTTCATTTGTGTTCTTGCACACATCTTGCTGTATTCATCACCCTCTGATTTAATGAACTTTTATGGCTCCAAGAATACATTTTTCTAATTGATCTATAGCTCAGAAGAATCTAATGTGTAACTTTCTTCATGCAGTCATGTTGGCTAATGATCCTATTGACTTGTTACTGTTACCTGGTGAGTGATTTAGTCTTGTTTCTATGAATTTGGGTTGCGAGGGTTTAAAGTCTGGAAATGACAGCTGTTGGAGTATGTCTTATCTTGATATGGTTTTCTCTTTTGCTTGTCAATTTTATTCCTAAAGTTACTATTATTCTCTTTTCAACTCAGGACTTGCATTTGACAGATCTGGAAGGCGTTTGGGTCGTGGTGGAGGGTAGGTCTATAAGCTTCCTTTCCTGAGATTTTCCCATATTCTCTTAAATGAACTAGAAGTTATGCAGTCATGCAGAACACTAAAGTTTTTGTTTTAATGGAATTTTTGATTGATAACTTCTAAACAACAACAATAATAACAAATTAAGCCTTAGTTCCAAGAAACTTGGGGCCGGTTACATGAACCAATATAAGGCTACGTGTGGTTATTCACATGAATCCTCACCCTCCACTTCTTTCTATCTACCGTTATACTTTCATCTAAATCTAACAGAGACAGATTTTTTCTAATCACCTCTATCCATATTGTTTTAGGCCTGCCTCTATCTTTGCGTAACTTATCTTGCTTCCATCCCTCAATCCTCCTAATAGAAGTATCCTTCGGTCTTTTTTGTATATGTCTAAACCAGCGTAAGTGGTTTTCTCTCTTCTTGTCCTTAATAGATGTCACTCTCAATTTTTCCTGAATAGTTTTGTTTCTTACTCTGTCTTTTCTAGTATCCCACACATCCATCGTAACATATGCATCTTAGCTACCTTTATTTTGTGAATATGATACTTTTTAACTGCCCAACATTCCCTTTTGGGGTTTTGGAACATGTTTCTTCACCAGCTCATCTATATCTTGCCCTTTCAAATTTATACCCTCCAAACATTTGAAAATAAATAAATAAGGGGGATGGAAAGCTTTAGAAAAGCAGAGATGAACGAGTCCTATGTATGCATAAAACATGCTGCTAGCTAATTACATTGTGTTTCTTTATCTTATCTTATTTCCTACTGTTTTTATTAATTTATTCTTTTGGTTTTGCTGGAATATTATGTGTTTCTAGAAATTCTATAATGATTCTTTCCCTTCTTCCTTTGGACCTGCTGTTTGAATATCTGAAAGATATTATGATGCTTTCTTGAGCAAATATCTGGAGCGTGCAAAGGCCCAGAACTGGAAGCAACCTTTGCTAGGTAAGTCAGTTGATTGTTTTTATACAGGAGACACACGTTCTAGGGGTTCATGTACCATCATCCTAGCGATCTGTGCTGATTATAGTGCTTTGTTTGTGCAGTTGCTTTATCTTATTCTCTGCAGATACTGGAGGAAGGTGTTATACCAGTTACTGCAAATGATGTCTTCGTGGATGCCCTTGTGTCACCCTCTGGTGTGATCCCCATTAGTCCAGTTGGCAGGAAGTATTGTTGCTCATAAAAGCATTTTTGCAGATAATCATTGGTTTTGATTCACATTGGCCCTAGCCTTGGGGGGAGAATTTTTGCTACAATGCTTTAAATTGTTCAAAGTGTTCCTTTTTTCCTTTTTTATCCCCCTCTGGTCGGTGGTTCAGATCAGGGTCTCACATTCTTGATTGTAACCGACTTGGGTGTTGATGCGCTGCTACAAAAGCACTGTTTCCATTTCTGTAGAAAAGCCAAATAAAGAGTTCATGAAAGTTGCTGTTTTGAGGGACAAAACGAGAGGGTGGAACTATTGCCCTTTTTTTTTTCCCTCTCTCTTTCCTCTCCTGTGTTGCAAAGAAAATGTTACTGCCAAACCAGATATGGATGTTATCTAGCTCAATGTCAATGTCACACTTTGATGGAGGTGATGAGCTGAAACAGATGCGAATCTATGGTATGATTTAGTTGGGAAACTTTGGCATGAAGTTTTTAATTTCATATACTTAAAGCATTTGAGTTCTGGTGAACGTTGCTGATTCTTGTTTGCAGCAATATTTTCTGCTCTTTCAATGAAGAATTTGCTTTAGTACAAGATGATTGGGTTGATGATATAATCTAGGATAGATGCATAAAATCTTGAGTGAACTTTTCTACAATTTGACTTAATTATTTGAGTTGGAAGATAAAGAATTAGATATATGTCATTGCAGGATCCTATTTTACTTCAAGGGCAATTATGATTCTATTTGGAGGGCAATTAAGGCAATTAAATATAGCGGTGAAAAAATGGGATGACATAGTGAAATGTACGATTTCTTTTGGTTACCAGAAAAGTTATTATGGCTGCTTGAGTGATATTCATTTTGTTTTGAAATAGATGTTTATATAATTTTTTTATTTTATTTCAAAATAAATGATGTTCGTTTATATTTTTTAATGTATTAATCATTGATATTTTTTTACGTTATTCTTCATTTAATGTAATGCAAGTAGGAGACAAAGAGAGAGATAGAAATAAGAGTGATTAATTTAGAGAGAGAAAATAATATTTATTAGAGTTATAGTTAGAATTTTATATAAAAAGTATTATTATTTTCATAACTTTTAATATGTATGTATATAGTTGTATGAATATCTATTTTGAAATGGAAGAATACTTTTTATCTTTACTCTATGGGACTTACCAAGCAAGCAATATCAGGTTGCTTATAAAGTGTGAGACCCATAAAGGGTCGTTCTGTCAGCGTTGCTCTTTTTTTCTTTGGTGTGTTGCGTATGGAATTTTGTCTTAATTCATCTCCCCTTTTGTTTATTTATCAAAGAAAAAAAAAATTAAGGTAAAAGACTAAAATTACTTATCTCAGGGAAAAAAAAAATCAAGGTAAAGGAATTACTTAACTCGCATAATGATTTAATTAAGGTAAAAGTATTACTTACTTATCACATAATGTTTGTTACCATACTTAATGATTTAATTCTTAATTTTTTTAAATTACAGATTACATATTAAATTAGTGGAATATTATTGCATTGCACAATATTAAAATTCCATATTTAAACTTTTGATACCAATTATAGTATATTCTATTTATAGTACTTCTATAATGTAGTTTTAAAAAATGTTTTTTATTTTAAATTAAATATTTACGTTTTTATTTTAAATATTCTAAGATGAATATTTATTTTTTAAAAAAATGAACATATTTTCTATTTAAATTACCACTAGTATCCTGCTAATTAATTCAAGGGATTGAAGTCCGGTAACATATATATTATTGCTATCACTAATCTCTTTAAGTGTTAATAATAAGCTATTAATTTGTACATGGTCAACAAACCTTATTTTTAATAAAGAAACTCCTATTAAAGAAGATTATTCCAAAACAATAAAAAAATTTGATAAAAGACAATAAAAATTTATTGTAATTCTAAAACATAGAAAGCATGCTTGGGTAAGAAAAGGAAATGGGGAAAAGCATCCGAAGGGCTTAAAGTGTTATAGTAACAAATTAGAGCTAAGTCTATTTACCCATTTTTCCTTTCAATGCAGTGTAATCAACCGTTGCTATGGAAATAATGTGAAAAAGGTTTTTGGATTGTCAATTAATTACTTTTAAATAATGGATTTGCTTAGGTCATTTTGATAATATTACGTAATTGCTTTGGTCAGCATGGCTGCTGAGAATAGACATATTCAAGTGCAGTACACAAATTTTCCAAAGAATGTTAACCATAATTGCTTAGAGATTAGAATTACATTAAAGGGAAATTCAATTTAGAGTCTAAATGCATAAGTAGATAGTAATTGGATAAAAAAATTGTATGAATATAATAAAAAATTATTAAATGTATAAGATCAGTTAGAATTTAATATGAAATCAAATAAAAAGAATATAATGTGTATTGAGTATTTTTGAGAAACGAATATATATAAAAATAATATTTATTTAAATTAAAGTAATTTTAAATAAGAATAAAAATAATATCTAAATACATCATTTGACACCATTTTTTATAACGTGTATATATAGTTTTCTTTCATTTTTCTCAACAAAAATTGATAAATGAAAATTTAGTTGTTAGATTTGGAAATGGACTTGTGTAGTATATGAATCATTTTTTTTTTTTGGGACAGAGACACAATGAGGATTTTTTTAAAAAAAAAATTTTAAAAAAATTATAAAACTTTTTTTTTTAGATAGCAGAAAGAGAGAAAAAAAGGCAGAAAGAATGAGATGGTGTGTAACTAGCTGAAAATTATTAAGAAAATAAATAAATAATAGGGGAAAAATTATGATATAGAAAGACAAAATAATTAAGTAAGATTTTTAATTTGTAGTCAATTAAAAAACTAATATTTAAATTTTTTAAATTAAAAGAATAATTGCGTCATTTGCATGAGCAAGTGCACTGGCACTATCACCGCCATTTCTTTTATATATATATATATATATATATATATATATATATATATATATATATATAGTAAGCCCATCATTAAATCCTCTCTACACTGCACACTCAAAAATTATATATGTCGTGTCTGACATAATCTCAAAAATTATCTGGCGGGTCGGGTTGGGCCGGGTCGGTGGTCGGGCATAACCGGTTACGTCGGGTCTTGACTAATTAATTTTTAAAAAATAAAATTCGTTGGCCATCGCTAATCCGTCGCTGCGTAACCGGTTCTGCCCTACCACCGGCGACGGATTAGCGATGGCCTTAATTGCAAATTTAATTATAAATATCATTACTTAATATCCGTCGCTAATCCGTTGCTGTTAGCGACGGATTTTTTTCCGTCGCTATTTGTGACTCCAGTCTTAGCGAGGGTAAAAATCCGTCGCTAAACTCAATTAGCAACGGATTTGACTGTCGCTAAATTGTTGTTTTCTTGTAGTGATTGACCAACTTAGAAAAAAAATTCTAAATCATAGGATATGTGTACTTTGTAGATATTATTCTATGTGGTTAATTATTATGATATTATTTCAATCCGAATAAATAAGTAAAAGTATCCTTAAAAAAGTACACCTAGTTAGGAACTACATTGTTTATCAGCTGGTGAAAATGCAGGAAAACTTTCAGAAAAGTAAATTCTCTGCACAAATCACTTAGTTGCATCTGATGTGCAGTAAGTATTTGATCCTGCAAGAAAAAAAAATTATCTAGATTACGACTAAGTTTGCACCCCAAAATGAAGAATGGAAATGCAATGAAATTATTGTTTTTGAATTTCAAATTGTTCACATACTTTTTTGGGTGTCATAATGAATTGACAGAGGATATTACTCATATTATTCTCCCTTTTGATTTCATGTCCAGTAGAGCTATGGTCCTTTTCAATGTTTTAAAGTTCTCTTGAAATTTTGGATTATATTTGACTTGTTTATAGCAATATGCTCCAAATGAATGGTAGAAAGGATAATTTCTACTTATGTTGTATTCTTTGCTATGCAGTCTAGTTTGCTTATTCTTTTGGATTTTTTGGTTATCCAGACTAAATTTTAACTTGAAATAGCCTTTTTTTCAACATTTTGTAATGAGTACATGGGTTTATACTTGAGATAGAAAACCAACATCGACGATCCAAAGCTGTTGTTCAAAGTACTTCGATTGTACTCGTGATTGATTCTTAAGACCTTATGGAGCTATTTAAGAAGGAACATTCTGTAGTCGTATTCAATTTGATTTGAAAAGATTTAAATTTTGGTTTATATTTTGGAATTCATTTCTAGTTATTTTGGTTTAGGGTTTAGAAGATTTGAAATTTCATTTTACACACAATGAAAACCAATTTTGAATATCTTTCATTTCTTTTCATTTTCTTTTCCACGATTTTATGTCCTTTTCTTTTACCTTTCCACATTCTAACCATTTTCGTTCAAAGTATTACGTTAATTGTTTCAATTTACTTTAAATAGGTAGGATGGATCACATGCACGTGGATATCCATCTCGCCCTCTTGTTGGTGGTTTATTATATCTCCAGCCCAGTCACCGTTCTTCATTGGTATGGTCTGGTGATCAGCGTGCCTGTGAGACTCCATTGGTATTTACGATACGATTTTGCATTTTGGGAGCACACTTCACTTTCAGGTAGAGTCATAGAGTTGGTGGATAGTGATGGTTTTGGAGGAGTTAGACGAGTTGGGCATATGCAAGTAGATCACGCCCTCATTACTGCACTAGTAGAGCGATGGCGATAGAAGACTCGTACATTTCATTTACCAGTAGGAGAGGCTACCATTACATTAGAGGATGTAGCGCTTTTATGGGGCCTTAGAGTAGATGGGGATCCAGTCGTAGGGGCGCCTTTTCACTGTTCAAAATTTGATTGGATTGATCTTTGTGATAGATTACTAGATGTTAGACCACGAGCAGAGCATTTTCAGGGAAATAGGATTAGGAAGGCTCATATTGAGGAGCACTTGGACATTCCTTTGGAAGATGACGCTACTGATGACGTTATACAACAGCGTGCTCGTTGTCTTATATTCTTGCTGATCGGGGGGTTATTATTTTTTAATAAGTCTGGGAATTTACTGCACTTGAGATATCTACCTATTATAGAGGATTTAGATGCCTGTGGCACCCTAAGTTGGGGTAGTGCAGTCTTAGCATACCTGTATAGATGTTTGTGCCAGGCTGCTATTAGGTCCGCCTAAGAGATTTGTGACTCAATGGTCTTAGTTCAGGTAAGTTTGAATTTGGTCTATTTTTTATTTTAAAAATTCTAGATAATATATATAATATTTCTAATACCTTTATGTAAATGCGATGTAGCTATGGGCCTGGGAGCATCTTCGGGTTGTGCGATCGGAGCGGCGTAGACCCCGCAACGAGCTACCACTGCTTGCACCATATGGAGCTCGATGGGACGTAGGTTTATACCTATATTGCACGTCCACGCATATTTTGGTGTCGTATCGCTCCCAACTTGATGCCCTCTCTGACGATGATGTGAGTATATATGTTATGTATGCATACTTTTTTATAACCCCATCTATGTGTACGCAAATCTTATATCTATTGTGTGTGTTGTAGTTTATTTGGCAGCTATATCAGTCGAATTTGGTAAGTGTCTTCCCCCCGCACTATTTGGATGGAGCCTATATTTGGAGGTCACGCACATCACTTATTAGTTGGGAGGTGGTCGAGCTCTACTTTCGGACCGGATCATGAAGTAGTTTGGGATGTTGCAGTCTATACCGATAAACTGTGATACACGGGTTGACCTCCATGATATTGATAGGCGGACGAGCAATCCTACTCGAGATTATGCCATATACCATTGGCTATATCTTCAGATGTGGGCACATCGACTAAAGTATATATAGACTAGTGAGTTAGGTGTCTCGGTTGATGGAGCATACATGCAGTGGTATAGGGACCATACCCGTCTTCGAATCGGGAACCCCATTTCTCGCGATGCATTATAGTCGAGATATCAGCCTATCGGATTCAGTACAGTTGTATTGGTAAGTACTTATAATTTAATAAGTTATAACATATTTAAATATATAACTAAATGTTAAATATTTTTTTTCAGGCCGATATTGTGCGACGTGCTATAGTAGTGGAAGACCAACATATTCACAATGCCGACGCGGTTTCTTGAAGGGTGTTTATAGAGATACGAGATATGTGTGCTCGAGGACTAACAGCATGTCATCAGTTACACGATAGATATCCTGGCCCAATCAAGTCAGAGGAGCTGACTATTGCAGTGAGTCAGCCTACTTCGAGGCCCCGGGAGCCTATTGATGGGCGTGCACATGCCGAGATGAGGCGAGTAGGCAAGAGACCCCGAGTGTGACCATATCCTTCACATGACCATCATGACCAGGATGCAACCGCTGACCATCACGACCAGGAGGCACGGGACGGTTTGCCCCTCAATTTTGGTGCGGATGAGTTGCTAGGGGATGATTCTATGGTGATTCTGGTTCAGTCTCCATTTAGGCCTGAGACAGGCATTCCTGTAGGCACGGATTCATTGACTACTGATGGGCAGGCGGGCCCTGTTACACGCATTGATGAGCTTCCTGTTCGTTCTTTTCGCGGGATTGTCTGTACTAGGCACGGAAGACGGATTCTAGATCCTTCCCAATAGGAAGATCCACAGCCTGCTCATTCTCCCCAGCCTAAACCACAGCCCGTCCTTTCTCCCCAAGGAGAAGCAAAACCCGCGCATTCTTCCCAGCAGGAAGAACCATAACCTAATGCTGCCGGGAGACCTAGGAGAAAGATTAGGCCTCGGAGGCCATGTGTACTGTCTCCGCATTAGTCGTTCTTTACTTGTATAGATGTAGTCTAAATGTATAATGTGACCCCATTGACTTTGAATCAAGATATTTGTTTGGATGGTTTTGGTGTTTGTATTGTGTGTGTTTGGATGATTTTGGTGTTTGAAAGACATGTGTTTGGATGGTTTTGGTGTTTGTATTGTGTGTGTTTGGACGATTTTTGTGTTTGAAAGATATGTGTTTGAATGATTTTGGTGTTGGAACTATTTTGGTGTTGGGATTGTGTTTGAATAGTTTTGGTGTTGGGATGATTTTGGTGTTTGAATGGTTTATTGGTGTTGGGATGATTTTGACGTTTGATTGGTTCGGGTGTTTGGATTGTGTTTGAATGGTTTTAGTGTTGGAACTGTTTTGGTGTTGGGATTGTGTTTGAATAATTTGGGTGTTGGGATGATTTTGGTATTTGATTGGTTCGGGTATTTGGATTTTGTTTGAATGGTTTTGGGGTTGAGATGATTATGTATAGGATATATGCAGGAAATCTATTTCTGTATTTATAGGGAGTTTGATTTTGGTGTTTGCTGGTACTTAGAAGAAAAAAAAAAAAAAAACATAAGCACAGAGGTCGCATTTCCTAAATGCGACCTTAACGTGGCATTATACAAATGCGACCTTCGCCGACTATATCCATCCCATATCTGCGGCCATTTTACACAAATCTGCAAAAAATATTTCCGGCGACATCAATTTCTTAGTGGGCAATATGTGCGAATGTTGATTGTGTTGATGGCATTTGAATAGCCATTTTACTAATTTAGGTATCAAGGTAACATCATCTATTTTCATACACTCATTTTCTTTGCATTTTCATCAAATGTGCTATGCCTTGTTGTGGTTTTAGAAATTGCTATATTTTGCTCTTTGATTTTTAATTTTCTTGTAATGGTATATCATCTTATAAATATCAGATTGTGCTGACTTGGTAATCATGGATGTTTTGGAACCACCTATTGTGATATGTTTTTTTTTTGGGATTATCAAATACAACGTGATTATCGGGGCTCAATATGGTTCGATGGAGCTTAAAAAAACTTGCATTCTCCGACGTCGGATATCTTACTCGGAACTAGTAGACAAGGTTCGTACATATCTTGGATTGGGAGGACAAAATATGACAATCAAGATTACACTGAGACATCCATTTCTTTATGGATCTGATCAACAATATGCTACAAATGAGTTAAGCGATGACGACGATATGGAGGTTTTATGAATGCTGCCGCATGAATTTAAGTCCCAAAGCATTTAACTGCATGTGAGTTATTCTGAGGTGACTTCCCAACGCTCGAGTCATTTATGTGATGTATCCTCAGCAACGGGTTCATTCGTGGCAATGCTGAATCAAGTGGCGGGGTTGGGTCATTCAATTCAAGAGCAACACAATTCATTTTCTCAACTCCCTATTGGCATTGGAGGGGATATCTTTAACTACATGCAATTCCAAGCATTTTACCAATCAATAGAAAATACAAGAGCTGCTATAAACAGTATATGAACTGAATACATTAGTTCAACTGGTAGTAATACTGGGACAGTTAATGTTCGGCCCACATCTGGAGGTGATAGATTCAACTTGGTCAACCCAGAACATCTTTCGGGTTCTACATAAAGTTCAGAACCCAGTACATATCAAGAGGAATGGGTACATCGTAACACCACCACTCCATCACATGGTAGAGCATCTCAGCCACAAATGGTCACTGCTGCAGTGAATGTTGATTCAACGGTGCATACATCTGATGGTGAAGGTTTCACAGGCTTCGAGAGGCCAATGAATTGGAGTGATAGATATGATAGTGAAGAAGATGACATTCTAGCCAACAATCCATGTTATAATCCCAGCATTCTCTTAGAAGATTATAGGGTTGACGTGGCGGGACCTTCTAACACCACTTGGGAACCAGCAAGATTTCCAATATTTGATGACACAGGGTCCGGTGCGTGTGCTAATGAATCGCTTCGTAGACACTCGGTTGATATCACGAGAAGTTGGTCCGACACTGACATTGATTTGCAACTAAACATGAGTTTTAGAACAAGAAGGAGGCTATATATGCAGTAAGAAAGTGGTTTATTTAAGCAGGACGAGAATTCAGGGTCTTTAAGAGTAAGAAAGACTGTTGGTATACTAAGTGTAAGCATGCAAGTACTGGCAATCCTTGTTCTTGGCATATTCGTATTATACATAAAAAGACCCATGGACAATGGCAGATAACATATTTGAACAAGGAACACACATGCGTCATTACAGTTGTGAACAATATGCATAGAAACATGGATCATCAATTTAGAGCATGTAATGTGACACATTTAATTTTAAATGACCCTGAATGCCATGTGAGCGATGCTATTGTTGAAGTTCAGAAACTATGGAAGACAGGTTATTCTTATAAGAAAGCATGGGAAGTTCGGAAAGTAGCTATGGAACTTGTATATAGTGGTTGGCCTTGTACTTGGATTGCGCTACCAAAATACATGCTTGCCTTGCAGGATTCTAATCCTGGGACCATTGTGAAATGGAGACATCATTGGACTAGTGTGGGTGATTTGAAAGCTTTTGGTTTTCTTTTATAGGCTTTCAAACCTTCAATTGTTGGCTTCAAATATTGTCGACCAGTGGTATCCATTCATGGAGCCCATTTAAGGGGACTATATCGAGGCAAATGGTTGGTTGCGTCCACTTGGGATGCAAATAGTCACCTCTTCCCTCTTGCATTTGCCATCGTGGATAATGAGTCATTGGAGAGTCGGAGCTAGTTCTTAAAGCTACTACGTCAATATGTCATTATGGAAAGACATATATGTCTGATTTAGATAGATATAAAGGTATAATCAATGCTGTATTACATATGAATGAATGGCAAGAACCTTTAGTTGTCTATCGATATTTGCCTCGGGTACATTAAGAGAAATTTTCATGCTAAGTTTAAGGACACAAATTTGACAAATTTAATGTATGCTATGGGTTTAGAGCGTAAGAGGACCAAATGTCAATCATACTTAGATGAAATCGGGATTTGAAAAGAAGATGCATTTAAATATTTGATGGAAATATATAGGCTTAGAGAAATAGACTTATATGATGAAGGGCATAGATATGGTTCAATGACTACAAGTTTGTCTGAATGCATGAACAGTGTACTGAAGAAAGCAAGATCTCTCCCGCTGAAAATTTTGGTTGAAACTTCATTTCACAAGTTAGTTAAGTATTTTAATGAACATAGAGATGAGACATCTAATTTGAGACACCCTTTGCCATCTAAAATGTGGAAGTTGTATTCTTATTTTGAGGACAAATCTAGAGGGCATGTTGTGATTAAATTTAATGCACAGGGCGGCATATATTGGATCAAATTGTCTGTCCAACAAGGGGGTAGAAGTCCAAATGTTTACAGTGTCAATTTGATGGAGATATCATGCACCTGCTAAAGTGGAGCATATATGGTATACCTTATTTGCATGGGTTTGCAGCATATCTTCACAGAGGTTGGAACCCCATTGAATTTGTTTTGGAGTTCTATACTAGCCGGAATTACGAGTTGACATATGAGGGTCAGTTTTTCCCTGTGGCAGATGAACAATATTGGAGGCATTCGACTTTTACACTTGCACCTGTGGAAGAAATGATGAGGAATGAAGTTCCTGGCCGTCCGCAAACATCAAAGATACCATGTGATATGGATTATCGAACGCCCAACTCTCCTCCAAGATGCAGCAACTGTCATAGGGGTGGACATACTAGGAGAAATTGTAATAATAATACTTTTACTGTTTTGAGATATTAGGCCATTTCTTCAAATGTTCCTTGGTATTATATTTTATTGTATTTTAAGAATGATTTCTAAATGGTACTTGTGATGTTGGAATTTATATTTTGGAATGCTTCCACACTTTACATATATTTTTTTATATATAGGAATCAAATATGTTCAGTCAATGGAGGCTTTAGTTGAAGAAATTTGTAAGTAAGGTGACCAGAAGGTCGCATTACAATAATGCGACCAATAATCTTGAGGATTTTGTTAAGTGTAGAGCAAATGAGGCGTGTTCTGGTCGCATTTCTATAATCAGTCGAAACAACAACTTGACTAAAAGTGGGTTGTCCTGTCAGAATATATGTGTGTCGGTTGCTCCAATTAGTACGGTGTAGCGCATCAACCTCATCCCACCTAGCACTAGTAGTCCGTAGGTTACGCTGATGCAAATTTGATCTCGTGTCTGTTAGAATGTATGCCTTCTAGACTAGGTTTCTGATGTAATTAATGAATTTATTGATAAAAGAATTTATTCTCAAAAATCTATTTGTTAATTTACATTTTATTTGTGCACGATTTACGTTTGACAAGGATCCATTGTGTTTGTTGGAATATATGCCTTCTAGTCTAATTTTTCTGATGTAATTATCGAATTTATTAATAAAAAAATTTGTTCTCAAAATTATTTGTGAATTTATATTTTATTTGTGCACGATTTTCATTTGGAAAGGACCCATTGTGTTTAAGTAAGTGATCCATGTGAATGGTAGTCTTTCACAATAAGGTATGAATTACGAGTTATTTAACACATAAATGTTTATTCTTAACCGATTGATAAGAATGAGAATCTCATCATGTTTATGTTATTGTGTTATGAATTCCAAATGGGGAATGACTTACCTTTAACCAGTGAATAGTCCACTCATTTCATAACATGAGCGTATTTTAAATACGTAGAATAGGACCTATAATAATGGTTTCTAAAAGTACTATTTAAAAAAAACCCAAACTATTACTGCTATAGCGTGGACTAGTTTACCGCTTGAGTATGAGTTTGTGGTCTGACGAAGTTAGAAGCATATACTTTGATTTGCTATAGTTGAGGTTCTTTCGTAGAGCTGATATACTTGTATGTTGAGTATATATGACTAGTTAGTTAAGATAGACTTGTACAAGATAGTTTCTACGCTATATTGCCCCTTATGACTGTTCAAATGATCTAATTATCCAAAGCCCTAGGGAATATGACTTGGATGTTTACTTTAGGGAATCTCCCTTGGAAAGTGAAAACATTCCAGGAATCATAAATCATTGGACTAGAGGTCTAAGGATGGTAGATATCTATTAGAGAGGTGTTAGTACACTCTTTCTCTCTAAATATATGACGATGTGTAGAGGGGTATTTTAGTCATTACACCTGTAAGTTGAAGACTTTGCTAACGCAGCATTATTCTTGAGGTCAATATTTCCTTATGATAATATTAGAAAATATTTAAAATGTAAAATATAGCTATTTATATAGCAGAGGTATTTTGATCATTTTAGTAGCCAAGGCGATGTGTTTTTTGGTCCCCGGAATAGCCCTTAAGTCTTGACAAATTTGGATTAAGGAATTGGTCTTGATAATTATGGGTTTTATTTTATTTTATTTAAATATTTTAATTTATTATTGGACTAGAATAAAATAAAAGGCCCGAAAAAGAGTATATATCTTATCTAGTTTAATTGGTTAATTACTTATTTAGGGCCTAAGGCCCAGATTGAATAATTAAAAAATTAATCTAGTATAAACTAGATAAAAGACTTGATATTTTATATTGATCTATTTGAGCTTGTTAATTATTTATTAGGCTGTTTAATGAAGCCCAAAAAATAAATAATTGAGACTTATTATTTATGGGTGTTCAAGCCCAAAAGTAAATAATTTTATCTGGCCCAATGAATAAGACTAAGGGTAAAATAAAATTTAAAAAATAATAAATAAATAAATTAAAAAAACAACATGGGATGGATCCCGTGTTATTTTGCGTGAAAGATAACAGAAAGCATAGTGCTTTTTGTTTCATGTTGTTGGTCTCTCTCTCTCTCTTTGTGAATTGATGAAAAGAAATGAAATGCAATCAAGACCAAAGAGGAAAAATAGATAGCCAAGTCAGTGAGCTTTCACAGAAGCAAAAGGCTGAGCAAACCTAACATTCTGTAAGCTTCACTGGCAGAGGAAAGGGCATCATTTTGGAAGTTCAAAAGCTTCACGTGAATGAGACGAAGTCGACGTTTACAAGAACATGATCCAGTAGCTTCAAGCATCCTGGTACAGATATCTTCTTCAGTGCCAATAAGGTCATTCAAACACAGAGGTAAATTATTTCATTCTGTCAGCATGCTTTCGGTTTCATCATTTTTGCCATTTTCGTCCTTCAGTGTTTAAGTAAGTGATCCATGTGAATGGTGATCTTTCACAGTAAGGTATGGATCATGGGTTACTTAACACATAAACGTTTTTTCTTAACCGATTGATGAGAATGAGAATTTTATCATGTTTAGGTTATTGTGTTATGAATTCCAAATGGGGAATGATTTACCTTTAGCCAGTGAGTAGTCCACTCACTTCATAGCATGGACATATTTCGAATACGTAGAACAAGATCGTAATAGTGGTTTCTAAAAGTACTATTTTGAAGAAACCCAGACTATTACTGCTACAGTATGGACTAATATTCTACCGTTTGAGTATAAGTTAGTAGTCTGACGAAACTAGAAGTATATACATTGATATGCTATAGTTGAGGTTCTATCATAGAGCCGGTATACTTGTATGTTGGGTATATGTGACTAGTTAGTTAAGACAGACTTGTACAAGATAACTTCTGCGCTATATCGCCCCTTGTGACTGTTCGAATGGTCTAAATATCTAGGGCCCTGGAGAACATGACTTGGATGTTTGCTTCAAGGTAGCTCCCTTGGAAAGCGGAAACATTTCAAGAGTCATGGATCATTAAACTAGAGGTCTAAGGATGGTAGATGTCTTTTAGAAAGGTGTTAGTATACTATTCCTCTCTAAATGTATGGTGATGCGTAAAGGGGTATTTTACTCATTACACTTGTAGGTCGAAGACTTTGTTAACGCAACATTATCCTTGGGGTCAATATTTTCTTATGGTGATATTAGAAAATATTTAAAATGTAAAATACAGCTATTTCTATAGCAGGGGTATTTTAGTTATTTTAGTAGCTATGATAATGTGTCTTTTGGTTATCAGAATAGCCCATAAGTCCTGATGATTTTGGATTGAGGAATTGGTCTTATATTAAATGGATTTTATTTTATTCGAGTAGCCTGATTTATTTATTGGGTTATAATAAAATAAAAAGTCCAAAAAGAGAGAATTATATATTGGCTCATTTGGGTTATTTAATTAATTTAATTATTGAGCTTGTATTAGTCCAAGAATAATTAAACTAAATTAAAGGCTTATCCCAATGAACTGGGCCAAGCCATGACGTTTATATTGGTCCATTTGAGTTATTTAATTAATTTAATTATCGGGCTTATATTAGTCCAGGAATAATTAAATTGAATTAAAGGCTTAACCTAATGAACTGGGCCATAGGTCCATAGGCCTGGTTAATGGCTTAACATGACATGGGGCCTTAGGGCTTCTCTGATTCTACCGTCTCTTTTGATTTTTGAATGCCCAGATAATAGCCTATTATTAAGGCAGTTGGGATTCAAAAGGGAATAGTAGAGGTTGGACAGAGTACGTTCTTTTTCCTCAAGCGGTTTTAGCTTTTCTTCTCTCGTGTGTGCATGTGTTCTCTATGAAAACAAGAACAGAGATACGTTTTTCTTGATTGATGCTTAATAGCATTTAATCGGAAAAAGGAAAGATCATCCTTGTTAGCCCTAAGGGCTTTCTTCTATGTTTTGACTAATGACAAACATTGATATGGACTAATCTGTTTAATCTATTGTGATAGGACATGTTTGACCTCTATTCTTCTAAGATATTCAGATGAGATTAATTGGCAACTTCCTTGTGATTGAATTCAAGAATGAAAGATCAAAAGAGAAAGAATGAAGTATATGGAGTTGCATATCAAGAAGTCCTTTTTAGAAGAGCTTTAGACTAGGAAGTATTATTAAGGTATATCTATTAATTCCTATGTCTCTTTTATCTCTTGATTCATTTGACTTTACCTTGAAGCATCAAAGGAGAAGTTTTCAAAGTTTTTGAAAATTCTCAGAATTTTGGATCGAACAGTTTGAATCCAAAAGGTTCATCAAAATCCTGAAAACTGGTTGAAATATTCTGATTGATTAAAGTGAATTTTGGACTTACCTTTTGGATGCATCGTCGTCCAAAATCCGAGTCCAAAACATGGATATGTTTAAATAGAAAATTATAGCCATTTTTTTATGACCGTTGGCATTTCACTTTTTGGCTCTATAAATAGCCTCTAAAGCAAGAATTGAAGCAAGATTTTTGAAACATTCATCCTAGAAACACTATTGCTCAATATTTTCAAAAATCTCCTTTTATCATTGTTTCAAAGTGAATTCATTTTGTATTAAAGGTAAAAGTATTAATTCTTTGTATCCGAGTGTACATATGCTCAAGTAAGTGAGCTCTTTACTGTTCTATTGTTATTTAAATCTCCATTGTAGTACAAGGTTTGGTGTAAAACCCGTAGGGGTGAGCCTTTGTTGGTTAATGTTCAAGGTTGTTGTGTAAAACCCATAGGGGTGAGCCTTGTATTGGTTAATGTTCAAGGTTGTGGTGTAAAACCTAGTAGAGGTGATCCTTGAAGTGTTTATGTGATTGAGAGGTTTGGAAAACCTAGTGTGGTGATCCTCTCATATATGTTGTACAGTTTCATTAAGTAAGGTTAATGAAATCGGGTTAAAAATCCTTAAGTGTGAGTTTAAGGTAATGGACGTAGATCTTTGTAGATCAAACCACTATACATCTTTTGTCTCATTTCTTTTCGGTTTTCATTTACTGCCTTGAGGTTCTTATCTTGTCTAAATCTGGATATACATCTACGAGTGTTTGGATAACTTTCTATGTTTCCATAAAGTCCGTCCAAGCATCTTGGTGATCACCATTATCTTGTTTTTAGACAAACTGGAAAAATTATTTTTGCTTGCCAAAAACCTTATTCACCCCCTTCTAAGGTTTTTCAATCCTCTTCATCTATAGCTTTCATCGAGCTTTCATGAGCGATTATATTCCGAAAGACAAGAAGGTTGCATTGATGCCCAGAAGAAGCTGACGACTTGCGGGACAACAGCCTGAAGAATTGATCTCAGAACCATAAGTGGTTAAGACCGAGGCACTGGCACCCATAGACCTGTGAAAAAACGAAAAGGTAAATAGCTTTTCTGCGTTGCTCTATTTTTGGTTTTTGTTCTGTGACATGCATCGGGTTTTCATTTTTACCATATTTACGTTCAAGTGGTATCAAAGCCATGACTTATATGGCAATATAGGTTACATGTTAGTGAATAAAACTGGTCAGATGATCATAATCTGTGATCTTTTGTGTTTTTTGGTATGGGTAGAATCCTCTGTAAGTCTCATGCTTGAGACATAGGAACACTGTAACTGTTTTTTTTTAGGCTTTCACAGTATTCGTTTAAGCCTATAATTAAAGGCATAAGCATTTGTGGATTGTTTTGGATTATTTTTGGTTGAAATCTATGTAAAAAAAGAGACCCAGAATGTCTGAATGCCCAGAGGAAACAACGAAGAAGAAGGTTACTGTAGCAGTCGAGCCGTTTAAGCCAAGTCGCGCTGCATAATGTGAGAGAAGCCGAAGCTGTCCAAGCCAGCCGCAGCCGGGCCTGAGTTGGCCTAGGCTCCGCACTGTGCTCGAGGAAGCTTCCTCGCGGAAACTGGCCAGCTGCTTTAAGGAAGTTGCTGCGTAGGCACTTGCTCGGGATCACGGTCCATGGGTTTTTTCTATAAGCCATGATCCAATATGGTGGGTGCACTGGACTAGCGATTTTTTTTTTGAGTTTTTGGTCCTATACCAGGCGAAGTTATTTTTATTGCAATAGTTAATATTCTTTGAATATTTTGCATGAAAAATAATAGTAAAGAAAATTTAGGATTAAACAAGACTATTAATTAATTAATATGTTTAATTTTATAATATGGATACTTAGGTTAAAAGAATAGAAAGACATGAAAACATTTACATTTTTCTAGCATGCTTATTTCTTTTTGTACCCTATGTGCTAGTTTTCTCAAAGACCAAAATCTTTGGGAAATTTATGACAAGAAAAATATTTTTTATATTAAAAAATAGTTATTTTTTAACTTTGACAAAAAATTAATTCTTAGATATTTTCTCAAAGGATTTAATCCTTGACATAGAAAATATTTTAAATTTAGATATTTTTGTAAGTTAAAATAGAAAGTCATTTTTGTTTTAATTTTTGCACTAGAAAATTATTTTTGTCAAATTAAACTTGAGACCAAAGTCTCTAGAAAGTCTAAAAGAAAATTTTTGAAAATTATTAAGTTCTTAATTGTGTAAAATAAATTCATAAAAAATCTCTTAAAGGATTTTTACCTTAACATAGAGATTTATGAATTTAGATATTTTACAAAGAGTTAATGGATACTTAATGGGATATTTTCAAAAGGATATTTTCTTTAAAACCCTTGTTTTAAAAGACTAAGTGGGAGAGGGGTTCCAACGGTTTCACGGCTTCCATCACGATCTTCATTAGAGATCGTGGGTCCCTTCGCGTCACTTGGGGAGTGAACCCGTATAAGATGGGAATACCACAAGGATCTAAAACTAAATAATATATGTAATTAATAATTCGGGAGACATGTGCTATGATCGACCTGCCCACGTTGGAGGTTATAATTCAGGGAATGTCCATTGGAAATGAGAAGAAACAACCATCCCATTGATGGAGTTATCTTCTAGATCATTACCTAGAAAGGAAATTAATTTGTGGTGGTCAATATACTTAGTTTAGAAAACTGTTAATCTTTCCAAGAAGCTATGTCAATTTTTTTAAGAGCCAAATTAATCATATTAAAGATAATAGTGATAAGGTTAACTATTATCGAATTTATTATGAGGATAAAGTGCACAAATTATTTTTATTTTTTTTCACAAACTGAGATTTCTTTTATTTTCGATTTTTAAAAAATAGTTGGTGGCGGTTCTTTTAGTCTTTTGGCCGTTATTCTCTAAGAGAATAAGTTAATGGATCCAAACTATGTAGACTAGAAAAGGAACCTGGACATAATACTCACTGTCGAGGAGTATAAGTATATCCTTTAAAAGGCCTGCCCTGTTATTGGGGATGGTTCCACCGATGTTGAGGGCGAGGCTGAGAAATCATGGAAGAAGGCTGACGAGATGACTCGTTGCTATATGTTTGCCTCCATGTTTAATGTGCTCCAATCCAAACACGAGCACATGGCTATAGCATACGACATAAGCTAGTTACTAGCCACGATATTCGCCGATAAGAGCCGGCCTGCAAGGCAGGAAGCTCTTAGGACGATCATAAATACTAAGATGGCTGAGGGAGTATCAGTTAGGGAGCATATGCTCAAAATAATTGCTGCTTTCATGGAAGCGGAAGTCTTAGGGGCTGTTATTGACCCTAAGAGCTAAGTGGACATAGTTCTCGAATCTCTTCCAGGTTCTTTTACTCAGTTCAAATTAAACTACAACATGAACAGGTCAAACATGAGTTTAACTAAGTTAATAAAAGAGCTTTAGGTGGCGGTGAAGGTCATGAAGCCACAGTCTAAGGCTATGATTTCTAGGGTTTCTTCTTCCAGAACTGGGCCCAAGCCCAAGAAGTTTAAGAAGAAGAAAGGAAACGCAATAGCCCA
The DNA here is from genome assembly GCA_026120185.1 of Voacanga thouarsii. Taxonomy (NCBI): domain Eukaryota; kingdom Viridiplantae; phylum Streptophyta; class Magnoliopsida; order Gentianales; family Apocynaceae; genus Voacanga; species Voacanga thouarsii. The sequence goes on from JANUWF010001825.1 coordinate 1,311,129, forward strand.
ATCCAAGAACCAGCCCAACAAACCAAATGGCAAGTGCTTCAAGTGCGGGCAGAAGGGACACTGAAAAAAGGAGTGTCCAGAGTTTCAGGCTAAGAAAATCCTTATAGGTATTGTTCTTTATCTAGACTCAGTTTCAATGGTTGGATCAACTTTCACTTGGATTGTTGATTCTGGAGCCACTGATTATATCTGTAACTCCTTGCAGGGGTTTAGGAAGAAAAGAAGACTCCAAAACAGCGAGCATGGACTACGAGTAGGAAATTGAGCACAAGTACAGGCCCTTGCAGTGGGAGAGCTGTATCTTATTTTTGATTGTAATAGAGTAGTTATTTTGAAGGATATTTTATATGTACCTGGATTTAGACAGAATTTGGTTTCGATTGCAAAACTTATAAATCAGGGACATTTTGTTTCTTTCCATTCTGGTATTACTATCAGTAGAAATGGAGAAGTTCTTTGTTCTGGGCATATGTATGGAAACTTATTCTTCTTAAATCCTACAAACAATCAAATAAAAAACGCTCAAACCAAATCTTTAAGTAGGAAGAGAAAAACCAATGCTAATGACTCATATCTTTGGCATATAAGGTTAGGGTCATATTAACTCAACTAGGATTTAGAAGTTAATCCATGGTGGACCCTTGGGCTCATTAAGATTGGAATGTTGGCTTCAGTGTGAATCATACCTAATGGAAAAAATGACCAAAAGGTCGTTCACCCAAAAGACTGATAGAGCCAAGGAGATATTGGGCCTTGTTCACACTGATGTGTGTGGTCCTTTGTCTACACCAGCTAGAGGGGATTTTGAGTACTTCATCATTTTTACAGATGATTGTACAAGGTTTGGTTATGTCTATCTGATGAGGCACAAGTCTGACTCTTTTGACAAGTTCAAAGAGTTTAAGATTGAGGTGGAGCGTCGGACAGGTAAACTGATCAAAACCTTACGATTGGATCATGGTAGAGAGTACCTCCTCGGTAAATTCAAGGATTACATGGTACAGCATGGGATAGTATCCCAACTTTCTACACTAGGGACATCTCAGCAGAATGGAGTAGTTGAGAGAAGGAACAAGACATTGATGGAAATGGTCCGAAGCATGATGTCTCATGCTACTCTTCTGGTCTCTTTTTGGGGATATATCCTAGAAACAGCGACATGCATTCTGAACTTGGTGCCTTCCAAGTCAGTACCTAGGACGCCCTATGAGACGTGGACTGGGCGTAAGCCAAGTCTGAATTATCTCAGGATATGGGGCTGTCCAGTTTACTTACTGATCAAGGGAGATAAGCTAGAACCAAGATCAAAATTATACTATTTTGTTGGGTATCCAAAAGGAATAAGAGGAGGTTACTTTTATCATCTTAAGGAGTAGAAAGTACTGGTAAGTACTAATGCCAGATATTTGGAGGATGATCAAAGTACTTCCACTAAAGGTTCAACAAAGTTGGAACTCAAGGAGAAGTTATCTTTAGAATCAACTTTTTCAGACCCGATTATGGAACAAGAAGAGGCATAGCCTCAAGAACCTGTACAAACGGAGCCTTGTCATAGTGGGAGGGTATCTAGGATTCCAGAAAGATGAACTAGAGAGGCTTTCGAGCTGGTCTCTGACCATCAGGAACAAGATCTCACTAGGTACGAGGAGGCTATTGCTAATACTGATGTAAATCTATGGTATGAAGCAATGAAAGTGAGATTGAGTTTATGTACTTCAATCAAGTTTGGGATCTTGTAGCTTAACCTGAAGGGATTAAATTCATTGGGTGTAAGTAGGTATACAACAGGAAAAGAAGAGTGGATGGAAAGGTGAAAACCTTCAAAGCTAAGCTTGTGGCGAAAGGGTATCACTACAGGAAAAATCACTTTTTGTGACGGTTTTTTTGCGATGGATACAGTACCATTCCTAATTAGCGATGGTTTTGCAACGATTATCCATAAACCCGCAAGTTGACCAACATCGTCGCAAAATCGTTGCAATTTACGACGATTTTGCGAAATTGCGACGGCCAAAATAGCCCTCGCAATTTGTAGTAAAGCTTCGCTATTTGCGAGGGTTTTGCGACGTATTTTTGATAATTTAAAAATACAAAAATAAAAAATGATCGTCGCAAAACCCTCGCAATTCTGCAAGGGTTTTGCGACGGCCATTACATAATCTGTCGCAAAACCCTCGCAGAATTGCGAAGGTTTTGCGACGAACATTTAACAAAAAATCTAGACCGTTGTGAAACCCTTGCAAATTGTGAGGGTTTTGCGACGGTCGAATATTTTTTATAAAAAATATTTTAAAAAAAGCCCTCGCAATTTGCGAGGGTTTTGCGACAGCCTTAAACCCTCACAAATTGCAAGGGTTTTGCGATGGTTTTTTTAAATAAAATATTTTGAAAGTCCGTTGCAAAACCCTCACAATTTGCGAGGATTTTGCAACGGCCGATTATTTTTTTAAATAAAATATTTTAAAAAATGAAAGGCCATCGCAAAGCCCTCGCAATTTGCGAGGGATTTTGCGATGGTTTTTTTAAATAAAAAATTTAAATAAATTTTTTTTTGAAATTTTGTCGCAAAGCCCTCGCAATTTGCGAGAATTTTTCGATGGCCGATTATTTTTTTTAAAAAATATTTCAAAATAAATTTTGAATGGCCATCGCAAAGCCCTTGCAATTTGAGAGGGATTTGCGACGGCCTTAAACCCTTGCAAATCGCAAAACTCTCACAATTTGCGAGGGTTTTGCGATGGTTTTTTTAAATAAAAAATTTAAATAATTTTTTTTGAAATTCTGTCTCAAAACCCTCACAATTTGCGAGGATTTTGCGACGGCGGATTATTTTTTAAAAAATATTAAAAAAATTGGTCATCGCAAAGCCCTCGCAATTTGCGACTGCTTTTAAACCCTCGCTAATTGTGAGTGTTTTGCGATAGTTTTTTTAAATAGTATATTTAAATAAAATTTTTGAAAGTCCGTTGCAAAACTCTCACAATTTGCGAGGGTTTTGTGGCAGTCGATTATTTTTAAAAAAAATATTTAACAAAAAAATTTGAATGGCCATCGCAAAGCCGTCGCAATTTGCGAGGGTTTTGCAACGGCCTTTAACTCTCGCAATTTGCGAGGATTTTGCGACGGCCGATTATTTTTTAAAAAAATATATAACAAAAAATTTGAATAGCCATCGCAAAGCCCTCGCAAGTTGCGAGGGTTTTGAGACGGCCTTGAATTTGCGAGGGTTTTGCGATGATTTTTCTAAATAAAAATCTGAAAATTTAAATTTTAAATTTTTGAATTTTTGATTTTTTTTTAAAAAATATGAAAACCCTAATTTGTCTCAAATCCGTCACTAATTGTGACGAATTTGCTTCTTCCCTCGCAAAACCGTCGCAATTTGCGAGGATTTTGCGACAAAATAGGGTTTTAATCTATATTTTTTAAATTTTTTTAATTTTTATTTATGTGTTTGTGTGGTGGTGTATTTTGACAAATTTACTGAAATACTTTTAATAACATGTCTCAATTTGTGCATTTTTTTTATAATTTTAAATATGTAATTATGTTATATTATACACCTAATGTATTGCATAAGTAAATATATATAGTTAATTATATTATGTTATATACTTACTCTAATATATAAGTATATGTATACAATATATATAAGTTTCTCTTTAGTTTAATATATATATTATAACATGTAGGTATGTATATACATATGTCTAATTTTTTTTTATCTATCACTTTGATTAAGTATTGTATAAAGTAAAATATATAAAGAAAAATAATTCAAATATTGTTATTATTGTTGATGTCACTAAAAAAATGGTGAAATTTATAATGTAAAGATTAGTTTGTAATGTTCCTCGTCTCCTACATGTTAATATATATTATACTATATAGCAATGTATATACATATGTCTAATTTTTTGATCTATCCATTTGGTTAAGTGGTGTATAAAGTAAAATATATAAAGAAAAATAATTCAAATACTGTTATTATTATTGAGATCACTAAAAAAATAGTGATAATTATAATGTAGAGATTGGTTTGTAATATATATAGTTAATTCTATTATGTTATATATTTACTCTTATATATAAGTATATGTATATGCTTATGTAGTATACAATGTAAAAAATATCTCTTTAGTTTAATATATATATTATAACATGTATGTATATATATACATATGTCTAATTTTTTTATCTATCACTTTGATTAAGTGATGTATAAAGTAAAATATATAAAGAAAAATAATTCAAATACCGTTATTATTGTTTAGATCACTAAAAAATTGATGAAAATTATAATGTAGAGATCGGTTTGTAATGTTCTTCATCTCCTACATGTTAATATATATTATACTATATAGCTATGTATATACATGTGTCTAATTTTTTGATCTATCCATTTGGTTAAATAGTATATAAAATAAAATATATAAAGAAAAATAATTTAAATATTATTATTATTATTATTATTATTATTATTATTATTATTATTATTATTATTGAGATCACTAAAAATAATAGTGAAAATTATAATGTAGAGATCAAATTATAATGTTCTTCGTATTAATTTGTGAGAAATTAGCGAGGGTTTTATTTTTTCGTCGCAAGTAGCTAAGAATTCAAAAAAAAAAAAAAAAAAAGCTAAACATTTCCTAAACTATGAAAATTTCCACTCCCTCTGTTTTTTTTTCCCACCTCCTTCCTCACACTTCTTCTTCTTCTGCTACCCATTTCCACCCCCACCCCCCTCCCCGTGCCCATAGCCGGCGTCCTCCCCCACAGCTCCCCCTCCCTGCGCCGCCCCTCCCCGCAAATCCCTCTCCTCGTAGCCCCCTCCCCGTGAGTGTTGAATTCATATGTTGGATTCCCCGTGAGTAATGGGTGATTACTCCTCCTGGGTAATGGGTGATTACCCCCTAGTTTCCTTTTGTTTTTTTTTTCTATAAATGAATGATCTGTTTTTGTTGTTTGCAATCGCATTGTGATTGTCAAATTTTGAGGTGGCCTCGTGCCTGAAAAATGTCCAATTACAGGGGAGACTCTGTCAAAATTTTTTCAAAATCTGCCACTATTTACTTTGCTCACATGCGATTCACAAGACCTTTTATGTGAATCACTTATTTTTTGACATTGAATGTTCATTGGTAAAGAATTTTGGGGTGGTGTATTTTGCTTCATAGTTAATAATAATAATAATAATAATAATAATAATAATAATAATAATAATAATAATAATAATAATAATAATAATAATAATAATAATAATAATAATAATAATAATATCATTAAAAAATAATACCAATCCAAATATGGCAATTGTATTTTGTTTATACTACCAATCCAAAGATAGCAATTGTTAAAGAAATTAAAAATGTATTGTTTATTGGTTTTTTTAAAATTAAATCTAAATTCTTGTTGGGTGATAATATCATTTTTAATTTGACTCTAAGTTACAGTCGTTTACTAGGATAGAATGTTATTAAATTACTTCAAACGTTGTCAAATCTGAAATTTAACATATGATGCGAACTTTTGAGTATTAATATTTTGTTTGGTTTACAAAGGAGGAACGAAAGAAAAAAGGAGAAGGAAAGTAGTACTTTTATTTATATTAAGGACGTAAACTAGATTTATTTTGATCTTATTTAATTAAGATGGAATGAAAATAAATAAAATATTTTTCACTATATCAAATGTTATTATTTTAACTATTGGAATGTGTAAAATAAGAATATAATTATCTTGAATATTATTTATCTTAATCAAATATAAAATTTTCTCATTTATTTCCACATTTATTTTCACTCTTCAAATAATTGTTCTTTTACACCTCAAATAAATGTAGAATTAGGATAAAACATAAATATTGAAGGTGTAATTGTATCCAAAGATAGCAATTGTATATTCTATGTTTTGGACCTCTTTTTGTTAGATAATGGAAAGGAAAATGTAATTACACTTCTCTTCCTTTTTGTTTAAGGGGTGATTTTAATTATTGAGTGGATTGTTCTTTTCTCTCGTTTAGACGTCATGGAGGATCGTAGTTGGATGTATTGAAGGCACGCTTCAGGTGTAAAAGGGATCACTATTGAATTTGAGGAAGGGGTTAAAGCTTTTTTGACATTTGCCTTATCAAATGCAATATCAAGTGTAATTAGATGTCCGTGTGCAAAATGTAAGAATAAAAAGTATCTAGATCCAGCACAAGTTAAGCTCCACCTATGGAAGTCTGGATTTGTGCCTAATTATTACTGGTGGACATGTCATGGTGAGCCATTCGAGTATACCTCAAGTGTGTCTACCTCAATCCCATACGTTGATTCACATCAAGAAAATCTGTCTCACTAAATGGTCTTAGACGTAGCAGGACTTGACTTTCCCCCTGAAGCTCCATTAGCAGAACATTTTGAAGAACCACCTAATGTGGAGGCACAAAGGTTTTACGATATGTTAAAGGCTGCAGAGACTCCTATATGGGATGGATGCACTACACATTCGCAGCTTTCACTTGCTTCAAGGTTATTAAACATTAAGTTTGAAAATAACCTCTCGCGTAAAGCCTTTAACGATGTTGTGCAATTGATATAAGAGGTTGTGCCTAGCAGTAATACGATTCCTAATGATTTCTATCAAATGAAAAAATTAGTGGCTGGGTTGGGTTTGCCGGTGCAAAAAATAGATGTATGTATCAATGGATGCATGCTTTACTGGAAAGATGACATGAATTGTAGAGAGTGTAAATTTTGTGGCCATCCTTGATATGCATAGAAAAAGGTTGGGAAGAACACAAGTAGGAAGGAAATTTCATTCAAGAAGATGTATTACTTCCCGATAACACTGAGGCTACAAAGATTGTATACTTCTAAAACAATAGCTGAACACATGAGATGGCATGGAGAGAGCAGATCGGAGAAAGGCACCATGAGTCACCCCCGTGATACTGAAGTATGGCAACACTTTGATCGGATGCATCCTAAATTTGCAAAAGAAGTATGAAATGTCAAACTTGGTTTATGTACAGATGGATTCTCACCATTTGGGATGTCGGTTAAGTAATATTCATCCTGGCCGGCCATTCTCACACCGTATAATCTCTCCCCGTGGATGTGTATGAAGGATCCAGTCATGTTTTTAACAATCATTATCCTGGGCCCCAAGAATCCAAAGCACCAGGTGGATGTTTATTTACAACCCTTGATAGATGAATTAACCCAATTGTGGTTTGAAGGTGTCACCACTTATGACATATCGAAGAAATAAAACTTCTAACTACGGGCGGCACTTTTGTAGACTATTAATGATTTTCCTGCGTATGGTATGTTGAGTGGCTGGAGCATTGCTGGGAGACTGGCTTGTCCATATTGTATGAGCAATACAAAGTCTTTTCATCTATAGAATGGTGGGAAACAATCATGGTTTGACTGTCACTGTCGTTTCTTACCATTGGATCATCCTTACAGGAGGGATACGAGATCTTTTAGGAATGATAGAGGTTCTGAGACATCGCAGCCTGTGCAATACCCTACTGGTGAAGAAATCTGGGATAGTTTGTCTAACTATGAAAAAATCACAGAAACATGCAAAGAAATTGGAAGGAGTAATGGCAGGGGAATATCTCATAATTGGGCAAAAATGAGTATTTTTTGGGATTTGCCGTATTGGCATCCTAATTTGGTCTGACATAATATGGATGTAATGCACAATGAGAAGAATGTATTTGACAATGTCATGAATACAGTTCTGGAGGTAAATGGTAAATCAAAAGACAATTTAAAGGCTAGACGCGACTTAGAAATATATTGCCATAGGCCCGAGCTACAGGCCTTGGATGTGGGAGGAGGAAAAGTGGCTATACCTAAAGCTGTTTACTCGTTGACATCAGAACAAAAGAAACTTTTACTTGAATAGTTGAGAGGATTGCAACTCGCAGATAGATACGCTTCAAACATTGGAAGATGTACTGATTTGAATGAGTTGAAGTTATCCGGTATGAAATCATATGACTGTCACGTATTCATGGAGAGACTACTTCCCATTGCATTGAAGGAATTTCTCCCTTCTAATGTATGGGGTGTTTTGACGAAGTTAAGCCTTTTTATCGGGGTCTATGCTCTCCTAAGTTGAATGTAGCTCATATGGCCAAATTGGAGTATGACATTCCTTTATTGTTATGTAAGTTGGAGAAGATATTTCCACCTGCATTCTTTGATGTAATGGAACACCTATTAATTCATTTGCCTTACGAAGCAAAATTTTGTGGCCCTGCTCAGTATAGGTGGATGTACCCGTTTTAACGGTAATTGAATCATTCAATCTAATTCTTTTCATAGCAGGTATGATATAAGCGTGTGTGACTGAAGTTGAAATTTTTTTCAAATGACAGCTATTTGCATCACTTGAAAATCAAGGTGAAAAATAAGGCTAGAGTTGAAGGATCAATCTACAATGCTTATCTAGTTGAAGAAGCATCCACTTTCTTCTCTTATTATTTTGAGCCATATGTACAAACAAAATGTACAAATACGGTGCGTAATGAAGAGGGAGAACGATTAGAGAGGGTGCAAGAACCTGGACTGTCAATCTGCAATGTTCAAGAAGGGTGATAGGACAGATTTGAACTTGGTTCCTTACTTCTGAAGAATTCGTTGCAGCAAGAATTTATATGTTGCTTAATTGTGGTGAAGTGCAGCCATACATTGAGTACGAGCTACTGCTTTATACATTTTATACGATAAACGATACCTCGTAATGATTTTGACATATTCATACTTCTAATGAATTACAGGGCATTACGACACACTTACGAAGATTGGCTCCGACTATATTAGAGACAGAAATCAATAGAAGAATCAGCTTTGAATTTGCAGAATGGTTTAGTGGATATGTAAGTTACATAAATTAATAACTTGCATTTGGAACTCCATTGGGGATTCAATGGAGTTTCGTAATGCTATAACTTTCATAATAAAAAAATTAACTTGTTTAATGTTTTTTAGGTACAAGATTCAGAAAATAAGGTTACAAATGAATGCTTAAGAAACTTTGCTTGGGGTCCGTCAAGGCAAGTGAAATCATATAGTAGGTACATAGTTGATGGTTACCGATTTCACACTAATGATTATGCAGAGGGAAAGAAAGCAGTGAATAGTGGTGTGTGCGTGAAAGGGATTGGAAATGACGCATCAGGACCTGATTACTATGGAGTGTTAAATGAGATTATTGAAGTGCAATTTCCTGGTAATCTACAGCAAAGCGTTGTTCTTTTTAAATGTCACTGGTTTGATCAAACATTGAATCGTGGTACCAGGGTACATCTGCAGTATAATCTTGTAGAAATTAACCACAAAAGGAGCTAAGCCAACTATGATCCATTTGTTTTAGCTCAACAAGCTAGCCAAGTGTATTATGCATCATATCTAGGGAGTAAGAGGCTAAGATCTGATTGGTTGGTAGTTTGCAAAACCAAAGCTCTACATATAATAGATGCACCTGTGGTTGACAGAGCTTATCAAGAAGAAGTAGATGCTACTGACGAAGTTAGCATATCGTTATTTGTTGATCTTGGTATTCTGACGCATGAGAATGGTATGAATGAAATGTTGGATGTTCAAGATGAGGCTATAACAGCAAGGAAAAATTCTCCTATAAATGAAGACGAAGAAGATGAAGATGAATGAGAAACGAATAGCGATACCTCAGTAGATGACGATGAGTCTGTATCGGAGAATGATTCTAGTGAATAGGCCTAATTTAAATTTATTTACAAATAATATAGTTAATGGTGAGGGATTCTTGAAATCTATTACATCATTACTATCCCATGTCATATTTTAATTTACAATTTATTTGTTACCTGATTTAAATTCATTTACAATTTATTTGTTTCATATTTCAAAATCTTTTAATTTCTTTTATTTTAAATTCCATCACATACAATTTTTTAAACTAATTTTGTCTAATTGCCGGGAATCTCATCTCCTTTTTTTGCAGGAATCTTTCGTTTAGACTTGTACAGGCCAGAGGAAAAGAGATAGATAAAATATAAGATGGCTCTATCTATGTCTGGTGTTATGCAAATGTCATTGTTTTGGGTATATGGTGTATCCATATACATGCTTGATATCCATATGATATTTTTATTATTCCATATTATATTCTTTTGTGGTGTAAACAACAAGGTAATTTATATAGTGTATTATTGCTATATTGACAGACAATTCACAAGGACAGAGGCATTTATAATTTTTAGCTTGATTTTAACTATATCTAACATTTTAACTGGAACCCCGTGAGTGATGGGTGATCATTCCCCGTGAGTGATGGGTGATCATTCCTATTGGGTAATGGGTGATTACCCCTAGTTATCTTTTGGATTTTTTTATATTTGAAAGATCTGTCTTTGTTGTTTGTAACAGTGTTTTGATTGTCAAATGTTGAGATGGCCTTGTGCCTGGGAAATATCCAATTTTAGGGGAGACTCTGTCATTTTTTTTTTTTTAAATTCAATTCACAAGGACAATGTTTATTTTGACATATCCATCATTATCATACATATTATTGTATTGCTTTAAACTAGCGAATAGATATAACGTTTCAATGTTATTATTCTTTTATCATTTTTATTCACGGTTATTTACATCATTCTTTTGAAGTGGGATTTGTCTTTATTTGTTACTCATTTTTCTTTTTTCATCTCCTTTAGCAATGTTTTCTAATGAAGGATCATTGAGGGAGGGGAGTCAGGAGGGTTAGGAGCCTTATACTCCATCCCCTACTCAGCTACCTTGGCTTTCAGTGCCTCGTTCATTATATGGCTCTATTGGAGATGAGGGAGTACCATCACCGGCTTTTCAATCATCTGCTACTTCAGCTTCGCATTCTGTTGGGTGGCAAGTTACGGACTCCCGACCTTGGATTGTTCCACGGGAAAACGGGTAAGTAACATATTCATATTTTGTAAGATGTTAATTATTAGTTCAATTATTATTATTATTATTATTATTATTATTATTATTATTATTATTATTATTATTTAGATTAACATAACTCTATTGTACATTGTCATTGCACCAAAAATAGGTTCGCCGGTTCAGACAAATGTGTCCAAGAAATTTCAAATATAATACAACAGTACCTCACTGGTTTGTATCCGACATACACGCACGTCCCGATAACCGTGTGAGACTTATGGTTTCAAGAATTTGGGGTAAGAAATTTCTGAGTATTTTTTGTTGTTTAAGTACTATGTTATATGTTAATCAGAAATCTTAATCATGATCATGCATAAATATTTTCGATGGAGGGAAGAGTACGCTTCTCAAATTCGATCAACTTGGGAAAAGAAGTGTCGGACGCGATTTTCAGACATTATGTCTAGGCTGAGGAAGAGGGATGGTTGGGTATGTCCTCATTAGATAGAGACACAATATTGGAATGACATTTGTGAGTATTGGAGATCAGAGAAGTATCAGAAGCTCTCATCCACCAACAAAAAGAATCGCAGAAATAGCTACACCCATACTGGAGGGTCTATTTTGTTCACAGAACACGAGGACCATTTGGTAGTTCATTTTCACTTAATTAATTATTATTCTAAATTGCTCTAAAATATATAAATATATATAAGATTGTAATAATTGTGTTTTGTTAACATAAATGTAGCGGGCCAAGGAGGGGAGTTCTTTTAGCTACACAGACATGTTTGAGACATTACATGTCTTTCAGAGTAGGCCACAAAAGGGTTAGTTTGTTAGTGAGTGATCTCGCCAGACACTGGTAGTATATAGATTAAATATGTTGAAATTCTTTATATTGTGTGGAATTTGTATTTTAGTTTGATAATTACTACTGATAATTCTTTTTTTTTTTGTTTTTTAGGATGAGGTGCGAAATCTCATACAGAGCACTCCTCAGTCTGAGTCTAGTAACTCCGTAAACTCTGTTGTTCCTTTTGATGAAAAAGCCATGTTCGTAAAGGCACAAGGCGGGTTCAAAAGGGGACGAGTTTTTGGGTTAGGCTCAAAGGCGACACATGTTCGAACTAGACTGTCTCAAAGTGGACTACATGCATCTTCCACTACACCAGTTGATATTAGACATCTAGTAGAGCAAAGGGTTCAACAGGCCGAGCAGAGGTTCAATCAACAAATAGACTTGTATCGGGATTTCATGAGGCAACAACAGTCTACATTGTGGTTGGATGGCAGCTATGTCGGACAAGATGGGTATTCCTGCACCATCTATGCCATCTATAGAGGAGATAGAAGTGCGCATAGTGGCTGCTAATGCTGAAGATAAAGATCCAAATGCTGACAATAGATTTGATCCAGCTGATGAGCACCCAGGCCCACATAGGGGATCTCATTCCCCTCTCCACCCCCTTCTGCAGCTACTCCTTCTTTAACTACATAGATTTTGTTATATTTATTTTTATACTTTTTATACACTATTATTTATTTCTGTGAACTATTTTACTTTTTTAGATGCTTATTATGTATTTATATTATATTATATTTTAGTATTTTAATTATATTTATTCAGGCTTATTTTCAATTTTTTACATTATTTTTTTGGATTATGAACATAGTTTTGGCATTTGTTTGTGTAGTGTTTCAGGACTGATTTATAGGGAATTAATAATTTAAAATAAATATAATAATAGAAAAATAAAAAAAAATCATTGCAAAATCCTCGCAATTTGCGATGATTTAGCAAGGGTTAGAAAATTTCATTGCAAATTGTGACGATTTTGCGACGGCAACGATAACCCTCGCAAATTGTGATGATTCTGTGAAGGCAAAAAATTCCTTGCAAAATTGTTGCAAATTGCGACGAATTTATATCCCTTGCAAAATCTTCACAAATTGCGATGATTTTGCCAGGGCTAGTTTTGGGAACAAAAAGTCCCCTCGCAAAACCCTCGCAATGGCTGAAAAAGACCCTCACAAAACCGTCGCAATTTGCGATGATTTTGCTAGGGCCATGACTTGGGGATTAATACTCCCCTCGCAAAACCTTCGCAATTTGGGACGGTTTTACTAGGGCCACGACTTGGGGGGTTAATTCTCCCCTCACAAAACCCTCGCAATTTGCGAGGGTTTTGCGATGGCCGAAAAAGACCCTCGCAAAATCATCGCAATTTGCGAGGGCCACGACTTGGGGGTTAATACTCCCCTCGCAAAACCGTCGCAACTTGCGACGATTTTGCTAGGGCCACGACTTGGGGGGTGAATACTTCCCTCGCAAATGGCGAAGGTTTTGCGAGGGCCTGGGCCCTCGCAATTAGTGATGATTTGCAAAGACCCTCGCAAAACCGTTGCAATTTGCGATGATTTTGCTACGAACCAATGTATTTCGTCCCAAAACGGTAGTAAATTTTATTCTTCGGCGAAGTTTGACAAAAAATATTCGTCGCAAAATCGTCGCAAATAACGATGATTTTTTTTTTTTGCTCTCGCAAAACCGTTGCAAAAAGCAACAGCTTCTCTTGGCCATCGCAAATTGCTATGGAATTTTTTGCGACGGCCAAAACCATCGCAAATCGGGTCAGCGACGGTTTTTTGCCGTCGCAAAATCAAATTTTCCTGTAGTGTATCTTCAGAAAGAGGGAATTGATTATGAGGAAAAATTTTCCTCGGTAGCCATGCTTAAGTCTATGCATATCATCGTTGCCATCGCATGTCATTACAACTACGAGATATGACAAATAGATGTCAAGACGGTATTTCTTAATGACCATCTTAGTGAAGACATCTATTATTCCAATCGGAAGATTTTATTGCTAAAGGTTAGGAACGTATGGTTTGCAAGTTTAAGAAGTCCATTTATAGACTTAAGCAGGCATTTAGGGTATGGAACATTTGTTTTGACGAGACTGTAGAGTCTTACGATTTCATTCAAAACGAGGATGAACCATGCATGTACAGAAAATTGGAAGGTATAAATGTAGTTTTTCGTGTCCTATATATGGATGACATTCTACTTATTGAGAATGATGTAGAGATATTGTCATCTACTAAGGTTTGACTGTCTAGTCAATTTAGTATGACGGACTTGGGAGAAACCAGTTACATTCTCGGGATTAAGCTTCTTAGAAATAGGAAGCAGAGAATGTTAGGATTATCCCAAGCGATATATATTGGCAAGATGCTAGCCAAGTTCAGCATGGACTTATGCAAGGGAGCTCTAATTCCTTGCAGACAAGGGTTGTCTTTTTGTTCAAAGGACTGTCCTAAGTCCTAAGAAGAAAAAGACAGAATGAGTAGCATTCCCTATGCTTCGGCTGTGAGAAGTTTCATGTATGCCATGCTGTGCATTAGGCCAGGTATCTGCTTTATCGTAGGCTTAGTTAGCAGATATCAGTCAAATCCTAGGGAGGTTTATTGGCAAGCTGTAAAGTACATTCTCAAGTACCTCAAAGGTACGAGAGATTATATGCTGGTTTACAGGGCTGATGACTTGGTTCATACTGAATACACAGACTTAGACTTCCAGGCAGATAAGAATGAGAGAAAATTCACTAGTGGATATGTCTTCACCTTGTCTGGAGGAGCTGTTTTATGGAAGAGTATCAAGTAATCTTGCATTGCCGACACAACCATGGAACCTGAGTATGTAGCAGCTTCGGAGGTATCCAAAAAAGTAGTCTGGCTCCAGAAGTTCCTTTCAGAACTTGGAGTCGTACCACACATGGACAGACCGATTGTGGTGTATTGCGACAATACTGGAGCAGTCTCGCAATCCAAAGAACCCAAGAACCACAAGAAGGGGAAGCATATCGAGAGGAAGTACCACCTAATCCGGGATTTCTTCTAGAGACGGGAAATCATGGTGGAATAGATAGTCTCAGAGAACAACCTAGCAGATCCCTTCATCAAGCCTTTAGTTGAGAGAGTCTTCAAGAGACACTTAAACGCCATAGCGGTAGGCACCTATGGAAGATTGTTGGAATGCATGCCCTCTAGACTAGGTTTCTGATGTAATTATTGAATTTATTAATAAAAGAATTTATTCTCAAAAATTTATTTGTGAATTTACATTTTAGGTGTGCACGATTTACGTTTGGAAATGACCCATTATGTTTAAGTAAGTGATCCATATGAATGATGATCTTTCACAGTAAGGTATGGATCACGGGTTATTTAACACATAAACGTTTTTTCTTAACCGATTGATGAGAATGAGAATCTCATCATGTTTAGGTTATTGTGCTATGAATTTCAAATGGGGAATGGCTTACCTTTAGCAAGTGAGTAGTCTACTCACTTTATAGCATCAGCGTATTTCGAATACGTAGAACAGGACCTGTAATAGCGATTTTTAAAAGTACTATTTAGAAGAAACTCAGACTATTACTGCTACAGCGTGGACTAATACTCTATCACTTGAGTATGAGTTGGTGGTCTGACAAAACTGGAAGCATGTGCTTTGATATGCTGTAGTTGAGGTTCTATCGTAGAGCCGATATACTTGTATGTTGGGTATATGTGACTAGTTAGTTAAGACAGACTTGTACAAGATAGCTTCTGCGCTATATCACCCATTGCGACTATTCGAATGATCTAAACACTCAGGGTCCTGGGAAAATGACTTGGATGTTTACTTCAGGGTAGCTCCATTGGAAAGCGGAAACATTCCAGGAGTCGTGGATCATTGGAATAGAGGTCTAAGGATGGTAGATATCTTTTAGAGATGTGTTAGTACACTCTTCCTCTTTAAATGTACGGTGATGCGTAGAGGGGTATTTTAGTCATTACACCTGTAGGTTGGAGACTTGGTAATGCATCATTGTCTTTGGGGTCAATATTTTCTTATGGTGATGTTAGATAATATTTAAATACAAAATACAGCTATTTCTATAGCACAGGTATTTTGGTTATTTTAGTAGCCAAGGCAATGTGTCTTTTGGTCATCGGAATTGCCCATAAGTCTTGATGATTTTAGGTTAAGGGATTGGTCTTATATTAAATGGAATTTATTTTATTCGAGTAGCCTGGTTTATTTATTGGGGTAGAATAAAATAAAAAGTCCAAAAAGGGCGAAATATATATTGGCCCATTTGAGTTTTTTAATTAATTTAATTCTTAGGCTTGTTTTAGTCTAGGAATAATTAAATTGAATTAAAGGCTTAACCCAATGAACTGGGCTAAGGCTTGAGGTTTATATTGGTCTATTTGGGTTATTTAAGTAATTTAATTATTAGGCTTGTATTAGTTTAGGAATAATTAAATTGAATTAACGGCTTAACCCAATGAACTGGGCCATAGTTCCATAGGCCTGGTAAATGGTTTAACATGACATGGGCCTTAGGGCTCCTCTAATTCTACCGTCTCTTTTTGATTTTTGAATGCCCGGATAATAGTCTATTATTAAGGTAGTTGGGATTCAGAAGGGAACAGTAGAGGTTTGACAGAGTATGTTCTTTTTCCTCAAGTAGTTTTGGCTTTTCTTCTCTCATGTGTGCGTGTGTTCTCTGTGAAAATAAGAATAGAGACACGTTTTTCTTGATAATGCTTAATAGCATTTAATCGGAAAAAGGAAAGATCATCATCTTCATCCATAGCTTTTGCCGAGCTTTCAGGCGCGGTTATATTCCGAAAGATAAGAAGGTTGCATTGATGCCCAGAAGAAGTCGATGGCTTATGGGACAACAGCCTGAAGAGATCTCTGAACCAGAAGTGGTTCAGACCGAGGCGCCAGCACCCCCTAGACTAGTGAAAAAACACAAAGGTAAATAGCTTTTCTGCGTTGCACTGTTTTTGGTTTTTGTTCTGTGACATGTATCGGGTTTTCATTTTTGCCATATTTACGTTCAGTGTCAACAACATCAGGAATCGTTTGCAACAATTCAAATTGTCGCATAACTCAATCAGAGCGATGTAGCTCAATCGTCTCCTAACACGGGAGAGATGTGATAGACGTCCAGATTGGTTGCCTATGGGTATAATATAGAGGTAGAGATGCTAATATGTTCTCTTCATAAGGTTGCCAAATAAACTGCAGAAATAAAAAAATTCAGCATCAAACAATAAATAAGAAGTAATTTTATTAGACACCTGATTGCAAATTCATCGAGTAATACATATGTAATTGTATCGCATCCGATCCAACTGATCTTTGTATGCAATTAGCATATGTATTGGGGTGTGGGAGAGTTCTAGTGGAGTCTACTATATTGATCTTCTAGGCACATTTGGTCTAATGCCCTCTACTAGGCATACTCTATCCTGTCTAATAGTAGGAATACACTCCCAAGCCCATAACTATTTCAAAAAAATAATAATAGTAAAAAAATATTTCATGATTTAAAATAGTTAATTTAATTTTAGATTTTATTTCATACCTGAATTAATAGAAGTGGATCACTGATCTGATACACCGTATGAATAGTGGTGTTGCACATACAACGATACAAATATGCTAATGTTGCACTCCCCAACTCAGTATACCAGTCAACTCTAGATTACGTATATATCTAAGGAAGCGCAGATGAACTCGATTCCCAGATTTGTCGGAGAATAGAAATCTACCAAGAAGCTGCATAATGCGATACCTTGCACGCTGTGCAACAATATCCAGAGTCGCGTATGCTAGGAGAAATTGAACTAGGACTCTCTCGAGTGAGCTTAACTTCAATCAAGATCCATCTAGGTCTGTACCGGTTGGGCAAAAACTAAGGAGTGCATTGTATAGGTCTAGCAGCTTTGTCTGTAGACTGTTGAACTTGCGACCAATAATTGGATTATTCTCCACGCGTAATCCGAAAAGAACGTCTATATCTTGCAGTGTAATAGTAGCCTCTCCAACTGTAAGGTGGAAGTTGTGTGTTTCCTGGTGCCATCTTTCTACCAATACTGTAATCAGGGGATGATGAATCTTCATGTACAGCAAACAAATAATCTCACCAAACCTAACTATATCTATAAGTTACTCGTTTTGGGGATCGAATGGTAGAGCAACCAAAAAAGCATTGTCATTGTGCTTTGAAGTGAGGACAGTATCTTCCAACTGTCCTGCCCAAATATGTGTTGATCTATATCTACACTTTAGGGTCAACAAGTCTGAAATAATAAGGCCAGAGTTAAATCCGTCTTGCGTAGGGTCGTACTTGGTGTCCTAAAATAAGAAAGTACGATTTTAATTTATTATTAAATAAAATAAAATAAAAATATCAACATAAGACATAACCATAATATTACAAAATTTGTAAATAGATGTGATGAAAGGTATTACACACATAAATACGCTTTGATACAATGTATCAAAGAAGAAATATTACATTAGTCCTATGAAATAAAAAGCTATTACATGTAAATTATTTTAATATCAATCTATGGCACCGTTAGTGCAATTCCTCCTATTGTGTCCGCTGCGATGCATAACCCAAATCGAGGAGGTGAAGCAGGATTATGTTCATATATTTTATTGCAAATACGAGCCGTCCACTTTCAACCAGCTGGACGATTCTTGAAACGGTGAGTGAACAGTGACAAGATAAAATCAGGGTTGCGTCAATAATCCCCGTACAGAATGGGTCTGAATTGTGCCGTATATGTTAATTTGTAGGACATTGTTATGTTTTCTGATGACACGAGTCCCTAGAGTTCAGGCCCAGTTGCTGACATGCTACAAATGCGTGCGAACAAATAATTCTATATATTTCCCATTTGCAGCAACTGCATGTCTTGGTACTAATATTAATTTCGTAAGAATTATTTTCCTTTCCATGCTCACAATGTGCTGACCCAACATTGAAGATACCCTAATCCTGATTAAAAGTCAGCACACTGTGTCTTTTTCATTTCATCTCATTCTTCACAAACTTTGCCCATATTGTCGAAGAAAAGTGATACCTACCTTGATTAGCCTCCTGTCTATGTTTGTTGAAATATTTAACCCATTTTTTTGAAGGAAGACTCAATAATAACCTTGATGGGCAGGGCACATATGCCTTTGATGATACTGTTGAATGGCTTAGCTAAATTAGGTTCCCTATTACCCTACCTATACCCACCATTATAAGCAAGCGTCCATTGCTCATTTAGAATCAAATCTAGCCACACCTTTGCTTGGGGGTTTAGCAGCCTAATTTTTTCCATAATTTGCAAAATATTTTGCTTCATGCTTTGATCCTCGGCTGCATACATCAACTTTTTCAATTGATGATTCCTGAACTTTGTATTGAAGTTACTTCGAATGTGTCTAAGATAAAATCTGTGCATCGCCATTGGCTCTTACCACTTGGGTAATCGATAAAGGGCATTCACTATCCCAATGTGTCTGTCTGATATTAAACAAATTCTTTGATCCTTTCGTACATGCGCTCTGAGCAACGGTAAAAAACAACCCCAACTGTCATTAATTTCTTCATTAAAGACTGCAAATGCAATGGATAATATATGATTGTTTGCATCTTGACCCACTACTGTTAAGAGTTTTCCCTTATATATGCCCCTAAGAAATTTCCCGTCCACGTTGACCATCAGATTCATTTAAACAAATGCATCAATACATAGCTTAAATGCCTAAAAAATATATCCAAATGTCTTTGCGCCATTGCTGTCCATAGGTAAGAAGTGCCATGCCACGATGGTATTTGGGTTGGCGTCTTGCAAGACTTGCATATACTATGGTAGTTCTGCAAATGAAGAAGGCCAGTTTTCATAGATTATCTCAATAGCATGCCTGTGCACGTTCTATCCTTTCTTGTGAGATGGAGTGAAATGTAATGTGTCATAAATATGATTGTTTATCTCGCTGACCGTAATTTTTGGATTATTGTGAATCATTGACAAAATATGCTTAGCCATAACTTTTGCGCTCATGTTGCGATGGTTGCCATCTATTGTCCGGACTAGACAAATGTGTTCTCCATGCCATTGAATAATTTGCCATAGACCACAACCTTTTTTCTTTCGCACATGAACTCGCCAATAATAGGGATTTTAGGGAATTAAATTTTTACACTCGGCAACCCATGATGCGATTTTGCTTTCTTGTACCATAAACTCACGACCCAATTTGACAGACCGTGATCGAACGGCCCAAAGTAACTCATCTTTATTTCGAAATCACATGCCAATCCTCAAGTCATTGTTGGATTCTAACTATAAATCCATTCCACTACTACCCGTCGCCATTCCATCCGCTTCATTATCTATTTCTTGAGAAGTAGCCAACCTATCAAGATAGATTGAACACAGTAGATTATACAACTGACCCGGTTTAATGGGTGTATTAGCAGATTGTTGCATTACAGAAGGACCGGGAACTTATTCTCCAACATCACCATCCCCCTCGTCCTCGCTAGGGGTATCTTCCGCATCAAGGTTGGTCCTAAACCATCTGCGGTTGCCTCCGGAGCACCTACCCAATTGGGCTCTCGAGCAACCTATTCATCGACTGGGGTTATATCTAATGGAACACCTATTTTCACAGTTGAAAAAATGACAGGTTGGGCTCTATTTGACTAGGCTAAATATCAACATAAAGTGGGGGCGTAACAAACCTTATTAAGGTTGATAGGTATTGATTGCTTGGTCCCACAACTGGGGTATCCGGAGCTGCCGAAATATAAAGGGATTGAAAATTGTCGGTTGGGAGATGTCCAGGATTATTAGCGTAAACAGGTACATTTAAATCAATATTAGGCATATTCACTGGAGTAGCTAAATTCATTAATTCAGTGAAGGACTCAGTAATATGAGTGGGGCTGTTATGTTCTGGAATATTTGTAGTTGTTGCATTTTGAATCTGTACGATTTCATGATGAACATGCAGATCAATTGACTGTTCCTTCATGGTAGATTCATAGTACCACAAGCTTTCCATATCTTGATCATCTGTTATGGAAGTTGTTGTAAACCTAATTGCAACACCAATAACAATATCTCCTCTCATTGTTATTTGCAACTGAATAGTAGACATGTCAAATCCACGAAGCTTACATATTTTGCTGACTAAACCGAGGTAACTAACAGATTTTTAACAATCAACGCTTTGCGATATGGACCATTAAAAAAATCGTTGTTTGGGTTGCGTATAGGGATGGCGATGGGGCCAGGGACTAGAAATCCCAACCCCACCCCCGCATACCTCCCCATTTTCCTATCCCCGGCCTGTCCCCACCATGGAAAAAGGCAGGGATCCCCGCCTCTAGCCCGCCGGGGACAAAATAATCCCTAATCTAGGCCTAGTGGGGAAGCGGGGGGCTGTTTGGGCCCTAAAATATTTATAAAGATTTTGTTAGAAATTTTTTTACCTCCGATATATTTTTATTCAAAACTTTTTAATCATTTTAAAAACTTTTGTGGTGGTTTCCAATAATTCACATATTTATCATATCACTAAATTAGCAAGAGTAAAATTGATAAATTTTTTCTTTTTTTCTTTTTTTCCTCTTTTTTATATTTTATTTTATTTTATATACATATATAATATACCTATATAATATATATAATCTACCTATAATTTATATATATATATATAATGGTATGTATACATATATATAAAATTTATATAATATGTATACATATATAACGTATATATAATTGACTTTTATATGTATGTGTGTGTGTGTATATATATACATATAATATAATATATATATATATATATGTAATCTACATATATATACAAATGATATATAAAATATAAAATATATGTGAGGCGGGTCGAGTCGGGGGTGAAGATCATGCAATTTCCATCCCGGGCGGGCCAAGGAATGGAGCTCATCCCTGCTTAAATTAGGGAATCCCCGACCTAATTGGGCTGGGCCGGGCCCTCGGTCTAAGTGGGAAAATTACCATCCCTAGTTGCGTATAATCTCAAAATCCCAATACAATCATAATCTAACAAGTTGTTTTAGTGATATTGTACCTAAACAAATTTGAAAAAAAAAAAATTAAGTAAGTCACAGCCTAAAATTACTATATAAAACTAATTTCATCATTTTCAGCACAAATTAACCCAAAACAGCAGAATATGCTATATAATCTAATATCAAAAAAATTAATTAATAAAAAAATGAATATCATTCAAGAAATAGTTTTTTATCATGCACGTGAAATTATGTTAATCCAAATATTTATTATTCAAATGTATAATATGTAAGAAATTTTCCATATAATATTTTAGATTAGTTTAAATCTAGAGAAAGATAAAAAAGATACTTTCTTTAATTTTTTGTGTAAATATTCTAGATTAATTATATTTTTGTAATTTTTAGTTTAATTTTTATTTCAACAAGATCAAAATTTATTCATGTAATATTTATATTTCAAATTCAATATGTAATTGAAAAAAAAAAAATTGACCTTGCATTTTTTAAATTTTAATCAATAGAAATTTTCATTTAATTCAAATTTCTATTTGAAATTGTTTAAGTTCTCAAATTTAATAAAAGTTAAAATTTTAATTCCTATATTTTTCACATTTTAAATTTATTTTGTATTTGAAAAAAAAATGATGATGTACTTAGATTGGGGTTCTTTCGTTAAGGAAAAAAATATGCTTCTTTATTTTGACAAAAAATATATTTAATGTAAACTAAATTTTAATGTTTAAATATTAATAATTATATTATACGCTCTGAATTGATTCATATATTAGTTTTTGAATTTACAAATCTTTATAAATATCAAAATTATGGATTACAATATGTACTGATTGGAGAAACCTCTTT
Organism: Voacanga thouarsii; assembly: GCA_026120185.1. Taxonomy (NCBI): domain Eukaryota; kingdom Viridiplantae; phylum Streptophyta; class Magnoliopsida; order Gentianales; family Apocynaceae; genus Voacanga; species Voacanga thouarsii. The sequence continues at coordinate 1,333,813 of JANUWF010001825.1, forward strand.
GTTTTTAGTTTTTAATAGTAGCTCTATTTTTTCTATCTTCTCAAATTTATTTGAATATGTACTAAAAATTATAAACAAATTAAACTATGAAGTAGAAAAAACCTATAATTCAAGGATTGTGTATAAATTTTTTCAATTTTTTTTTTCAATTTTGTCTTTTAGTCTCCAATTTTTTTTCAATTATCCTATTATTTCACATAATTTACTTTTTTAATTTAAAATTGTGGGCAGTGTGTGAAATTTTATGTATGCCCATTCATTAGTATTATTACCAATGTATGTAAAACTGACTATGTAACACCCCACTACCTAGGCCCAACAGGGCCGGGGATGTCGCCCCATCCATAGGACAAGGGGTCTTTATAACTAGGTCATATAAAAGAAAATAAAAGCAATAATTTAAATTAAACTTATTACAACCCAAAAATATATGAACAAATTCAAAATAAATTGTTTGCTACAATCTCTCAAAACAACACATAAGGGAAATAACATAAAGTCTTCAAAGCATAGGCAACAAATTTAGCTATTGACCTCTATAGCAAGATCATCCTGAAAACATGGCATAAAAGGGTGGTGAGATAAAAATCTCAGTAAGCCCGTAAGTGCTTTGAGTGTTTCAGGCAAAACAGTTCATGTATGGAAGTTGTAAAATTTTCGTAAGAGAAAGTGTTGGCAAGCATTAAATACGTGTTAAAAATAAAGAGTGGTATTTTGCTTTTCAAATCATACATGTGCACAATAAATACAACCACCCAAAGAGGTAGCCATGGGTTACCACACGTTGGGCCCCATGACCACATGGTCAGTATGCCACACGTTGAGTATACTGCCGGTTAGACTGCCAAGCATTGAGCATGCTGACAAAAGGTAGGTGTACGGCCTATCGGGTGAGATACTCCTCCATCTCTACACCCAAACTTACCGGTTGTCCACTCCGAAAACACACAGTCCACATGACTGAAACTTGCTAGCTCGGACCGCCATGACCTACTGGACTGGCATCCTATTCGGGAAGGACTCACCCCTCAGAGGTGGCCACCTACTGAGAGACATACCCTAACCCTTCAAAGACTAGTCCTAGTAGTCTATCCTTATTGAGAACTCAACATTGCTTGTCCCACTTGAGAGAAAATTGATCATATATTGATTTACTTGGAAATAGCAATTAAGGATTTCTGAAATTCTTGTCAAAGTTGGGTTTTAGAAAAAGTTTAGCATTTTGTGTAAAACTGCTTGTTTAATTTTCAAATGATTTGCTTGATTGAAATAAAAAGGAAAAACGGTCCTTAATTGCCTTTACAAAATAAATGTCCATACACATCGCTTTTGGCTTGCCACAGTAATTTTTGGTCTTCAAATAATTCCATGCAGGAGCTTACCTAATCCTTTGCTTGCTCGAACTCAACAAAAATCCTCCAAGGCTAACCAAATCCCGCCTGGGGTAAACACAAGGCATAAGGTTATACTTGAGCTATACTTGCTTACATAAATAATCCATAGTTCAACTAATTACAACCATGATCTTAATGTCCTAAGCTTTTAGGCTAGATGATAAAGAATTTTATAAAATAAATCTAGCTTGATAAGTTAAAATAACTAGGGGTTCTAAAATAATTATTAATAAGTTATAGGTTCAAATAATAAATCTTGAGTACCATTGTTAATAAATAAACTAGGGTTTAAATGTTGAATAATCCTAATTAGTATTAGTAAATGGTAATTTTAAAATAGTTTTATTATAAATAAATAATAAATTACAATTTTTTAATTAATATTTAATAGATAATAAATAATTAGTAATAAATAAAATTAATAATACATGAATTATATTAAATTTTGATTAATAGATAACAAATAAACTTTAACATAAATAATATTTATGAATATAGGTAAAAGTTTGAACTATGGTCTACAAGGTCCTTAATATTTTATTTATTTATTTATTATTATTATTTATATAAAAGATTTTATTTACACACATATATATTATTTTTAATAAAAGATATTATTTATTTGACTAGTAAAATACCAATATTTCATTTAATTTTCCATTCCCAACACTTCCTAGGAATTTCGAAATCTTTAGAGAAAGATACAGTAATAATTTTAATTAAGGCAGTAAATATTGCTAACTAAAATAACCTAGGATCAACAAGAACATAATCATGGTTCCTATTGCTAAACAAGATCATGAACACATTCTCCAATATCAAACAACAAACTAATCCATTCATAAACATATGCTTAAATCCCTACATACTATTGCATGGCTAAATCTCTATTAGACATAATCATCAATCATGGCTTCAATGGACATAAGAACATAAAAATCCTATTCATCAAAGGTGTCATAACATCTAACATGCTTTAAACATCTATAACTCACTTAAGGCATGATGAACATACATTGATTCTCAAGAAAATCCATATAGCTTAATCATGAACAATCATTCTCATGTCCTAATCCCAACCCCTTCATTCATATGCATATGCTCAATCCCCCATTCATATCCTATTCTTCCTATCAACATCCAAGAGATATGAATTCAGAATTTTAAAGAGGGATTAAGGAGAAATACTTGACTGATGATTACTTTGATGAAGATTTAAGAAGGTCCACGCGATTGAGAGTCTTGAATTGTCCAAGCGAGGAGAAAAACAGCCATGGTTGTTGATCAACCATTTCGGTTGAGAGAGAGAGAGAGAGAGAGAGAGAGAGAGAGAGAGCATTAGTGTGATATATTGAAGGTTAAATAGAAGAAGATGAACAAGGAGTTGTTCTTGATTTCCTTGATTATGTTCTTGAGACGTTAAAAAAAAAACTGGTTTTTGATCCGAATGAAATTTCTTGTTTTCGAGATTTTATGTTATAAATACCAGAAATGAGCACTTGGGAGTATGAAGGAGTAATCTGGAGTATTTGAGAGGGATTGGAGGTGTTTAGAGTAGGTTTTGGCTTGAAGAAAGGTAGTGTGTGCTCGTGGTGTTCTTGGTGAAAATTGAGAGACTTTGAGGGAGAAATGCTACACGAAATCTGGGAATGTTGGCCGAATGGTTTAGGGAGTTTAGGAGTTTTGGTTTTTAGCTTAGAGAGGAAGAGAAAAATCTGATTTGTTTGAAATTCAAATGGAGAGATTTGAGGAGTGGTTTAAGGTATAGGATATGTTAATGGTGTTTGATTGATGGAGGTTTCTTGGAGCTTTAATGGAGCTGGCTGGACTGGTATGTTTTTCTGAAATGAATGAAGAATGATATGGCTTTAAGGCTGGCTGAAATTCCGAGCTTATTAGCAAAGGAATTTCTGGTTGTGAAGCTTAGTACAAGGGTGTTTTCATGGAGCAAAATGCTGGAAATTTTTGAAGTTCAAATTGTTGTTTGAATGGAGTGATCTTAGGAGATATTTGAGGTGTGGTTATGGAGTCCAAGTGTGCAAGGTAAGTGGAGAGGTTAATGGTGTTCAGTTCATGGCTGAAAAAGGGTCATTTTACAGAGGTTTGAGGGTGGTTTCTTCGGTCTAGGCCTAGGGGAACAAAGCTGAAAATTTCTGGTTTCAAGGTGTTCTAAGGTTCGAATAGTTTGCTGAAATTTTCTGTGCAGTTTTTCTGCAATATTCCAGCCCAATTTGCAGAGGATTTTAAGAGGTGTTTGAGGGTCTTTTAAGGCTGGTTTCCAGCCTTCTTCTTGGAGGAAAAGCAGAGGAGTTTCGCTGGATTGAAGGCAGAAGAAAACAGCTTCATTTCTAGGTTGAATGCTAGCGAAACTGCCCAGAATTTTTTTTGGGTTTGTGCAGTTTTTGTGCAGTCTGAATTTGCACAGAAAGTTCAGTCTTCAAGTTGAATAAATTGGTCATTTTTCTGGTAGTAAATGAGCAAGAAACTTGGCTGAGTTTTTTGGAAGTTAGGCTGCTCAAAAATCTGGAAAATTTCCAGGTTTCCTTCATGAAGAACATGAACACTAGGAAGATGAGTTTGAAGGTTCAACCATGGTAATTAATTTCCCTTGGGAACCCTTCCTAACTCCTCTCCTATTTTTGGTTAACCTCCATCTTCCAAGATCAATTTTTGAAATTGAAAGATAAGAAATCCTTACTGAATTTTCTGAAATTAAAAAGATGAATTTTGATAAATTTTGAACAAATTTAATTTGTGAAGATGTTAGGACAAGCTAGAGGTAATAAGAGGATAAAGATTCCTCTAGAATTCCTTTTAGGACATGATGATAGGATTAAAACATTCTCTTCATGTCTTCACTAAGATAATCATGATTAAAACTTAAGTGATGGGATTTGAACTCATGACCTTAGAGATTAATCCCAAAGCTCTAACCACTTAACCACACTAACTCTTGTTCTTATTTTCTCACCCAAATATTCTTCTTATTTAATCCTCAAGCCATCTTCCTATTTTGACCTCAAGCAAAATTACCATTTTATCTTTCCTACTCAATAAGCATAACTAAGCCTTTTAGCCTATAAATCATAATTCCAAAGCACATAAAATCATAAACATATATATTCATGCAAAATGATATGATATGCATCCCGACACCTTACTCTAGAGTTGTCTTTACGTGGGGTTTCACAGACTATAGCCTATATATGTAGCTATAACTATTAACAATAGTATGTATTTTTTGTTTTTCTTCTTTTAAGCAAATAAAAGTATGTAGTTGAAGCAAATTTTTTTTGTAATTTAATTCACAATTTCTAGTTTAATGTGAGATTGCATCTGTCTCCCCCCCCTTTTTATATTATATGCAGTCAGGATGATATAGGTCAAAACTAACTTATTAAAAGTATTTTTAACAATGAAGTTATTATTTACTATATGAAATTCAGTACCTTAGAATTGAAACAAAAGTCAATTTAAGTGCCAAATCTCAACCCTACGCAGTTTATACCCATTCACCACAACAAAAAATAGACCAAATCAACAATTCACTCAAATTTTGATTTAACATATCAAAGCAGATTATAAATTATTCAACAATTTACCAAATATAATTTTATAAAATCCCAATAATTTCACTACAAGTACACAATCTAATAATTAATGTTTTAATAAATTCTAATATATCTATTTCAACAAATGAATGAACAAAATAATATAATTAGTATTTTTTGTTTAAAAAAAAACCTGTTATATGAAAATTGTCTGTGAGTGGCTCAGGTGCATAGACAACAACACTTTCTCCCATTTGTAGTTTCGGTACAAAATTCCGGTGGTAGATTGGCGGTGATTAAAAGAAAAAAAAAAGATGATATGTAGTTCTAGATGAATGATGTTCTTGGAGAATTTAAAAAGGAGAGGAGAAAAATGGCCTTGCTTCTCGTGAAACCAAAGACAGAAGCTTCTATAGCGAAGAGAAATCAAAATGGCCTCTGTTGTGTTGGTGTTGTGTTTGGTGTTTGGGAGCAAGGGTATGCATGAAGCAAAAAAATGGAGCAAATGTAAAGCCTTCGGTATGCATCCATATATATAGGCAAAAATTCTTCCTTATTGCTTCCCGTGACCTCTTATTTTTTTTGTTCCTTTGCTGTGAATTGAAAACCACTTTCAATGCATTTGCCCATACACATCATCAGCCTTTTAAGAGGAATCAGCCCATAGGTTTTAGGAGTCATGAGTGGTTTAATTAAGTTGAGGGATGTGTTTATTATTTAGTGTTTTTAAAAGCCAAACTTACATCTTAATCTAAATGACGTTTTTTGGTTTTTTCATCAGTTGCCCAAAGCGATCATTCAAGGATTCCAGACTCTGGGAAAAAAAGCTCTGACTTGCTTCAATCGTGAAGGTGAGTTCTATAGATTTCGGCTATTAATTTAGTTAGAGGTTGAGGAGTAAATATTAGGAGGTTCTCTTCCTCTTTGTTTCTAGAATTCTAGATAATAAGGTTAATTGATTCATTAGATTTTAGTTCATTAGATTGATCCTGAAACACCTTTGGGGTGAAAAAAAATGACTATCTCAACAAATGGCAATTGCATAAAATCCCAGTGCTGTGGAGATCGTAAGTTTGTTATTTGCATATTCTAGATAGTTCTGATATATTTGCTTTTTTACCCTTTATATGATTTTACAGTTTGCAATGCTAATTCAGGCGGTATGCATGGTGGGAAAAGTCAAAATTTTTTGAGGCAGATTCAAATAGTCCAAAGCCACTATTTGTAATTATGAGTTTCTACCTTTGAAACTGCTTTCTATATTGATTGACTTTTGTACAGAAGAAATAAATGCTTCAGATTTCTCAAGTCCATCGTATGAACTTTCAGATGTGGATTGATTTTGATTTTGGGGTAAAATTGAATGAAAATATGTTCAAGCTCCGAGAAGGCACATGATCATCTTACAGAGGCTTAAACGTGAAAGGAAGTTTGTAAGGTTAAAAATCTTAATATTTTGAATTGTGAAATCAGGAGCAAGGATAAGGAAGTAGAGTATTATAGAGTATCATTTTATATTCGTTTCAATTTTTGGATTCAGTTATGCCTTTCTTAACCTTTCTTTTGCTGTGTATCTATAGGTCCTCCCACCCCCAAACGTCATTAGAGCTTTACATATAGACCATGCACTTACTACTGCCATTCAGGTAAAAGGTTAAAGAAGAAAAAAGGAAAACTTCTTTGTGATGACTCTTTACCTGATATTTAATTATTTGTCACTTGCTATGGATAATCGTTTCTTGCAGGATACAATTATTCACCGGCGTAGGATGTCTGGATACAATGCCTTGTGGGTTCTTTGGATGGATCATGCTGGAATTGCTAAACATGTTTTACTTTTGGGTTTTCTTTGTTATGTTAGTTGTCTTTTAACTTATTTCTACACATGTGGAAAGGCTAGATTTGGAGTACATTAATAAAATTTTGTGAGATGTTTATATTTGTTGTCATATGAATAGAATTCAACATTTCTTTTAGACAGTGTAAAAAATGTATTCTCTAGATTATTTCTTAATGTGTTAAAGTTTTGATTTTTGATTTTTAATTTTTAATTTTTTTATGTTGTGTATTTGAATTTTGATGAATACAGTTGGAGTTTTTAGGATTTAATTAACCATAGAGGGCTTTTTGAATTGGGATATTGCAGTGTTTATTAGTATGGTCTGAATAAATTATGCTTGAAAATTAGAGTTAGTGTATGAATACAATGGAAACTGAAGAGCTTAAGTGGGATATGCAAAAAGTATAATTCAAACAATTCTTCCAGGATAGTTGAACAATTCATTGCTCTGTCAAAACTTAAGAAAAAGTATATACTTCAACGTTGTAGCTTCAACGTGTCTGCTCCTAGAGAGTTTGATTACAGAGATAGCATGGAGATTTGGAATCTTTATTTTGGACTTGGTCTGATAAGGGCACTTTCGATTTATTTGGTATATTTGACATCTGAATCATGCAGGGGTTGCAAGAAAAGATCAAGTTGGTTCCCATTGACCTCCAAAACATGCCCGCTTGGTACAAGGAAAAAGTATACCCTGAGAACAAGGTCATTATACTTGAAAAACTTGCAGATTATTAGTTTTCATATTATGAAAAGAGGACTATGTTGATGGAACTTTACTTTAATTGAGGTAATTCTAAGATGCACATTTGAGCATTTTGCTACTTCTCCCTTATGTTCAAATGATGTCACTTCTGGACGTATGCATGTGCATCAGATTATGGCAATTATTGCACATAGTTTCTGTTAGTGTACCATCATTTATTGCTTTCGCTGCTAGGAAATATGGTATCTTGGATGTGCTTTCTTTTGTTCTCTTTCTATTAACTGTTTAGCTATGCTGTTTATTTCTTGGATCTGAGCAATAAATTTATGTTTTACAATTTTCTTCTTCTGTATGAAAATTGTTAAAGCTACGAATCATGTTCAATATCCACCGAAAGAACGACGCCTTAGAAGTAAGTATACTTTGCTCTTTTTGATGAATTATATTTGGGGATTAATAGAAGCTTTTAGTGGATTTATTTGATGTTTAATGTTTTGGTAGGCTAAATGTTTCTTCTGTTTAATGTGCTACTTGGACTTATAAGATGCTTGCTCAATGTTTCTTCTATTTAATGTGTTACTTGGGTTGCAATGCCTTTTAGCCGAAGGTATATGAAATTACCCTCCCACCTGAGAATGAACCATCTACTGCAAAGAAGCCCAATTGAATTTGAAGAAGCAATGTAAATAAAATTACGGTGAAAGTTTTGTGCCTTTGTATAATGTTGCATTCTATGTCTGTACTATTAATATTCTTTTCGGTAAGTGGCTACAAATTTGAAGGTGTTCATATGTGGCTTCTAGCAATCCTACTTCTATTATATGTGAAATATATATGTTCAAAATCCATCTATGCTATGGTAGTTGTTGTAGGTTACTAAGTTAAAAAGAAAACGATGGACTTCTTTATTGGGTTTGCATTCACAGAAGGCACCCCGTTTCCTATTCCACAACCAGTAAGCTCCTTCAACCCAGAATTCTAGTCATCCAAGCACTGCAGACTCTCAAATTCACAATTATTGAATCCTTGGCCAGTCAAGTCTGCACTGTCCAAATTTTTTCCATCTGCTCCTGGGTGATGCGTATAAGATAATACAATTTGAAAGATTTTTGACTTTGCCTGCTAAATATTGGCATCAACAAGTCCTCATTGTAGCTCCTATCATGATTTCAAACTTTTGTAGTTTTGACCTCTTGCAATATTGTAAATAGCTTTCCAAATTTGTTTGGAAATAGTTCTTCATTTTGTGCTTGGGACAGCATTAGGAGGTAGTAAAGTTATTACTTCAGTAACATGTATTTACAGTTTTTGGAAAATTAAACAGTCTTTTGTATTTCATCTTCCAATAAATAAGCAGATTATATAGCTGTGATATTTGGTCTTTCTGTTACTTGAATTCCATTGGGTTATTCTAGCTAACATTCTTTAGCGTTTCTGTTAGTCAAAATTCTGAATGATGCTTGCTGCAGCCTTCTAAGCATGGACTTTTTTGGAAAACTGTACATGCAGATAAAATTAACAATTTTGTGCAAAAGGCTGGCATTTAATTTCTTTTGTTGGGAGGTTATTCTTTGTGAGGACAGGGAATTTGATGTTTGGCTGGCATGCTTGATGGTGTTTGTAAAACTTTATTTTAACAGCTGGAAGTGACCCTACATGATACAAAACTAAGGATAGGAATAAATGGATGATGCCAATAGTAGATTCGTCCATTTCTTTACATTTTTAAATTGATTTTATAGCAAGAAATCCTCTCATTTGAAATAGTACAACCCACACTAATTAAGTAAGAAATACACATTGCACAGCAAGCAGAAAAAAAATTCTAGAGCTGATTAGAAGGCTCAAATGCCACAAAATAATAGGTTAAATATATTCATCCTATCCACAGTGCATTCCTCCCTGGTCTTGCTTCATCCGTTCAATACACACTTTGAGCCCTATTGCTGCACCATATGTGAAATTCCACAAGGAAGACTTCGAAAAAGTGCTATCAACAAAACAACCTCTACTGCATTTTATAATCTAGTGAGGCATAGGAAGTTTGTGTGATTAGCAGAAAATTGCTAGCCTGAAATTGAAAAATATTAGTGAATGCTTCATGCTTCTGCAATGTTTTAAGACTTGGATTTTAAGGAGAAGGAACCTACACATAAAGAAAAGAAAAGAAAGGAAGAAAGGCAACCATGCTTGAAGTTCTTATATTGCATGCCTACAAAGCTAAAGCGTGCATATAATAACATCATAAGAGATGACAGCAATGCTTGAAGTTAAAACATTCATGTTCCACTTTCATAATCTTGCAATATTTACCAGAAGAGTATGCAGCCAGGAAGTAATTATCGGGGTCTTTAGCATGGCAAAACCATTGGTTTAACTATACATCAATTTTGTTCTCTTCCAATTCCCTCTGTTGATTGAGCTAATTTCATGTCCTGAACTTTTTGCAGTTCCAACAGCAACAGTTGAAAATTTTTGCCTAGCTAGAGAACAAAGGCATTAGAGCAGGTAAACGAAAGCTTTCCCCTCTGTGAAAATGAAATGGAATTCCAAAATCAACATTTCCATGCAATACTGTAGCATAGACATATCTTTTGTCCAATCAGGACATAATGTTGATTATTTTGTCGTACTATATTATTTTTAATTAAATTTCTCTTAATTTTTTTTAATCATTGTAACCTATGTTGCACCTAAGCCGGCGCTAAAAAACTATATATAAAAAGGCTAAGACAATGACTTTGCAATTCCCTTAGCCCGCTAAGCTTGACAATAACCAATGGTATTATCTCTATCCTATACTAATAATTTTATAATCTGTTTTTTAACGATTAGATTATCTTAAAATATTGTCCTTGTCCAATTCCGATGTCAGTGATCTTCCCACGTCATCAACATCTATCCACCCTAAGAGATGATTGGGACAGTTGGGGGCACTCCTACAAATATTGTACCTAGCAATTCTGTCTATCAATATGTACGCACTTGGAAAACATACACATATGCACAAATGTCCTAAAAACATAATAGAATGCACTGTAAACAAAAGACTTTTCATATAACAATCTTTTTTCTTTCACTACATACATAATCATAGTAACAACTTTAATTAAAGGCTAAATTTCCCAACCCTTCCCACTTTTCATGTCAACTACATTTAGTGCTAATAAAGACCGTGTACTAATCCATGCCAAAAGAACTAACTATCAACATTAATATGTGGACTAACCATTTCCAAGAGCAAAATGTCCAGCATGCTACAAATCACAAACACTGATTGACAAGTCATAGCTTTTGTATGGTTAGAATCTGGAAGGAGAACAATGAATTATGCAAAAGCGACTAAAATTCAAGTTAAAATCACCAAGAAGATAACCTATACCAGGAAACACAAAGGTTGACTGGTACAAACAATATTACCTGCAAAGTGGTGGTGATGGTAATGTTTTGGCAGCTTCCTGTTAATTTAGACAACAAACGGTTCTTCCTTTAGTCAAATGCATTCACAACCATATATTAGTAAATCTTGAAATTAGAAGATATCCACTTCCCTAACTATCACTCACCAAATGTTATGTCCTAAAAACATAATAGAATGCACTATCAACAAAAGACTTTTCATGCAACAATCTTTTTTCTTTCACTACATACATAATCATATTAACAACTTTAATCAAAGGCTAAATTTCCCAACCCTTCTTGCTTTTCATCTCAACTACATTTAGTACTAATAAAGACCATGTACTGATCCATGCCAAAAGAACTAACTATCAACATTAATATGTGGACTAATCATTTCCAAGAGCAAAATGTCCAGCACGCTACAAATCACAAACACTGGATTGATAAGTCATTGTTTTTGTATGGTTAGAATCTGCAAGGAGAACAATGAATTATGCAAAGGCCACTAAAATTCAAGTTAAAATCACCAAAAAGATAGCTTATACCAGGAAAGACAAAGGTCGACTGGTACAAACACTATTACCTGCCAAGTGGTGGTGATGGTAATATTTTGGCAGCTTCCTGTTAATTTTGACAACAAATGGTTATTCCTTCAGTCAAATGCATTCACAACCAGATATTAGTAAATCTTCAAATAAGAAGATATCCACTTCTCTAACTATCACTCACCAAATATGTCTCATGTATAGGTCTTTAGAAATTTCTATCAGCCCTGTTAAAGAAAAGAAAAAAAAAGCCCTTGGCATTGATCTTAAGGGCAGGGTGGTGTGGGGGTTCTTGTGAATAATCAGAAAGCCCTTTCAACCTAGGCATCTTTCAAATCTCCACAAAATTCTTGAGATTCTTGAATCTTGATCAAGAGGCTTAACAAAGAGTGACAATGAAAGAAATTAATCAAACCTACTTCTATGTATATACTTCAATTCTGTGAGGATGATGCTCATGCATAGACTATAAATAGAACTAATAAACTGATGCAGAGAAGTTTAAGTAAACTGCTAGTCAATTTATGGTTTCGAACAATCTTGATTTTGATGGAAATTACGACAGCGGTACAAAATCATAGCAAAAAGATAAGCAAAGGGAAGGCCACCTCCCAATTTTTGGTAGCACAGGGAAAAAAAATCATCTCAATTTACAAGAATCTAGCTAAATTGAAATGAAGGTAATGCAGCATTTATGAATTAATTATTCAGATAAAGATCTGGATTCAATGCATCCAGATACTCTTGACATTTCAATTAAAAAAAATACATTCATTTGATTTATTTGAATTCAGTGAACGGAGATAACTTTTATATTTTCTTTTAAAAAAATAACCAAGGGAAAAAACTCTTTTAAATTCAATAATTCCAACACTCAACAATCAATATCATCCAGGAAAACAATACCACAACACTATGTACAAACCCAAAAAAAGGAAAGAAACATGAATTGGAGGGAAAAAAAAGGAAAAATTTCTTAATTTTAACGGATTTGCGACGGTTTTTTCTTAATTTTAAAAAAATAAATTTTGTAACGGATTTGTGACGGATTTTAAAATTAAAAAATAAATTTATTTTTTTTAAATTAAAAAAAAGCTGTCGCAAATCCTTCAACGGATTTGCGATGGATTTCTAAAATTAAAAAATAAATTTATTTTTTTAACATTAAAAAAGCCGTCGCAAATCCATTGCAATTTTGCAAGGGATTTGTGACGGCCATCTAAAATTAAAAAATAAATTTATTTTTTAAAAATTTAAAAAATGCCCTCGCAAATCCGTCGCAAATTTGCGACGGCCAACTAAAAATTCTCATAATATTAATGTGTATATATATACACATATTAATATAGTAAATTTATATACATATAAATATATTAATATACTTTATTAATATAAAAATAAATATATATATATATATACATACATACATATATATTTATTTATGTTAGTATGTGTGTCTCTATATATATATATATACATATATACATATATATTTATACATATATCTATATATATGTTATAATATTTTTAAATATATTAATATATATACATATTTATATATACATATATATATTTATATATTTATATATATATATATAATATATGTATATATATATATACATACATTATATATATATATACATATATATATACAACACACACACACACACACACATATTGTATGTATGTATATATATATATATATATATACATACATTTGCTATTAAATATATATACATTAATAGCAACGATGCATATATATCACATTTTTACGTATATACATACATATATATACTTAATAATATTAATATGTATATATATATATATACACACACACACATATATATATATATTAATATAACTTTTTTATATACATATAAATATGTTAATATACTTTTTTAATATAAAAATAAATATATATACATACATATATAAATATTTATTTATGTTAGTATATGTATGTCTATATATATATATGTATACATATTAATATATTTATACATATATCTATATATATGTTATAATACTTTTTAAATATATTAATATATATATATATATATATACATACATATTTATATATACATATATATATTTGCATATATATAATGTATATATATATACATAAATTATATATATATATATATATATGCAACATCCACACATAATGTATATATATGTATATGCATACATTTACTATTAAATATACATACATTAATAGCAACATATGCATATATGTCATATTTTTACATATATACATACATATATATAGTTAATAATATCATATGTATATTATATATATAAATATTTCAACTTACTAATATCTTTTTGCGTATTCTACTATTTCAACACACACACACACACACTATATCATATGTATATAAATATAATCAAACATTAAATTTTTTTTGGGTGAATTTTTAGATTAATGACAGATTTGCGACGGATCAGGGTGTCTTAAACCCTTGTCCATCACAAATCCATCCCAATTTGAGACTGATTTGTAACGACAATCTAAAATTAAAAAATAAATTTATTTTTTTAAATTAAAAAAAATCCGTCGTAAATCCATTTCAATTTTGCAATGAATTTGCGACGGATTTCTAAAATTAAAAAATAAATTTATTTTCTAAAAATTAAAAAAAAAAAGCTGTCGCAAATCCATTGCAAAGTCGCAAATCTGTTGCAATTTTGCAATGGATTTGCGATGGCCATTTAAAATTAAAAAATATATTTATACATATATCTATATATATATATATGTTATAATACTTTTTAAATATATTAATATATATATATACATACATATTTATATATACATATATATATTTGCATATATACATAATGTATGTATATATATATACATACATTATGTATATATACAACATACACACACACACACACACAAATATTGTATGTATATATATCTATATATACACACACATACATTTGCTATTAAATATACATACATTAATAGCAACAGATGCATATATGTCATATTCTTATGTATATACATACATATATATACTTAATAATATTAATATGTATATATATGTACACATATATATAAATATATTAATATAGCATTTTTATATACATATAAATATGTTAATATACTTTTTATTATAAAAATAAATATATATGCATACATATATAAATATTTATTTATGTTAGTATGTGTGTCTATATATATATATAGATACATATTAATATATTTATACATATACCTATATATATATATGTTATAATACCTTTTAAATATATTAATATATATATATATACAAACATATTTATATATACATATATATCTATATTTGCATATATATATAATGTATGTATATATATATACACATACATTATATGTATATATATATATATATATATATATATATATGCAACACACACACACATAACGTATATATATATATATATATATACATACATACATTTGCTATTAAATATACATACATTAATAGCAACAGATGCATATATGTCATATTCTTACATATATACATACATATATATACTTAATAATATCATATGTATATTATTTATTTAAATATTTCAACTTACTAATATCTTTTTGCATATTCTACTATTTCAACACACACACACACACACACACACACACTATATCATATGTATATATATATAATCAAACATTAAATTTTTTTTAGGTGAATTTTTTAGATTAGTGACGGATTTGCGACGGATCAGGGTGTCATAAACCCTGATCCGTTGCAAATCCCTCACAATTTGAGACAGATTTGCGACGGTAATATAAAATTAAAAAATAAATTTATTTTTTTAAAATTAAAAAATCCGGCGCAAATCCGTTTCAATTTTGCAACGGATTTGCGATGGATTTCTAAAATTAAAAAATAAATTTATTGTTTTAAATTAAAAAAAAAAAGCCGTCGCAAATCCGTTGCAATTTTGCAACGGATTTGCAACAGATTTCTAAAATTAAAAAATAAATTAATTTTTTTAAATTTTAAAAATTGCCCTTGCAAATCCGTCGTAAATTTGCTATGGATTTGCGATGGCCATCTAAAAATTCTCATAATATTAATGTGTGTATATATATATACACATATTAATATATACACATATATATACATATATTAATATAGCATTTTTATATACATATAAAATTTTAAATATATTAATATATATATATATATGTATATATACATACATATGAAGGCGTGAAAACTAGAAAAATGGAGCACGCAGCGGAAGCGAACAACAAAAACTAGAAAAACTCAAGAACAAGGAAACAGAACAAAGCTGGTGCCGACTCTGGCATCCCTAGCCGGCACCGGTTGCCCTCTGTTTGAATCCCAAGGTTAAAAATTTAGTACCTCTTTTCCTCGTTCTAAGGATTGGCTGGACCAGAATGTGTGCAACCGGGGTAGGTGTGCTGGTGGAAACCTCTGGTGCGATTCCTGCAAGCCTCTTACTCCGTCTTGGCATGTATGAACAATGAATGCCAAAGCTTTCTGGTTGTCGGAATATTCCACTGCCTAATTCTTGTTGGTGAAACAAAGGGTGAAGAGGAATGATCTCAAGAGGAGGAATGAATGATCTCCACCTTCTCCTTGTTTGTGACAACAAAAACTTGTGAAGGAAAATCCTTTCAACCTTCTTGGTGAACCAAAAGGTGAATAGAAAAATAACAATAGTAGCTGGGGTTTTTCTTGTTCTTCTTTTTTTTCAAAAATCAGAGAATCAAGAAGAAGAAGACTCCTTAGTGTCTCTTGGAGAGAGCCACACGAAATTAGAGAGTGTGAGTGCCAAGAGAAGAGAGCAAAAATGATCAAAATCATGGAACCTCTTGTGACCTTTGGTTTTTATAGATTTGGATTATATGACCTTTGGTTTTCTTGTTTTTGTTTCTCCTTGCATGACTAATGAAGTCACACGAAAAGCTTCAACAATAAAACCACCTTTCATATAACCAAAAGCCTCTACAAAATCACATTTGAGAATTCTAAACAATTCTCTAATTGCAATTGGAACCCTTCAATTATAACTAATTATAATTTGGCCACAACAACTTCTCTTTCTCTCAATAAATCCCACTATGTTATCCAATAACATTTTGAGTATATACTCCTCTTTAACCGAGACCAATTCCTCAACCCAAAATTAATTAGGACTTACGGGCTATTCCGAGACCAAAAAGACACATCGCCTTGGCTACTAAAATGACCAAAATACCACTGCTATATAAATAGTTGTATTTTGCATTTTAAATATTTCCTAATATCACTATAAGGAAATATTGACCCCAAGGACAATACTGCATTAGCAAAGTCTCCGACCTACAGGTGTAATGACTAAAATACCCCTCTATATATTGTCGTACATTCAAAGAGGAAAAGTGTACTAACACCTCTCTAAATGACATCTACCATCCCTAGGCCTCTAGTCCAATGATCCACGATTTCCTGGAGTGTTTCTGCTTTCTAAGGGAGCTACCCTAAAGCAAACATCCAAGTCATGTTTCCCAGGGCCCTGGACATTTAGATCATTCAGACAACCACAATGGGCGATATAGTATAGAAACCATCTTGTACAAATCTGTCTTAACTAACTAGTCACACATACCCAACATGCAAGTATATTGGCCTTACGATAGAACCTCAACTATAGCATATCAAGGTATATGCTTCCAGCTTCGTCAGACCACTAACTCATACTCAAGTCGTAGAGTACTAGTCCACGTTGTAGCGGTAGTAGTCTAGGTTTCTACCATATAGTACTTTAAGAAACCACTACTACAGGTCATGTTCTACGTATTTGAAATATGCTTATGTTATGAAGTGAGTGGACTACTCACTGGCAAAAGGTAAGCCATTCCCCATGGATTACTTATTTAAACACAATGGGTCTTTCCAAATGAAATTGTACACAAATAAAGAAAATAAATTCACAAATGTTTTCTGAAAATAAATTCTTTTATTAAAATATTCGATATTTACATCAGAAACCTAGTCCAAGAAGGCATATTCCCAACAACATATTTATATATACATATATATATATATATACATACATTATATATATATACACCACACACACACACATATTATATGTATATATATATATACACACATACATTTGCTATTAAATATACATACATTAATAGCAACAGATGCATATATGTCATATTCTTACGTATATACATAGATATATATACTTAATAATATTAATATGTATATATATATACACATATATATAAATATATTAATATAACATTTTTATATAAATATAAATATGTTAATATACTTTTTTAATATAAAAATAAATATATATACATACATATATAAATATTTATTTATGTTAGTATGTGTATGTCTATATATATATACATATTAATATATTTATACATATATCTATATATATGTTATAATACTTTTTAAATATATTAATATATATATACATACATATTTATATATACACATATATATATTTGCATATATATAATGTTTGTATATATATACATACATTATATATATATATATACAACACACACACAAAATGTATATATATACATACATACATACATACATACATACATACATACATACATACATACATACATACATACATACATACATACATACATACATACATACATACATACATACATACATACATTTGCTATTAAATATATATACATTAATAGCAACAGATGCATATATGTCATATTCTTACATATATACACACACACACACACACACATATATATATATATATATACTTAATAATATCATATGTATATTATATATATAAATATTTTAACTTACTAATATCTTTTTGCGTATTCTACTATTTCAACAAACAAACACACACACACACACACACACACAGACACACTATATCATATGTATATAAATATAATCAAACATTAAAATTTTTTTGGGTGAATTTTTTAGATTAGTGACGGATTTGAGATGGATCAGGGTGTCATAAACCCTGATCAGTTGCAAATCCGTCGCAATTTAAGATGGATTTGCAATGGCAATCTAAAATTAAAAAATAAATTTATTTTTTTTAAATTTTAAAAAAGCCGTCACAAATTAAAAAAAACCGTCGCAAATCCGTTGAAATTTTTGCAACAGATTTGCGTCGGCCATCTAAAATTAAAAAATAATTTTAGTTTTTTTAAATTAAAAAAAAGCCGTCGCAAATTCGTTGCACTTTGTGACGGATTTGCAACAGCCATCTAAAATTAAAAAAATAAATTTATCTTTTTAAAATTAAAATAAAATCCATCGCAAATCTATTGCAATTTGCAACGAATTTCTAAAATTAAAAAATAAATTTATTTTTTAAAAGCTGAAATCCGTTGCAATTTTGCAACAGATTTGCGATGGATTTCTAAAATTAAAAAAAATAATTTACTTTTTAAAATTAAAAAAAAGCGGTCACAAATGACGGATTTCTAAAATTAAAAAATAAATTTATTTTTTTAAAATTAAAAAAGCCGTCGCAAATCTGTTACAATTTTGTAACGGATTTGCGACGGTCATCTAAAATTAAAAAATAAATTTATTTTTTTAAATTAAAAAAGCCGTCGCAAATCCATTGCACTTTGCAACGGATTTGCGAAAGCCATCTAAAATTTAAAAAATAAATTTATCCTTTTAAAATTAAAAAAAATCAGTCACAATTGAAATGGATTTGCGACGGATTTCTAAAATTTACAAATAAATTTATTTTTTTAAAATTTTAAAAAAAAAGCCATTGCAAATTTGTGACGGATTTGCTTTGGCCATCCAAAATTAAAAAATAAATTAATTTTTTTAAAAATAAAAAATACCCTCACAAATCCGTCACAAATTTGCAAGGAATTTGCAATGGCCATCTAGAATTCAAAAATAAATTTATTTTTTAAAATTAAAAAATCTATTGCAAATCCGTTGACGGCCATATAAAATTAAAAATTAAATTTATTTTTTAAAATTTTAAAAAATCGAATTGCAATAGATTTGTGACGGATTTCTAAAATTGAAAATAAATTTATTTTTTTAAAATTAAGAAAAAGCCATCACAAATCCGTTGCAATTTTGCAATGGATTTGTGATGGATTTCTAAATTTAAAAAATAAATTTATTTTTTTAAAATTTTTAAAAAAAGCCGTCGACGGATTTCTAAAATTAAAAAATATATTTATTTTTTTAAAATTAAAAAAACCATCGCAAATCCATTGTAATTTTGCAATAGATTTGCGATGGCCATCTAAAATTAAAAAATAATTTTTTTTTTAAAATTAAAAAAAAGCCGTCGCAAATCCGTTGCAATTTGCAACGGATTTGCGACGGTTTTCTAAAATTAAAAAATAAATTTATTTTTTTTTAAATTTAAAAAGTTCCCTTGCAAATCCGTCACACGACCGTCTAAAAATTCGCATAATATTAATGTGTATATATATTTATATACATATATTAATATATACACATATATATACATATATTAATATAGCATTTTTATATACATATAAATTTGTTAATATACTTTTTAGTATAAAAATAAATATATATACTTACATATATACATATTTATTTATATTAGTATGTGTGTGTGTGTGTCATAAATCCTGATCCGTCGCAATTTGAGACGGATTTGCGATGGCAATCTAAAATTAAAAAAATTAATTAATTTTTTTAAAATTAAAAAATTGCAACGGATTTGCGACGCCTATCTAAAATTAAAAAATATTTATTTATTTTTTTTAAAATTAAAAAAAATCCGTCGCAAATCCGTTGCAATTTGCAACGGATTTGCGGCGGCCATTAAAAATTTAAAAATAAATTTATTTTTAAATCTTGAAAAATTAGCCATAGCAAATCCGCGGCTAATTGGCAACGATTTGCAACAGAAAATTCTGTCATCGCAGATCCGTCGCAAAGTCCTTGCAAATCCGTCGCTAATTCACAAAAAATTTACTATATAATTAATATATAGTACAATATATCACAAGAATTTCAATAGCTTAGTGGTGGAACGTGTGTTCCCCTACAACAAGGACGCGGGTTCGAGTCCCAAGTCTAACATAATCTCATAATATTCTTGGCGGGTCGGGTTATGGATCTGGTTCTCAGCAGGTCGGGTCGGGCCGATGAACGGGGGGGGCCGAGTAGCTAATTAATTAATTTTTTTAATAAAAATTTTTGACCATTGCAAATCCATCGTAAAATTAATTAAATTTTAAAATAATTTTTTTCGCTACCGCAAATTAAATTAATTAATTTTTTAAAAATAATTTTTTTCAATCGCAAAACTGTTACTAAATTATTTTAATTTTTGTAAATAAAAATTTTTTTGGCTATTGCAAATCCATCGCAAAATTAATTAATTTTTAAATAATTTTTTTGCTACCGCAAATTAAATTAATTAACTTTTAAAAATAATTTTTTTCGTCGCAAAACTGTTGCTAAATTATTTTACTTTTTGTAAATAAAAAAATTTTTACCTGTCACAAATCTGTTGCTAAATTAATTAATTTTTCCAAAATTTAAAAATTTTTTGCCGTCGCAAATCCATTGCTAAATTAATTTATTTTTTGTAATTGAAAAAAATTTTACCGTCGCAAATCCGTTGCTAAATTAATTAATTTTTTTAAAATAAAATTTTTTGGCCATCGTGAACTTGTTGTTAAATTAATTAATTTTGTATAAATAAAATTTTTTTTGCCATCGCAAATTCATTGCTAAATTAATTAATTTTTTTTAAAAATAATTTTTTTGCCGTCGAAAATCCGTCGCTATGTTGATTATAAACTTAATTATAATGTCATCAATTAAATAACCGTTGCAAATCTGTCGCTATTTGCAACGGATTTTCTTTCCGTCGCAAATTGCGACGGACGTAATCCGTCGCTAAACGTGATTAGCAACGGATTTGGCTGTCGCTAATTTGGTTTTTTCTTGTAGTGTCAAAACGGTCATCAAGACAAGTATTTTGATCTAACCTACTTATTTCTTTTTAAACTTAAGATGTGTAGGGGGATGTCAATATAGATGTGTTGATGTGATTTATGATGAGTTAGGAATATTGTGGAAAATATTTATGATATGAATGATTTTATGAGATGTGCTTTTGATTGCTTTATGAATTACTTATGGATCATGAGGGAATTATGGTTGATAGTGAGGCTATGTCATGATTTTTAGGAGATATGAGATTATGTGATTGGAGTTTGCATGTCATTAATGTTAGGATTCGTGGACTCCTAAACGCGGAAAACATCCACGAATCCCTTCTAAGGATCCAAGTAAACGATTAAGAAGATCGTAGGTTTGCAGAATTACCTCTGTTAGGTGTAATCGATATCCTTCAGTTCCGATTGTGCTGCTGTACGTGCAACCCGAACGATCACCAGACGCTACAGTGTGCGAACGTCCTCTATCGGATATACACCGCGAACTCACTCGTCACCCAAGGAGTGCTAGCACCTAGGGTTTTTGAGAGGCTTATTTTTCTGGTGGATGAAGGTACGAATATTCTTAACAGAATAGCTCTCTAGAGAAGATGGCTAGGGTTTTCTTAAAAACCCTTCCAAACCTCTTAGAGTCCAAATCTTATCGTATTTTAATCTAAATTCAAATTAAATTAAAATTGATATGATAAGATTCTGCCATTATCTCGGTAATTTAACGAGTCAGATTCTTATAATCTGGACACTATCCAGATACATCGAATGTGGACATATTTCCAAATACATTGTATCTGGTAAATTTTCTAAGTTCGATTAACTTAGACATATTTCCAAATTCATCGAATCTGGTTACCAGAAAAATAACCTAACAAGTTCGCTTATTGTGTGACCCTATAAGTTCATTTAACACTAGCAGTGTGCCCAAATCATATTTAAATGGCGCACAAGTTAGAAGCGGTTTCTAGCAAAACATTATAACTATCCAAGTTAAATTAAGATCGGCGATCTCTTTGAACCAAACCATAATTTTATATTTAGTCCTTTTGTCACACGATATCCAGATTAAGCATAAGGCACGGAGCATGTCATCCTTATTAAGTTTAATCAATTATTTCTTGATTTCATAATAGGCTGTTCAAACAAATGATACCAATATCTTAGATTGATATATTTGAGCATGGCCATGCATTTTAACAGTCTAACTTATCAAGAGGCCCATGGATATCTCTCCCATAATTGAGAGGGACAAATTCCTTCACAATCAATCACGTTCCTCTCCTTGATTTATTCTATATCCAACAATAGTCTAATTTATTATCTGGTTAAAGACAATTTTAGACAATGTCAAAATATAGAATTTATCAAGTAGGAAACTATGATGAATTTAGGTCGAAGGACTTTTAATATCATTATGACTAGAAAGTACTTATGACATGTTCCATGAAGTACTCTCACAGTGGGTCATGTCCAATACAATGTTCTCTAATATTTATTTATGTTTTGACTTGATATCACAAATATCGATGACCAGTAAAACATAGCCATCCAGTCACAAACATACTAATCTTAATTTATTATTATTCCAATAATAATAAACAATCAGGGACAGATTTAGAATAGTCATTGTATTCATTGTTAGGTTTTACTATCAAGTCACGTACTTGATGACCACACAACAAAACACATTATTCATGGAAAGGAAAGCCTCATATTATTATATAAAACATAACGACAATAGTATAAGTACAAATTGACTCTAGGGCATATCCCCAACAATTAATGCATGGAATGATGTGGTTGCTATTGAGAGATTATTATGTAACTGCTATTTTAATACTGTTGATAATGTTATCAATGGTTGTTGTTGCTTTTGTGAATATTATTGTTGATGTTATAAATATTACTTTTGCTATGAAAAATGTTGTTATTACTTCTACTTGTATTATTGATATTGCTACAAAAATTAGTATCGTTATTTTTATTATTGCTATTATTATTAATAAAAAATAGTATTACTACTTAATAATAATAATAATAATAATAATAATAATATTATTATTATTATTATTACTACTACTACTACTACTACTACTACTACTACTATTACTATTAATATTAATATTATTTTTACTATTAGCATTATTATTATCATTATTATTAATATCATTATTACTATCATTCTTTTAGCAATATTATTATCAATATTATTTTAAAGCCATTATCATTACTTTTACTAATAGACATTACTTATATTGTTGATGTCACTAATATTATTTATGTTCTTGTTATTGCTTTTAACATAATTATTATTTTTAGCTATACCTATTTATTAATAATATCACTCTTACTTATGTTATTATAATATCAAATTATTTTCTTTTATATATATTAATAATGATACCAAAACTCTAGTATGTTCAAATATCAATTAATTTTAGAACCATTATTAAACTTTAATAAATTACTATTTATTAATATATTGTATCTATTAACTAGTCACTACTTCCTAAGAGAATATATACATATAGTTTACCAGTTTTTATATGTGATATAAAATTATTATTTATATTACAAATAATTATTTTCATTTACTAGTTATAAAAGAGCGCATTGTTTAGTCTTAATAGACGATGCTTGTACTATATTGGATGTAGTTGTCAATAGGAGTCAATGACATTATTAGTGACTATTGGAATGAATACGTGATTATGAATACTTGGAGTTTGAAGTTATGTATTTGTTTATGCATATATGCTACAACAGTTGTTGGCCAATAGTGATATGTACTTTGTATTTACCCCAGATGAGGCTAGATTGCCTTAAACAAGACTTGGAAGATTATTTTATCCATGAGATCAAGAGATCAAGTAAGTCATTGCATAAATCTATTTGTTGAACCAAAGCGCTTCTACAAGTTAAATGTGTTGTTTACCATGAAGATGTACTTTGGGATGTAATTTTGGATGTTTTATCTTTCTTGCTAAATAAAATTAATTGCAAAACAAGTAGATAATTTTCCAAACAAAACACCAAATTTTTCTTAAACTAATTTTTACTAGTTTGTCTGAATACCATAATTGCTACTTCAAAGGTGAAACACTTGGTTGATTTTACATTTTCCTAAGTGGGCAAGCATAACGCTAAGTACTCAATAAGGGTAGGTTTATTAGAACTAACCTTGGAAGGCTAGGGTAAATCTCTCGGTGGAGGCCTCTATCGGGAGATAAACTCTTTCTGGATAAGATGACAGTTCTGGTTAGTCAGGCCGGTTCGTGCTAGCAACTCAGTCCATGTGGATTGTTTCTTTTCTGGAATGAACAACCGGTAAGTTTAGGTGTAGAGATAGAGGAGAATTTCACCCAGTGAGCCGATCATCCATTTGTATTATGATGCAAGGTTTTATAATATATGGTCATGATGCAGGGTTTCATGGCCATGTCTATGATATAGGGTTTCATAGTTAACTTTGTTTGAGTGGTTCCTTTCTTTACAAGTTGTACATTTCATTTTTAAAAAACTGATAAAATACTGTTTAATGTTTAAAGATGAGTTTCTGGACTGGCAGACTTTTTATTATGACTTGTTTAAAATTTGCATACATAAAAGATTTACTTAAATTATCATGAGTATACACAGGACTTACTAGGAAATATTTCTTTCAGGTCGATCATACTTTAAAGGTTGAATTGCTTTGCTTTGCCTTGAGTTTTAAAGATTCATTTTAATTGTATTTGTTTCTTGAGAGATTTTAGTTATTATTTAATTTTTTTTAAGACTTGTGCAAGTATTGTTTTGGGTTGTAATAAGTGTTAAACTTAGATTATTTCTTCTATCTTTTTATTTACCTAATTATAAAAATCCTTTGTCCTAAGGATGGATGGGGTGACATGCCTGCCCCTTTTAGGGTACGTAAGTAGTGGAATGTTACACCTTAAATTATCCAAACACCTTATCTTTTGATTTCAGAAAATATACCTAAACTTTTCTAAAATAGTCATCAACAAAAGTAACAAAATACTTGCATTTGCTATGAGACTCAACCGGAGAAGGACTACACAAATACGAATGAATATATTCAAGGATACTCGTAGAGATATGTTTGCTAGAATTGAACTTAACTCTGCACTGCTTGCCTATAACACAAGTCTCATAAAATTTTAGTTTTTCTATTTCTGTCCTATCTAATAATCCTCATTTACTCAATATTTCAAGCTCCTTCTCACTCATATAACCTAATCTATATTGTTATATTTCTGTACAATCATCATACTGACCTAATGAATGAGAGATTGTCACTGTTCCTATCACTGAACTTCCCATCAAAGTATAGATTTTGTGCTACAATTTACCTTTCATTATTGTCAAAGCACTTTTTAGAACTTTGATTTGCCCATCTCCACAAGAATAGTTGTATCGTTATTTATCAAGAGCAGCCATATAAATTAAATTTTTTCATAAGTCAGGAACATACTAAGCATCAAGCGTTCTGACCATCCCATCATACACCTTAATCTGTACAGAACCACTGCCCTTAACACTAATATTATCACCTTATTTTACACTGCCATTCTACTCATTAAAAAAAGTAAATATTTTTTTTTGAAAATGTTATGTGATAAGATGCACCAGTGTCCATGAGTTAGGTATTTGTAGAACTTGAAGTACTAACAGTCAAATATCATTACTTTCTCCTTCATCAAAACTCTTCTGAACTACAGCTACACTAGCATTATTATTTGATTTATTCTTTTCGTGTCCTATTTTTTTTGCCGTGGGAATCTTTTCTAATATGCCCTAATTCTTTAAAGTGAAAACATTGAAGTCTACCAAACCTCTATTTAGAACGAGACATATTCCTTTCTTTACTATTCCTTTCCTTGTTCCTACCTTTGCTAACAACTAGACCTGCGACTAATTCGTCTTCATTAGAAATAGAGACTTGTCTCTTCAATTTTTTATATTGCATAGCATCTAATATTTCTTTTTGTGTGCTTATGTGATAAAGAAATGGATCCAAAGCTTAATCAAGTTTTAAATTAAAAATACTAATTTAACTCACATAATACATAAATTGGGACAAGTATACCCATCATGTAGTATAGAATTACATTGGTAAGTATCGAAGAATTCCTAAGAACCACCTCGACTACCCCTACTTCCACCCTTGTTTCATTGTTCAATCAACTAAAATAGAGAAATAAAGTCACTAACTACTATTAATTATAATTAATTATCAATAAGTACAATAAGAATACATCAAACCAATCATAAGACAGAGTCTAGAAGATCATAAGAGCAAGATATAAGTAAGAAAAGTAGATTGACCATGTAATTAAAGTGAATTCACCCAATAATAACTATGCATCAACCATTACTCAATCAATTAAATCAAAATCCAAGCATTAGCAAGGGACGCCCTAAATGTAAAAAACCACATTCTCTCAAGTAATAAGTTTCATATCCTTAAGCCCAACCCATAGGTATCCTATCATACAAATTAAATCCAAGGAATAGTAAAATTAAAAGCCCACAAATCTCAAGCCAAAAAGTGCAAAGCCCCTACCTCTAGGTGACTAAACAACTCTATCCATCACAAAGTTCTCATCTCCTAAATCCTTTTGTAAGTTCATCAAAGAAAAAGAAATCTATTAAACTAATATAAATGAGCACCCATATCATAAATTATTTTCTCAAAGTCAAAATAAGAGAATAACCTAATTAATCAATTTAATCGAATAAGCCCAAGTGATAGATTACCCAAATAGGATTTAAGTAATCAAATGATAATCCAATATAAAATCAAATTAGGGTATAAGCCTTTAATTATAATTAGATCTAAGTAATATAAATATCACCAAATTAGAAGTACAGAGTAAACGTAAAGAAAAACTCATAGACAAATATCCTTCTTCTACTTTGGGTTCTCTTTAGGATGCTCCTCTTCTCCTTTAATCTAGCCTTGATCTTCTCTTCCAACTTTCCTTAATATTTCCAAAGGGATTTCAGATGTAAAGCTCATATGACTCTCCCTTGAAATGCCCTAAATCAAGGGTATTTATAGTTTTCTCCTGAGAATACCTAAAATTTGCTGAATAGGGGCCAACTGCAATATTGCATGGCAATATACCTTCGTCACTAAGCATTTTTTGGAGGGAATTCTTTTTTCGTGGCAATTTACCATGGATTTGCTAGCAATAGTTTAAGTTGGTAGCACCTTTTAGGGAGAAATATTACGAGAGAACCATGGCAAATCCATCGCAATCTGCCACGGAAGCATATGAAAACAAGTTGTCCAGGGTAAATCTGTGGCAAACAATCTGTCACAGATTTTTCACGGAAGCAATGTTAAATAAGCTATCCCTGGCAAATCCATGGGAGAAATTAAAATTTTTTTTAACTGTGGACCACGGCCCTCTTCATGGACTAGACACACCAGATCACAATGCGCAGCCATTTCCATGGACCGACCATACTGGGTCACAGCCCCTAAATTGTTTAAGAATTACACAACGCAAGACTCGAACCCATGACCTCCGAAATGCGGAGGTTGTGTTTAGCCTCTAAGCTACGGCAATTGTTGATGCTATCCTCTTTTTTTTTTTTTAATTTAATCATTTCTGAATAATCTTTGTGTACTTTTTTTAAAAATAAAAGTATTATAAAAATATAATAATCATATTAAATTTAATATAAAAATATTTTATATATTTATATAATTTTAAATTTTATATACTGTCAATTATATTATCTTTTTTATTAAATAATTTATACATTTATATATATGTATACACACACACACACACACATATTCATATATATAAATTTGAAGATAATCGGATATATTTTGACATGTAATCCCTTAAAATATCTACAAAATAATAAAAATATTAAAATATTACATTCTATAATAAAAATATTAAAATATTAAAAAATTTTAAAATAAAAATAAAAATAATAAAAATTAGATAAAAAAGAAAAAAATAAATCCGTGGAAAATCTCTCACAATTTGCTAGGGATTTGCCACGGACTAATACAATCCAATTAAAATGGTATTTCGTAGCAAATCCGTGGTAGATTTTCACGGAGCACATAATAAAATTTTCTTATTCTTTTTATCACTATTTTACCTAACATATAATTTGTATATTCTAAATGGTAATATAGTTAATTACATTGATATTTCCAATGGCTTTTGTTGTAAATATATATATATATATATATCATATCTTTAAATTTTTTTATTTTAATACGCACATATAATTCGACACACAAAAATATTACATTCTATTTTAAATTCGTATCAATTCTTTTTCAAGAATAAATAAGCTAGAGATAAAAATATTTTCTTATGTTTATAAAACATTTGACTATTTTAATCAAAATGTATGGAATAAAAATATATATAATAAAAATTAGAATAAAAAAAGAAAAAACAAATCCATGGCATTTCTCTCGCAATTTGCTAGGGATTTGCCACAGACTAACACATTCCATAGCAAAGCCACAGCAGATTGCCACGGAACACATAATAAAATTTTCTTATTCTTTTTATCACTATTGTACATAACATATTTTTTTTATATTCTAAATGGTAATATAGTTAATTGTACTGATATTTCCAATGGCTTTTGTTGTCAAAATAAAAAAAATTATATCATATCTTTAAAATTTTTTATTTTAATACACACATATATTTCGACACACAAAAATATTACATTTTATTTTAAATTCGTATCAATTCTTTTTTAAGAATAAATAAGTTAGAGATAAAAAAACAAAATGTTTATAAAATGTTTGACCATTTTAATCAAAATGTATGGAATAAAAATAAAAAAAATAAAAATTAGAATAAAAAAAGAAAAAATAAATCCGCGGCAAATCCCTCGCAAGGAATTTGCCACGGACTAACACAATCCGTGACAAATTGCCACGGATTTGTCACGAAAAATAATTAATGAAATTAAAATGGTATTTTGTATCCGCCACGGATTTGCCATGGAACATATAATAAAATTTTCTTGTTCTTTTTATCACTATTTTATCTAACATATTTTTTGTATATTCTAAATGATAATATAGTTAATTGCACTGATATTTCCAATGGCTTTTGTTGTCAAAATAAAAAAATTATATCATATCTTTAAAGTTTTTTTGTTTTAATACACACATATTTCAACACACAAAAATATTACATTCTATTTTAAATTCCATCAATTCTTTTTCAAGAATAAATAAGTTAGAGATAAAAAAAAATATTTATAAAACATTTGACCATTTTAATCAAAATGTATGGAATAAAAATTAGAATAAAAAAGAAAAAATAAATCTGTGGCAAATCCCTCGCAATTTGCTAGGGATTTGCCATGGATTAACACAATCCGTGGTAAATCCGTAGCAGATTGCCATAGATTTGCTACGGAAAATAATTAATGAAATTAAAATGGTATTCCGTGGCAAATCTGTGACATATTGGCATGGGTTTGCCACGGAACATATAATAAAATTTTCTTATTCTTTTTATCACTATTTTACCTAACAAATAATTTGTATATTCTAAATGGTATTATAGTTAATTGCATTGATATTCCAATGGCTTTTGTTGTAAAAAAAAAAAATTATATCATATCTTTAAAATTTTTACTTTAATACACACATATATTTCGACACACAAAAAATATCACATTCTATTTTAAATTCGTATAAATTCTTTTTCAAGAATAAATAAGTTAGAGATAAAAAAAATTTTCTTATGTTTATAAAACATTTGACCATTTTAATCAAAATGCATGGAATAAAAATAAAAAAAATAAAAATTAGAATAAAAAGAAAAAAAAATCTGTGGAAAATCCCTCGCAATTTGCTAGGGATTTGCCGCAGACTAACACAATCCGTGGCAATTTGCCACGGAAAATAATTAATGAAATTTTCTTATTTTTTTATCACTATTTTGCCTCACATATTTTTTGTATATTCTAAATGGTAATATAGTTAATTTCATTGATATTTCCAGTGGCTTTTGTTGTCAAAATAAAAATAGAAAGATAGAAGGAAATGAAAAATTTTAACTACAAATAAGGAAGAAAATTATTCAGATCAACTAAAGGTAAGATCAAGAATTTTAAGGTATGGAACGAATATTAATACAAATTAATATAATAAAAAAATAGAATAACAAAGAAAAAATAAATCCGTGGCAAATTACGTAACTAGTTAGGATCATGGATTTACCACCGAATTAAGTATTTCCTAACTAGTTCCGTGACAATCTGCCACCGATTTGCCATGGAATTAATTTGAAAGTAATTAATTCCGTGGAAAATTCGTGGCATATTGCCATTTGCCACAAATTTGCCACGGAGGTTTGTATCAATATTTGACCATTTTGCCACGGACATTTTCCATCGCAAATCAGCGGCTAATTTTTCCCCATTATTTTTTTGCTACGGATCTGCGAGGGAACATCTTTGCATCACTAGTTGTTACAGTATCCGTGGCAAGTCCGTGACAAGTAGCCACAGATTTACTACAGTTATATTGATATGGCAATTGTTATGTCTTGTCTTCTTTCGTGGCAAATCCGTGGCAGATTGCAACAGAATTTTTTTCTGTAGAAAATTTCTGTGGCACATTAACAATTTTCTTGTAGTGTCAATAGTTTGCAACTTTTGAACCTCTGAAGATGCAAGGTTCCATTGAAGATGGACCCACGGCGCCATTGATTCCTAATATTTTGATTATGAATTTTAGGTGATGACACGACGTTGTGAGATATAAGCTAAATGCTGCCATCTATGCTCTTCAGAATTCTTTTGAAGTTCTTTTCACATTGCTTCCAATTTTAATCTTAAATCAATGCGACCTACATCAAATAAGGAGAAAATAGGGGGATAAGTAGCAATCCATAACACATTTTTGAACACTTTAAAGTACAAATGATGTATAAAATATGCATATAATGAGTAATCATCACTCCCCTACACTTAAGCTTTTGCTTGTCCTTAGCATTGGCCAGGGGGCCAGTTCGACCCGTCTCGAACAGGCCATTGTTCACCGGGCCGGGCCTAGGTCCCGGTCCAGTCCGAGCCAGGGATAGAAACCCCTTGGCCTGCCTGGGCCCGTAGTCCCCGTGGGCCAACCCGCACAAGAGAGCCGTTGGTTTAACGGTTCTCACATTTTTTTTTTTTACATTTCAGCCCCTAAAACGGCTGAAATGTTTTTTTTTTATATTTTAGTCCCTAATGGTTATATTCTCCCTCATAACCCCCAAAACTCTATAAATACCCCTAATTCACCCCAAAACTCATCAAACACTCTCCAATTCTCTCAAACTCTCTATTTTTATTCATCTTTCTCTCATAATCCTCAAATCTCTTCATTTTCTCTACAAAAAGTGTTAGAATAGAATTTATTTTTGTATTATACTTTTTCAATTCTTCAAGAAAGTCTTCATATTTTGGAAGATTATTGAGTCGCAGAATAGTGGATATAAGAAGTAAAGCTCCACAAAGTGTTGTTATTCTTGGTCATCAACTAGTTAGTATTTCTTAATCTTGTATTCTTATTTCTTAGCTTTATTAATTGTTTATTTGTTTTTAGTAATTTTTTTTTTTAATTTTTAAGTTCATTGGTTATTTATATTTTTCAATTCTCTTATTTCATTATTTGTTAATACTTTATTTTATTTTTTTGAACTTTTATTTGAATTTTGATTGATTTTTTTTTTTTATAGAAATAATGGATCCAAATTAATATCATCATGTTTCTTTGTCAAAATCATCTGTAGATTTTTATTTCAATATAGATCCAGCTTTGAATTTAATAAATATTGAAATAGATAATGAAGATGAAGGCCTTAGTAGGCCTAGTGTTAGTGTTTCACAATCACAACCAACTCCAACTATTAATCCTAACAAATCTAATATAGGTGAGGATGATGTTGAAACAGCGGATGTTATAGCTAAAGCAAAAATATCTATGGTTTGGAATCTTTTTGAAAAGGATAATGATAATGATAGAGCAACATGTAAAATTTGTAGGGTGGTATATGCACATAAGAAGGGAGAAGGGATGGGAACATTAGTTAGACATATGAAAAGGTCACATAATAATTGGTTAGAAAACCTACTTAAACAACAACAAATACATACTACAAGAGGTCAAATTATTGGTAATTTTTAATATGATCATAGAAAAAATCAATGTTTTCAGAACCGGACTGGTCATCGAACCGAAAAAGTTACTGGTTCACGGTTTAATGGTCCAACCGTAATTAGACTATAATTGAACCGGTAATATTATAATTTAAAAATTAAAAATATAATTATTTTTGAAAGAAAATTGATCAATAATATAGTGTAATTTAAGTCCATCAAAATATAAATATTCAAATTTATGATTAAAAATAGTCATTTTTAGTTTATAACTAACAATCTAACACATTAAAGTGGTTTATTAAATTATATAATTTAATTTATCCCCCCAAAATTATAAAATTTGCCCCAATTTTTTTTTTAAAAGAAACCGATTCACTGTTAGACTGACTGGTCCACCGGTTCACCGATTGGACCGGCTGGTCCAACACGGTTCTCTAAAAAACCATCGATTGTTGAGAGAACCGATCTGAATGACCAGACCGGACCGGTTGGAGGATCGGTCCATGGTCGGATCGGCCGGTCTGGTCCCAAAATCACTGGAAAAAATAGACGTGGATTTGCTAAAATGATTATTCAAACTAAATTACATTTCAGTTTTGCAGAAAATCTACATTATGAACAATACATGCAAAATAATTGTCAACCATTTTGGAAAAGGATTCTTAGAACCACGTTTAAAAATGATATAATAAAGATATATAAAGAAATGAAAGAGTATCTAATTTCTATGTTTGATTCTTGTAATTGGAAATTTGCTCTTACTTGTGATGGTTGGACTGCAATTACTAATGGGTCTTATTTGTACATTAAATGTCATTGGATAGATCATGATTGGTTAATACAAAAAAGAACTATTTGTTTTAAATTATTTGAATATCCTTATGTAGGTAGTAGTATAGCTAGAATGATTACTCAAACACGTCGTGAATATAGAATTTTAAATAAAATTATTTTTATTTCTTTAGATAATGCTTCAAATAATGATTCCGCCATAGCAATTTTGAAAAATACTATGAATCCTATGTTAGATGGTATTTTATTTCATACTAGGTGTGCTTGTCATATACTTAATTTGTGTG
Source organism: Voacanga thouarsii (assembly GCA_026120185.1). Lineage (NCBI taxonomy): Eukaryota > Viridiplantae > Streptophyta > Magnoliopsida > Gentianales > Apocynaceae > Voacanga > Voacanga thouarsii. Next base: position 1,367,430 of record JANUWF010001825.1, read on the forward strand.
TTAAGGAAGAATATAAATATGTTAATGATATTGTTAATATAATTAGAAATGCTGTTTTATTTATTAAAACCTCCCCAACTAGGCAACAAAATTTTAAGGCATTATGCCGAGAACAAGGTGTATCTTTTAAAAAATTTAGATTAGATTGTAAAACTAGATGGAACTTAACTTTAGATATGTTTGAAAGTGTTATACATTTTCAAAACCAACTTATTGAATTTTGTAATAGTAACAATTTTCAACCTCAACTAACTGAAACTTATTTTGAAAATTGTATTGCACATTCAAAGAAGCCACTGAACTTTTATCGGGATCTTATTATCCCACTACTCATCATATTATTCCAACACTTGCTAAGGTAGCATATATTTTTGGTGAGTATATGGACTATCCCCAATATGGTTATTTTATGAGAAGTATGGTTGAAAAATATAAAAAATATTATAAAGATATTCCTATGTTTATTGTATGGTATTGTGTATGGATCCTCGAGTAAAAATGGCTGGATTTCATAGTATTATTGAATATTTATATAAAACATTAGATTTTGATGAATCTCAAACACTTAGGCAATATATGATAAAAGATATAAAAGATAAAACGGCTAAAGCTCTTTCTGACGTGTATAATTTGTATGAGTTTGAGTCTTCTTGTTCTGGTTCTCCTAGTTTAACTTTAAGTAGGCAAGGTTCATCATCATCTAGCAGTCACTTTCAACTACCACGAAAATCTACCTCTTCAATTTCATCAGTATTTAATCCATGGGGTATTATGAAATGTCAAAAAAGATCATCTACCACCTACAACGAGATGGCAATTTATGAGATGCAGATCTGTGTAGAAAATGAGGATCAACATTTTCATATTTGTGGTTGGTGGAAGGTTCATGTAAGTTAATACCTTTTTTAAATCTAAAATGGCACGTGATCTTTTGACACCACTAGTCTTCACAGTGCCATCGGAATTCTTCTTCAGTGAGAGTGCTCGAACAATCAATGAAAGAAGATCTCGATTGGCTCCTCATAATTTGGAGATGTTAATGTGTTGTAGTAGTTGGTTCACAGCCAAAGATAGGACGGCTAATTCGTGGATTATTGATGATGACTCAGATGATGAATAGGGTGAGCCAAATAGTTAGTTTAGTATTCTTGTAATTAGGAACTTAGGATAAGTAATATTATGTATATAATTTTATTTTTAGGATATTTATTCTATTTTTAAATTTTGATTATTGTAATATTTTTAAGAGGTTTAGGCATCAAGTCCTCCTCTTATGTAATCTTTATTTTATTAATTAATAAAACAGGTAGGGGTCTAAGCCAAACCCCCTACCACTTCAAGGTGGTTTTTTTATGATTTAAAAAAATCGTGTTATTTAAGTAATAATAAAAAAATTATAAAATAGTTGAATATCAAAATTTTTAGTCGAATTAAGTAGAAAAAAAAGAGAATAAGCCTACGGGCCAAGGGCTCGGGCCGTGCCGGGCCTAGGGCTTTTGGCCCAGGGACCGGCACAGACCGGCCCGCGGGCCCCAAACCATGTGGCCCGGCTCAGGTGTCAATGCTACTTGTCCTCAAGCAAAAATAAAACCAACCAAATACCTCAAGTAAAAAGAATTTTAACAAGAGCAGATTTTCAGTAACATTGATTATCATGAGAAAGATATTTTTTTTCATTTGAGATAAGATGAGAATTCAATTCAAGATTACTCAACCAAGCCAAACTCATATAAACCCATGTATTTGAATAAATAAAATTAAGGCCATCAAAGTTGAATTAAATAAGCTTATATCTATTTAACGAGTTTCAGCTCATCTCCTAAGTTAAGAAAACAAACCAAGCGATTTATATAAGCGAGGAATAGTGAACTAACTTAAGTTCTATGGCTTCCAATGCCACTGCAATCCAAGTAGTAAACAAAGGATTAGTCTATAAGCTCATTTTTATAGGGTAACGTAAATACCTAGTAGAAATGCATAATTACTGATTTTTAGCTTTTACATTACCCTTATTAAACTTTCATCTTCTTTTAGGGTAAGGTAATACAAATGCCTAATAAAGATATTCAGCTTTTGCATTATCTTACTCTGTCTCTCATTGTTTTACTTTAATCCACATTTACTTAAACTCAGAGTAAGAACTAGCAAGAAGATCACAGAGTATAAATCAATCAAAATTCCCTACTTATATTTCACCAAAAGTTCCTTATTAATTCCCAAAAAATAAAGTGTCACAATTTTTATTAAAACATAAATAAGGTCAATTCAAATTCTCAAGACTTAGATTATATTAGATCAAGTAATCGCATTTGCCTAAGAGTATCCCAATCAAAATAAGCTTATATCAAATTCTTATACTAAGAGAAAAAAGAATAACAATCTGATAAGAGTTCAAAATATGCCAAAAAAAAAAAAAATTTAGCTCATTTTACACCAACAATAACAAGAGAAATGCTAAGGTATTCAATAAATACTTGCAAGAAGTAAAGCCTAATCCTCTCCCCTACACTCAAATTGGACAGTGTCCTCATTAGACAATAATATATGCAATATCAATATATGCAATGGGATGGGAAAAGATAATGAGGAAAAAGTAAAGTAGTACTCTCCAAGTGATTAGAAATGCTTATGTGATCATTGAAAGAGAGAAGATCATCCATAAAGAAGGATATATCTACAATTATCAAGAAGAGATAAAATATTAAATAAAAAAATAAAATGAAACAGAACAAAATAAAGTCTAGAGCCAAATAACAGAGTACTAAACAAAAGCATCATAAAAAGAAAATAAATTCCTATCCCTATTCTCAGAATGGCCCTCTGCCTCCATGATGACTCAAACTAGCTCTATCATGTCTGCCAAGGCTAGCCTGCTGCAAACAACTCCATATTTGATGAAGGAAAATATCAACTCCTGCCTACTAGTTTTTAAGAGCCTCTAGACCTTCCTTAACATGTTTTTATACCTCTCTAATCATCATTAATTGATCTTCATAATCAAAAGACAGTTGGGCTTACTTTTGTATCATCTCCATCATGCTGCTAATCATCCCTTGCTGTTAAGCAATAATCTAACCCTGCTACTCTATAGTACCTCTCAGTGAGTTCATTCCCATGATAAGATAAGCAAAATTAGTTCAGATCTCAGTTGAAAGTCAACTGTAGCAATGGGGTGCTATATTGGGGCAAGGAGGTTGTGAGAACTCTGCTGTTTTTACACTTTTTAGACATAATTTGCATATTTGTATTGGGAGGTTGATTTGTATATCTCAAAAGGTGTTGCGAAATGAGGGTCATGCATTTACATTCATTGTAACCAATTTTTTCCATGAATATTATTTCTTACAAAAACCTCCATTCTTTCTACATTCATTATGCCTATGTTCTACTTTGAGCTTTAATTTTTTTTTACAAAGGTTTGATGTAGAAGCACGATGAGTAGAAAGAGTTTGTATTTTTGTTTTGGGTTTGGTTTTGTTTAAGTTGTTAGGTGTCTTTTTCCCTCCTAAGGAGAGTATTTTCCATCTTAAGTGTAGGGGAGTGGTTTGGTATCTTTATTAGCTTTCTTAGGATATTTATTAGTTTTTAGCTTTAGTGTGTTTTCTTTTTAGTGTTCTTTGCTATTATTTTCTTTGTGATTTTGTGTGTGTTTTATTTTGCAGAATGGAATAAAGTCTGCTTGGATACGTTTTTCTTTCTCTTCTTCCAGTTTTAATATCTTTTGGAGCTTATTGCACTTGGGGAGTATTGTTTCAATTTATCCCTCCTTATTATTTTTGGTCCGTTTGGCGATATTTCTTGTATTAATTTTTGGCCAATGAGGACATTATCCATTTTAAGTGTGGGGGAGTGGTTTTGTGATATTCTTTGTTCAAGTTTTTGTGGTGTTTCTTGAGCTAGTTTGAAAATTTTGATCTAATTTTGGAAAAAATTGAAAAATAGAAATTTTTGGAAATTTTGGATAATTGTTTTGATTTATTTTTGGCATGAAATTGGTTTGCCTATGATGAGGTTATGATTTCCTTTTTCACTTCGAATATGAATTTGTCATTCAATTGGTTGGATTGTTGTTGAAGTAAACTTATGTATTAAGTTAGATATTGCTAAGTCTTGAGAATTTAAATTAACCTTGGTTATATTTTGGTATTTGAATTTTATTTTATTCCTTAAGTTTGAATATACATGATGTGATGAAATATGAAAAAAGTTGTTGATCAATTCTTATTTAATGGATTTATAATTTGTTTAACTTTGGATTGTAAATAATAAATATGAGGAGGAAAAAGGTGTAGGAATGCAAAGTGCATGTCCTCTGGTAAAAAACAATGTGTGGAAAAATTGCTGATATGTGAGTTGAAAAAATAAGGGGAAAAAAATACTTTTGTCTTTTTAGACACTTTTTGCTTCATTATAGGGGCCAATACAGTGAGTGAAGAGAAACCTATTCACTTAAGGCTGTCAATTTCCGAAAGTAAAGAAAGAATAGATAAACAAAATAAAGACTATAAGGGGGCTAATACGGTGCGTAAAGAGGAATTCATTTACTTGAGGCTATCAATTCCCTAAGTCACTAGGGAAAAAAGAAAAGTGGAGAGTTCCCTTATTATACTACTTGAAGTTGTGCGAATTTGAGTTCATGATGCTGGAATTGGTTGAATGACTTAACTTGTATGATTTATGTTGTTTATATTTTTGCTGAAAGGATGGAATAATTTTCTTGTACTGAGTATGAGCTCGTTTAACTTAACTTTGATGGCCTTTGGAATGTTTGATTTAATACATGAGTTCGCAAGGTTTTGAAAGGGTTGAATTAATGATAAGTTTGTGTTTAACATTGAAAGAAGGTTATAACTTTATTGTGGATGAATTTGTCATGGATAAGTTAGATAAGTTGATGTATCTTGCTTTGTCTGAAGTGTTTGCTTGGGGATAAGTAAAGCTTAAGTGTGAGGGATTGTGATAGGACCTAAATTTACCTATATTTTCCTAATTATTTGAGGTTATTTTATGATACTTTTAATGTAATAACTAGCTAAATCCCTTCCTATTTGATATTTTGCCTGTGGAAAGTATTTTTGGTGATTTTGTGCAGAAATTGAAAATTTTGGAGTGAAATTGTAAACTTCCAGTGTTGAACCGTGTCGCCTCAAGGTTACTGAACCAGCCCTGACTCTAATATAGAAAAATAGAATAAAAATAGAGAAATCGGTCAATTCCAGAGCTGGAACGGTGCTGGCTTAGTCAAAGTAACCAACACTGGCTCTGCTTTGTTTCAAGGCAGTTTACAGTCCAAATTTGTGCAGAATTGGAAGATTCCAAGAGATCTTTTTGGTATGTAACTTATACTCGGCCCAGAAATCTTGAGAAATGATTTTAGCAACTTAAAATCCATAAATGGGAGAATAACAATCCCTAAACTAAAATTATCACTTTTGGGACTTGCAAACCCATAGGAAACTCCTAGAGAAACACCAAGATTAGGAGGATCAAGAAGACTCTTGGAGAAGGAAAGGAAGTTGATCAAGAAGGTTTCAAGAAAGAAAAAAAAAAATGCTTACTTATGTATGAGTGGTTTTTTTTTTCTCTTCTTTATAATTTATTTACAAATTGAGATTTAAATATTTTAATTGTATTTGGAGGATGTTTTTAGATTCATGACTTTGTATTGATTTTGTTATCAATCAATTGATTGTTGTTCTTAGTATTTGATTATTTATGTTTAGTGATGAGATTAGACGATTCTTCTAATTAACTTGAAAAAGAGGTTACGAGATAGTTTTAATTACTCAATTCTAAATTTATTTTCTTAATTAGCTCGATAGAGAAGTTAAGTTGAGAATTTAAGTAATAAAAATTGTTGATTCACCTAGAGATAGGGGAATTAATGAATTTCATGCCATTATCATCTAGAGAGGGATAATTATCAAAGATTTGTGTTCTATATATCTTTTTAGTTATTTAGTGAGATAAAAATGTCCATTAAATTAACTAAGAGATAGTGAAACCATAATTTGAGAAAGAGTGGATTCTACATTACTCTTTCACGATGCGATTGTGATAATTAATTGTGATAATTTGTTAATCAATCATTTTCATGCCTTCAAAAATTTCTATCTATTTATATGTCTTCTTTCCTTATTCTCACTCCTTGATTATCCTTGTGACTTTTCTTGTGTGAACTTAATTTTCTCTAATATATTAGGTTAGTAGGTTATTTACTTCTATTTCTTTATTTTATTATCAAAACAATAAAGATTTTAGTAAAGTAAGGTGGGAGCCTAAGTTCTTGTGGATTCGATACTTACTATTCTTTATACTATATGATGGGTATATTTGCCCATATGTGTAGTTTTAGTAGTTGGCATTTTAATTAAAACTTGATAATTATGGCCCCTTGTTGTTAATTTTTCTAACACTAAAAAACACGCACCACCCTTTCACAGTGGTGTCAATGTTCCTCAGAATATGGTGTTTCTTATCCTGCATATTAGCATAAAATTCTCTTACCAAATTAGGATAATAAACACCCTTAAGTCCTAGAATGGGACTCCAACCAACGTTTCTTAAAACAACAGTGATTTTGAGCTCATTATACAAAACAGGGTCCAGGGTCTTCTCAATAATCATTCTCCTATTTGCCCTATTGTTAAACCATTCTTCATACTCAACACATACAAATCTATTAACATTAGAAGATTTTTGTGAAAAGAAAGAAGAAGAGGAAGCTTGGTAGCAATGTGCTTAAGAGCTATAGTGGATTCTGAAAAAAGAGTAGAAAAGGAAAAGAAAAGAACAGAAAAGGAATTGAAAGTAAAACGGGAAAGTAAACAAAAAGCAGTTTCACTCTCAAATCACCTTACAAGGTTCTTAGCTCAAAATACTACTAACTCAACTCAATTTTACTCCACTAATTGAAAAACACTAATCAACCAACACCAATCAAACTCCTCTTGTAACACCCCTACTAAAGACAACAGCGGAAGCATATCAATACCGGGTGTCGCCTTGTCAAGTTACCCAGACAAGGGGTCTTTATAACGAAAACTAACAGAGTATGTAAGCCCAGGTCCATACAACAACCCATACTGAGGGTCATATGCACATAAATAATAAGAATTTCATACAGGAAAATTTCCATTCAACACCAGTAATAAGGTACATTATCCAAAAGGAAGACGTTCGGACCTATTCTGCTGTCACTGTGGTATCGTCCTCTATTTGTAGGTCCGCTCAACTCTAGATCCTACAAAAAAGTGAGATAAAAGACACGTGTGAGTGAAAAATCACTCAGTGAGTCTCGCGTGTGCTAGTGCTTTATCAAAGAGGCAGAGGACATAAAACCTTTTGTGGAAAGCATTTCATTTGTTCATTAGAAAGGAATCCAAAACTCTTTAACGAAGAGTTTATTCAGAACTCAATCATTTTTGAAAAACTGTATTTCAAGTTCAAAACATTGCCCCCAGTTTTAAATCACAGGCACTTCTCTAATAGAAGGTCGGCCTGTATGCAAAGCTCACAAGGCCTTACCCTCGGCGCCACGATCTTATTGTGCCAGGGACTTTGTCTTACAATACTCAACCGTGCATCGCCGGAATAAATACAACGCAGTGTACTTCTGCCCAGGTATACCGCAACATACCTGTAATAGTGCATCACAGCACACAATCTTTTACTTGCTACCGTAAGCTAGGGGTCCCAATCCTGACGTCAATCACCATCGAGGTAGTAAGGGGTTCGAACAACGCCAGGTGTCCAGCCCAGCATGTGAACAACCCAAATCACAAGGTGAACACAAGGCAAGGAAATTGCCAGGCACTAGACGGCTAGCCAGGACGACTCATCTCAATGTCCTGTCCCCCTGTTTGGAGTAAGACAATCCCCAGAATTGATCGGGTTACTTGGGGTCGTCTATCTCTAACATGAGCTAGTACAAATATCAAAGTCCTTACTGAGTACTCAACGCTAACAATACTAATCCCATCTAACTGATTAGGCCAGAGGGTTATCTGATCCCGTCCGATTCCAAATCATAACATTTTTTGGGCAAAATATCATTTTCCAGAATTTGATCCCACTGACTCACAAGTTAGATCATCATTCACATAGGCTCCACTAAGCCAATCAATTCATTCCATGGCACGTCAGACCAATAAAATAATTTTAGGGATCAAAAGGTTGTTTTCCAAAAGTCAATCTTACCACAAGAGATCATTTCCCAAAATCATGTTGAAACGGGATAAAGAGTTCTGTTCACACATCAAAACATGTTTCCAAGAATATTCGGGTCGTATTTTTCGTACCCGATAACGAAAACCATTTTCCAAGGGCATCCGGGTCATTTCACCTATACCCGATTCCAAAAGACTTTTTGAGGGCATTTAGGTCATTTTACCCTTACCTGATTTGAAAAGTATTCACAAAAGTTCTAACAAGGGTATTTCAGTCATTTACCGTATACCTGATTCCAAAAGTTTCCGTAAAACATTCCAATAAGGACATTTGGATCATTTTTCAAATACCCGATTCCAAAAGGAACTTATTTCAAGAAGTCCAGAATTCTAATTCCAAAAGAGGATATAATTCAAAGTTTCTGAACATATTTCCATAAAATGTTTCAATAAGAGCATTCCCGTCAATTTATGAATATCCGATTCCAAAATTTACCACTTTCTGAAAATTCCAAATATTTAATCCAAAAATGACTAAATTCACAAAATTCATGCTTTATTCATTTAGTAAGGTTTCCAAGCCAATTATAATGTTCAACCGAGACCAAAATGGCATAAAAATAATTCTTGCTCAGATGAATCTTAAACATATTCAGGGATTTCCAAAATCGTATAAAACATAACATTTCATGGAAAAACAAAGCATACTATCTTTAGAAAGAGTTTTAGAAATCTAAGGGACTCACCTTGTGTCCTAAGCAATCCTTTCCGTTCACGGCCGTTTAACTTCCGTTTCTACCGTTTCCGATGTTCCATTGGCCGTTTGTTGCTAAACCTACACCAAACATCATTTTCAGGTCAATTCGTGGTTGGCCAAAAAATAGCCGACGAGCGGCCGACATGCCCGACAGTTAACCGATGTCCAATCGTCATTTGGCCGACGGGGCCAACGGTTAGCCGATGGTCAAGAAAAACGTCTAACTTTCGTTCGCATCGTTTTTCATTGTTTGATCAATTCTTTCATTTTCCTTTTTCCACATCCTTTCTCCCTTTACAAACAAGGGATTCACTTCATATTTCCCCAATCATTTCATCTAAATCACACAATTAATCATCCTTAAATTCGTCCATGTTCCAAGCAAAATTCTGAAATTTCGCAGTTTTGACACATGATTTTGTTTAGGACATAACTTTTAATCCGCAACTCCGTTTTGGCTCTATGATATACCAAAATGACCGTAAGGCTCTTAAATTTAATTACTTACAGTCCATTTTCAGAGTTCTGGTTCCAATAACATGATACTAAGCAAAAACAGCCTCAGTAGTTTTGCCTTAGTTTCACTATTCATGCTTTCCTTTGTTTTCCTTTAGCCTTTAGCACTTTGGAACCATTAATTCATTCAATCCTCCTTCAAATCCTCTTTAATTCTGAATTTTCAGATTCCAGTAGCTCACAAGAATCGCACTTATTCAACACAAATCCATCTTTTCTAATCAAAGGCTTGTATAATCCATTTTTCCAACCAAGTAAATTCCATTTTTACTCTACTTTGATCATCATCTCTTCAACCGAAAATACGCCTTCAAGCTACTACGGTTATCCAGTTATTCCCCACACAAAACTTCATTCAAAGGCCCCTTAGGCAGCCGGCACATATACAAGCATATACAATGTTCATACACAAAAGTTCACAAAACCTAGCTTTGATCCAAAATCAAGACATGAAAATCATGTTTCATGTTAAAATTCATATCAAAACGACCACTGTAATGAAATCTACAACTTTAATTCTTGAAGCATAGACTTTTACCTTGTATGTGGGATCTCTTGGCTTGATTTTGCTCCAAGAACACCAATAACACACACACACATCTTTCTTTCTCTCTCCTTTTTCTTTTTCTCCCTATTTTCTCTAGCTTTTTTTCCCTTTTCTTTCTCTCTTCTTTCCCTACTCCTTATGCACGAATTCTGGCTGTTTTTCAGCCTTCTTAACCACCGCTCATGGTCCAAGGGTCAACCCATATTAATTGCATTGTGGGCTATCCATTTGGAGCTAATTTTCGTATTGGAGAATTTAATTAAAATGGATAATTCTTAAGATTATCCAATAAGCCTTTGTAATTTAATAATCCCACAAATATTTTACTTCTCCCATGGTATTTTAACACCTATTTTCATCCACCATTCACACAATGCCACACGTCCATTTTTAACCGCGATTTTCTATTTTCTTCAGAAATGGCCAAAATCTGGTCCGCAACAGAAAAATATTTTATTTTGCTATCCAACTCCAAAAATTCCATTGAATCCATTGGTAACACTTAAAATTTTCAATTCATTCTCTAATTGGTCAAATTTGCAGTCAAAGTTGCGGGCACGGTCAAAATGGTGCCCCCAATACCCTGGGTAGCATAATTCGTACCAAAACGTGCGTTTCATTGCACTGATCAATTTTTCTTTTCAGAGTACCCTTAAATTCTTATTTTGTTAATAATAATAGCTTTCCGAAAATTTAGGGTACGGGTAGAACAAATCTAATAATTACATCCAGGTCCCGACAAAATTTTATTTCACCAAAGTATTTACCTCAATACACTGGTCAACTTTTGTTCTGGCCATTGATATAAATTCTCATCCCATCACAAATAGTAGCCAACCGAAAGTAAAAAAGATGAGATGTCACATTCTCCCCTCCTTACAAAAATTTCGTCCTCGAAATTTGGCCTACACTTGGAACAGATCTAGATACTTTTCCAACATCCTCTCTTTTGTTTTTCCCAAGTTGCATCTTACATAGCATAATGATTCCACGATACTTGTACAAGTGGAGGTTTTCTCATTCTGCAATTCCTTCTCAGCATACTTCACGATCTTAAAAGGTTTTTCCTCATTCTTCAAGCTTAGAGTCAACTCAATTGGTTCTTCATTCAAAATGTGGGCAAGATTAGCCACATACTTTCGAAGTTGGGGGTACATAAAACATACCGTGAATAACTTGATGTTCTATTAGTAACTCCAATCGATAGGCTACTTACAATCCTCTCGACAATAGGGTACAGTCCAGTGTCTTTTCTTGTTCTTTGATTCCCTATTGTCATTGTAGAACCAACTTCAAGAATACATGATCTCATTCTATAAATTCCAAATCTCGCTTACGTTAGATCGTATGACCTTTTTGTCTACTCTGAACTGTCTCCAACTTGATGTTAATCATCTTCATAGCATGTCGAACTTTTTCAAGACCTAAAGCATCTTGTTCACCCATTCTTCTTTTTGGACTTCATTTCCTTCCATAAAGAGCTTCAAATGGGACTATTCCAATTGTTAATTGATAACTATTATTGTACATGAATTCTGCAAGCGCTTAATTATCAGTCTACTTAACTCCAACATTCAGAACGCAAGCCCAGAACATGACGTTCAAAATTTCATTCATTCATTCTGTCTGTCCATCCGCGTGTAGGTGCACTACTATGTTGGACTTTATTATGGTCCTATACCAGTACTGCAGCTTAGTCTAAAATTTTGCGGTAATCTTAGCTCTTGATCTGTCCTCCTTTATACCAATCCACCAATAATATCATTTTAGGTTCTAATACATCATTACGACTCCTGGATGGATGGTATACTTACTCTAAGGTGCCTCTGTTAAAACATCTTATCTCATCTTCATAATACAATATTAACTCCGGTAGCAATTAATCCCATCATTGTCCTTTCGAAACACATTTCCTCCTTTTGCAATAACTTGTGCACTCTTCATCTTTATCCTGCTCTTGTTTCAACTACTTTAGGAAGGCAGGTTGAATGGGAGCATTACTTATCCTTATTTCTCCATCTACTGTAAACACTTCAAATTTCAAAATTTGTAACGTTCGAAGAGCTGATAAATTTGCCTTCCTGCTAAGGGTATTTACTATTGTGTTTGCTTTTCTAGGATGATATTTAAATGTGATATTGAAATCTTTTCAAAATTTCCATCTATCAACCTTACCTTATGTTCAAATCATTTTTAAATAAAATCATATTTCAAACCTTTTTGGTCGATGAAGATTTCTAACTCAGCCCCACACAAATAATGTCTCCACTCCAAAAGGGCAAACACAATAGCAACTAACTCCAAATTATATATAATGTAAACCTCCTCATGAGGTTTCCATTTCCTAAAGATATAAGCTATCACCTTTCTCTCTTGCACCAATATTCCTTTCAATCTTTCCTTGACATATCCGTGTACTCCTCACAAGGCTTGTCCATTATTGGCAATGTTAGAACAGGAGCAGAGCTTAATCCTCTTCTCAACTCCTGGAATTTTCCTTCACACTTCCCAGTCCAAACATAAGGAACTTTTTTTTGGATGAGTCGGCTCGAAATAACGCTATCTTAGGAGATTTCTTAATAATTTTCAATAATATCCTGCAAATCCTAGAGAACATCATATTTTGTCAGAATCTCAGGATGTCTCCAGTTTATCACTACTTTAACTTTTGCAGGATCTATCATACTCGTGACTTTGGATATCACATGTCCCAAGAATGCTACTTCTTGTAGCCAAGACTCACACTTACTGAATTTTGCATGTGGTTTGAATCATCTTAACTTCCCTATTACTTTCTGAAGATTATTGTTCATGATCTTAGAGATCTTTGGAGTACACCAGAATATCATCTATGAATATAGTCACAAAACTGGGCTAAAATGTCCGATGCATTAGGTCTATGAAACAACAGGCATTAGTGACACCAAAGGGGCATTACTACAAGCTCAGAGAGTCCATATCGTGTTAAATGCAGTTTTCAGTATATTTTCTTCCTAAATCTGAACTTAATAATATCCTTGCTTCAAGTCTAACTCTGAGAATCATCCTGCTTTTCGTAACCAATCAAACAATTCGTTAATCATGGGCAATGTATATTTATTCTTTATCGTTGCTGCATTTAACCTCACAAATCTATATACATTCATGGTGACACAACTTTCTTTCTAACAAATAAAATAGGTACTCCCCAAAGTGAAGTACTAGGCCGAATGAATTTTGGCTCCATTAATTCCTGTGCTTATTTCTTAAGCTCCTGCAATTCTGTAGGTACCATTCAATAAGGAGTTCTTGAAACTAGTTCTGCCAATATCACTAACTCAATAGAAAATTCTACTTCTCTCTTTAGTAGTAATTCTTTCAATTGCACTGGAAAAACATCCAAATATTCATTAATAACAGGAGCTTCTTTAGGTTTCTTAACCTTTCCTGGCTTTTTAATTACATAGGCCAAGTACCCAATACACCATTTTTTTTATAATTATCTTCTGGCCTTGAATCCCGAAATGCCAATATTACTTTTCCTCCCAGCCTCGTCTACAATTTTCAATATAGGTTTCCCAGGCTGACAAAATTATACTATTTTATGTCTATAGTCAACTTGATTACGATGCTGGGATAGCCATTCCGTGCCCAAGATAGCATCTTAGTCCTCTATGGGTAGGCATATCAAATCTTCTTCAAAATTTCATTTCCTACCAAGATCTTACATTCCTCATGTACTTTCTCACTATTCATTTACTTTGCCAATGGGGCACTGACAAGCATTTCTTATAAAGTTTCTTTCTCCTTTTTATCCTTATAGCGTCAAGAAATACATTGGTAACAAAGGAATGTGTAGAACCGGGATCCACTAATACTTTAGCATCATGATTTAAAGCTAAGGAATGTACCTTGCACTACTCTGACATGATCATCCACCTTCTTTGATACAACCACTCGAGCATTTACTTGGTTTAGCATATTCGGCTCTAGGGCTAGAAGCTTATCTAGGTTCTGTCTTTCTAATCTGACCTCTGCCCCCGGTTGTTTCTTCCTGGTCGACTCCATCCTCCTATCCCTCGGGGGTGAGGGCAATTGAAACTTTTATGCCCTTTCTTCCTACAGTTAAAGAATCTAAAAGAGGGTTATCCTCCAGTAGGGTCTCCTATTCTCTGCATCTTTCCTTTCTTCTACCATTGAGGTCTTCTAAATCTTTTCTGACTTATACTCTGAAATTCACTTTGATTTCTCCTACTCATATTCTCATTTATGCCAAAATTCTTATTGTCTCTAGTAATAGTCCCAATCATCCATTGCATGATATTAGCCATTTTTTAGAAGGTTTAGAACATAAAATAATCCAAATTCAAAAGGTGAAAACCTTCCACATGCGGCTCCTCCACCATTAGCTCAAGATTATTTAAGTAGTTCACAATGATCATCCAATTGTTCATTTTGGAGACATCTGTAAAGTTCACACAAATTTTCTGGTAAAACAATATAACATAAATTGAAAGTAGGTACAAAAGAGCTATAGTGCACATAGTAGGATCATAACATATATTCATTCTCATCAAACATAAGGCCAGCATAAAATTCGTGTGCCGAGCACACAGTCATATATAGACTGGCTGGATTGAACATATCCTACTACACATATCCATGTCTCATCCTACCATTCAAAAACATCACATTTTGAAATTAGAGGTTTTAAATTAGCAGGAATTGTATAAGATTCAACTGTATTGAATCATTCACCTTTATCCGTATCAGGGTGTAACCAAGCCAATATGTCTGAGTATATTTCCAATTCTTCCTTGAACTCTTCGACCACAGGTACCTTCACCTCGAGTACCTCCTGATCTCTTCCTATCTCAACATCCTTAAAACATAACATCCCATCTTCTAATATTCCTGGAGTATCCCCGCCAAATTTCTTCGCATTATCCTTAGACAATACTACACCATCGGGGACACTATCCTCCTCATCACTATCCAGATGGAGTGGTTTAATATCGCCATCAATTTCATCAAAATCGCCACCCATCTCATTGTGTAGTGACGATGTCCTCTCGGGATTAGGTGTCATTTCCAGACGGAGGTCTCATGCAAATAAGGTAATGCTTGCCAGGCACTTACAGAATCAAACACGCTTTTGATGAGACAAGGTGTATGAAGGCGGCCAGGGCCGAATCTCGTCCAAGTGAAGCGTCATAGCACACCCGCTCGGTAGATAATCCTAATCCTTCCAAATATTTTCACACCCAAATGCTAATCTATCTCTTTCTTCTGATCATCGCTATACACATCCATTGGGCGCCTACCCTTATTACCCTTATCCGTCATTCCTCAACAATGGAAGAGTTCTATCAATCCCTATGATGATACCATAGTTCTATAAAACTAGGCTCTTATACCAATTGTAACACCCCTACTAAAGACAACAGTGGAAGCATATAAATACCGGGTGTCACCCTGTCTAGTTACCCAGACAAAGGGTCTTTATAACGAAAACCAACAGAGTATGTAAGCCCAGGTCCATACAACAACCCATACTGAGGGTCATATGCACATATATAATAAGAATTTCATACAAAAAAACTTTCCATTCAACACTAGTAATAAGGTACATTATCAAAAAGGAAGACGTCCGGACCTATTCTACTATCATTGTGGTATCGTCCTCTATCCGTAGGTCTGCTCAACTCCAGATCCTACAAAAAAGTGAGATAAAAGACACGTGTGAGTGAAAAATCGCCCAGTGAGTCCCGTGTGTGCTAGTGCTTTATCAAAGAGGCAGAGTACATAAAACCTTTTGTGGAAAGCATTTCATTTGTTCATTAGAAAGGAATCCAAAACTCTTTAACGAAGAGTTTATTCAAAACTCAATCATTTTTGGAAAACTGTATTTCAAGTTCAAAACATTGCCCCTAGTTTTCAAATCACGGGCATTTCTCTAATAGAAGGTCGGCCTGTATGCAAAGCTCACAAGGCCTTGCCCTCGGCGCCACGATCTTATTGTGCCTGCGACTTCGTCTTATAATACTCAACCGTGCATCGCTGGAATAAATACAACGCAGTGTACTTCTGCCTAGGTATACCGCAGCATACCTGTAATAGTGCATCACAGCACACAATCTTTTACTTGCTACCGTAAGTCAGGGGTCCCAATCCTGACGTCAATCACCATCGAGCCAGTAAGGGTTCGAACAACGCCAGGTGTCCAGCCCAGCACGTGAACAACCCAAATCACAAGGTGAACACAAGGCAAGGTAATTGCCAGGCACTAGACGGCTAGCCAGGACGACTCATCTTAATGTCCTGTCGCCTTGTTTGGAGTAAGACAATCCCCAGAACTGATCGGGTTACTTGGGGTCGTCTATCTCTAACATGAGCTAGTACAAAGATCAAAGTCCTTGCTGAGTACTCAACGCTAACAATACCACCCCATCTGACTGATCAGGCCAGAGGGTTATCTGATCCCATAGGATTCCAAATCATAACATTTTTGGGGCAAAATATCATTTTCCAGAATTTGATCCCACTGACTCTCAAGTCAGATCATCATTCACATAGGTTCCATTGAGCCAATCAATTCATTCCATGGCACATTAGGCCAATAAAATAATTTCAGAGATCAAAAGGTTGTTTTTCAAAAGTCAATCTTACCACGAGAGATCATTTCCCAAAATCATGTTGAAACGGGAGAAAGAGCTCTGTTCACATATCAAAACATGTTTCCAAGAATATTCGGGTTGTATTTCCCGTACCCGATTACGAAAACCATTTTCCAAAGGCATCCGAGTCATTTCACCCATACCCAATTCCAAAAGACTTTTTGAGGGCATTCAGGTCATTTTACCCTTACCCGATTTGAAAAATATTCACAAAAATTCCAACAAGGGTATTTCAGTCATTTACCGTATACCCGATTCCAAAAGCTTCCGTAAAACATTCCAATAAGGACATTTGGATCATTTTCCAAATACCCGATTCCAAAAGGAACTTATTTCAAGAAGTTCAGAATTCTAATTCCAAAAGAGGATATAATTCAAAGTTTCTGAACATATTTCCATAAAATGTTTCAATAAGAGCATTCCCGTCAATTTATGAATACCCGATTCCAAAATTTACCACTTTCTGAAAATTCCAAATATTTAATCCAAAAATGACTAGATTCACAAAATTCATGCTTTATTCATTTAGTAAGATTTCCAAGCCAATTATAACGTTCAACCGAGCCCAAAATGGCATAAAAATAATCCTTGCTAAGATTTAAACATATTCAGGGATTTCCAAAATCGTATAAAACATAACATTTCATGGAAAAACAAAGCATACTGTCTTTAGAAAGAGTTTTAGAAATCTAAGGGACTCACCTCATGTCCTAAGCAATCCTTTCCGTTCACGGCCGTTTAACTTCCGTTTCTACCGTTTCCGATGTTCCATTGGCCGTTTGTCGCTAAACCTACACCAAACATCGTTTTCGGGTCAATTTGTGTTTGGTTGAAAAATAGCCGATGGGCGGCCGACGTCCAGCTGACGTGCCCGACGGTTAACAGATGTCCAACTGTCATTTGGCCGACTGGGCCGACGGTTAGCCGATGGTCAAGAAAAACGTCTAACTTTTGTTCGCATCATTTTTTCATCGTTTGATCAATTCTTTCGTTTTCCCTTTTCCACATCCTTTCTCCCTTCACAAACAAGGGATTCACTTTATATTTCCCCAATCATTTCATCTAAATCACACTATTAATCATCTTTAAATTCGTCCATGTTCCAAGCAAAATTCTGAAATTTCGCAGTTTTGACACATGATTTTGTTTTGGACATAACTTTCAATCCAAAACTCCGTTTTGGCTCTATGATATACCAAAACGACAGTAAGACTCTTAACTTTAATTATGTACAGGCTGTTTTCAGATTTCTGGTTCCAATAACATGATACTGAGTAAAAATAGCCTCAGTAGTTTTGCCTTAGTTTCACTATTCATGCTTTCCTTTGTTTTCCTTTAGCCTTTAGCACTTTGGAACCATTAAATCATTCAATCCTCCTTCAAATCCTCTTTAATTCTGAATTTTAAGATTCCAGTAGCTCACAAGAATCGCACTTATTCAACACAAATCCATCTTTTCTAATCAAAGGCTTGTATAATCCATTTTTCCAACCAAGTAAATTCCATTTTTACTCTACTTTGATCATCATCTCTTCAACCGAAAATACGCCTTCAAGCTACTACGGTTATCCAGTTATTCCCCACACAAAACTTCATTCAAAGGCCCCTTAGGCATCCGGCACAGATACAAGCATGTGTAAGGTTCATACACAAAAGTTCACAAAACCTAGCTTTGATCCAAAATCAAGACATGAAAATCATGTTTCATGTTAAAATTCATATCAAAACGACCATTGTAATGAAATCTACAACTTTAATTCTTGAAGCATAGACTTTTACCTTGTATGTGGGATCTCTTGGCTTGATTTTGCTCCAAGAACACCAATAACACACACACATCTTTCTTTCTCTCTCCTTTTTCTTTTTCTCCATATTTTCTCTAGCTTTTCTTTCCTTTCCTTTCTCTCTTCTTTCCCTACTCCTTATGCACGAATTCTGGCTGTTTTTTAGTCTTCTTAACTGCCACTCATGGTCCAAGGGTCAACCCATATTAATTGCTTTGTGGGCTATCCATTTGGAGCTAATTTTCGTATTGGAGAATTTAATTAAAATGGATAATTCTTAAGATTATACAATAAGCCTTTGTAATTTAATAATCCCACAAATATTTTACTTCTCCCATGGTATTTTAACACTTTTTTTCATCCATCATTCACACAATGCCACACGCCAATTTTTAACCGCGATTTTCTATTTTCTTCAGAAATGGCCTAAATCGGGTCCGTAGCGGAAAATGTTTTATTTTGCTATCCAACTCCAAAAATTCCACTGAATCCATTGGTAACACTTAAAATTTTCAATTCATTCTCTAATTGGTCAAATTTGCGGTCAAAGTTTTGGGCACGGTTAAAATGACAAAAATGCCCCCAATACCCCGGGTAGCATAATTCGCACCAAAACGTGCGTTTCATTGCACTGATCAATTTCACTTTTCAGAGTACCCTTAAATTCTTATTTTGTTAATAATAATAGCTTTTCAAAAATTTAGGGTACGGGTAGAACAAATCTAATAATTATATCTTGGTCCCGACAAAATTTTATTTCACCAAGGTATTTGCCTTAATACACCGATCAACTTTTGTTCTGGCCATTGATATAAATTCTCATCCCATCATAAATAGTAGCCAACCAAAAGTAACAAAGGTGGGATGTCACACCTCTGCACAAATTCAACAACTCCAACTCATATCACCAAATCATCCAAACTAACTACCATAATAAATTCTCAACAAAGAAAATGTAACTAAACAACAATCAATTCAAGCTTAAGAAGAATAGCAGAAAGTTTGACAACCAATTCCTCAAATTTTAGATGAAATACAAAGCTCATAGGCTACTCAATAACATCATCCAATTCTAACACTGAATTCTATTAAAATGTCAACATTAACCAAACATAAACTACTGCCAAGTTCCAATCAATCAAATAACTCAATCACCCAATTTCCATAAAAAAATCACTTAATTCTCAAATCAACTTCTAACACTTGATAGGTCAAAATTAAAACTAAAAATTCTAAATTCAGAGGTCACCAAAAGCAGCACCCACAAACTTGATATTCCCAAAATAGCTTCCAAAATGTTACTGCATGTTACTTGTGCTATGAGTTTTTCAATCAACTACTTTGAAGGCTTACATAAGATTGTTTGCCCAAGGTTTCTATTTCAGGGAATCAAGAAAAGAGTAGAGACAACGGCTGATATAGGGGTTTGATTTGACTGATTGAGGCAAAGAGGGAAAGAACCAACATTGTTGAAATTATTGAAAAGCCTCAAATTGTGATTGTACAGACTGATTTAAGTAATAGGTAAAGTAAAAAGATGAACGACAATGAGCACTTTGAGAGGAAGAAGATGCACCGTAAATGGCAAGAATGGAGTAACAGATCTATTTTATTTTTCTAAAATATGCAGGCATAAGGTACTATATAGAGTGATCGGTATGTCTCTGTCTAATTGCTATTCTTTGAAATCCTAAAACAAAATAACATCGTTAGTGCTTTTAGCTAAATGACAATTGTTTTGTCCTATAAAATAAACAGCAGCGTCGTGAATGAAGTGCATAGCTCCTTTAGCTCTCAGAACTTTTACTATTTTGAGTGCCACGGTGTCGTTGACTATGATAGTCACGACTCACGATGTCGTGTGCTTCTAGAAAAAATAAAACACTTTTATTTTTCTCTTCTTTTTTTTTAGATTAGATTACTTAAACAAGTAATAAAGCAAATAAAGCCAACATATAAACACTAAGCTCAAAAACAAACAAAATAATATAAGGAAAGTAAAAAAAAGCATAAATATACCAAACAAAGTAAATGGACCACTTAAAGAATACCAAACCTAAACTAATCTATATTTGGTGTTTACACCAGATCCTAAAATCCCAAACCCAAATCCTAAAACCGTAAATGCTAAATTGTAAATAATAAATCACAGCTTGTTAACTTAGTATTTGTACAAATTTTCTATTAACTTAGTTTTGCATCGCATCTTTTAGGATAGACCGTTACATGCTAATATTATTTTAGGACCTATTATAGAGAGTATATTATCCTGATATGTAGATCATCATTCATCTTCGATTTTGACATTCATAGTCAGACATGTGATTTCCTTTTAGTATTTAGACGTTACAACTCTCAGTTTAGGGAACTTTAACCATTCATTCCTTGGGTAAAGGATTATATTTGTATTGCAAGTTTTGGTAAGATGTGCAGAATTGGTTACTTGCAGGTAGATCATGCTCTAAGCACTACCTTAGTTAAGATGTGGCAGCTTTCGATGCACACATTGTATCTAAAAGTTGTATTGCATCTAAAAGTTGGGATACCACAATTACACTTAGCAATGTTACAATATTATAGTGTCTTAGGGTGGATGGTGAGTCAACAATAAGTGGTGTATATAGGCAACAAATATTAGCTTAGAGTAATATGTGTTACAAACTCCTCATTTTTCATTCACATGATGACCAATTTAGAGGTAACCAACTAGCGAAATTGGCATTGGTGATGTGTATCTCAATCCCACTTGCAAATGATGCATCAGAGGTGTAGCTATAGTAGAGGGCTCGAGGATTACTTTTTATGCTTATTTGTGGCATGATTTTGTTCAATAAATCTAGACATCTATTGATGCTATGTTTTTTTACCATTTTTTGAGAACATTTATACACATGGTAGGCCGAGTTGGGGTAGTGCTACTTTAGTCTAGATGTATAGGTGCCTCTGTGACATCACAGAGTTTTCAAAGAAGGAGATTTGTAGACCTTTTATCCTTTTAAGATGCATTTCAAGTTTTAGTTTAATTTAGAATTAAAGAGTTTAGGGTTTAGTGTTTGTAGGTGACATATCCATATTTGATATTTAATTTTGATTTTTTTAGTTATAGGTTTGGAAACATACACTAGTGTTACAGTTTGATACAACTATGCTTGTTGATATCCCACCTCTTGCACTATATGGTACGAGGCAGGATATGAGGCTTCATCTATTCTGAATATAAACTTATATACTCTGATGAGTACTCATTATGCATATATTTTTTTATACTATTTGTGCTTTAATTGTGATAAAATCTTACTCAAATGACTAGTCACCATACTCTTTTCACCTTATTTTTGTTTAGGAAATGAAAATATCAATTGGAGATGAACAGGATGAAAAGGGATGCAAAAAAATCTAAATTGAAGAATTTTCAAAAAAAGAGGTAGCCTAAGGTAGTGCCACTTCTCTGGGCCACCTAGAAGTTGTGTTTTTACTTCTTAGCTAGAAACCTGGTAGCCTCTGGTTAAGAAAGGGCTGGCCCAGGGTCCTTCGACTTCCCCGGGCTGCCTATAGTCTAGAAATTTCATTGTTTCGGCATTTTTGAAGAATTTTGAGGGTTTGGCTATAAATACACTATTATAGCCTCAAAATTCAAAGAGAATATATCTTACGACCTTGGGTTTTCTCTAAGAACCCTAAGATACAAGGTTTGCACACAAGAAGAAGAGAAATATCTTGAAATTCAAGGAACAAGAAGGGAGGATTGCAAGAAGGCTTTAAAAAAGAGGAAAAAGAATGGCTTATCTATGAGTGTTCCTACTCTTTTTTTTTTTTGGAAAATTTATTTTGAAATGTTATGCTAAACCTTGATTTTTAGTTGCAATAAAGGGTTGTACTCTATTTTATGCTTTGGGTTGTTATATTTTACTTGGATCTATAGTTTTTATTCTATGGCATTTGATTATATATGCTTATTCTATTAAATTGGTTGGTGTGGGCTTTAATTGATTCTCTTCAATTAATTGTTCTTGTTAATGAATTTGAAAGATGGGGTTAAGGTTTGAACACCCACTTAACTAATTTAATATTTTTCATATTTAATTAAACTGAGAAGGAGGTTGTGGGTTAGGGCTAAATAATCAAAGGGCCCATGAAATTGCCTAGAGGTAGGGATATTGTGACTTTCAGATGATTTGGGTGTGAAAGTGGTAATTAATGCCTCTTTAGGCTTGGTTAATAAGGTAGAGATGCCAATTAATCAAAACTAACGGTTAGAAATCTTATAATTCGAGAGATAGCAAGATTGATTTTTGACTTACACCAGTATCTAGAATTAAAATTTATGGATCCAAGTGGGCACTCATCTTTTAGGTGTTTAATGGAAGAATTTCTTTTGTTACATGGCCTTTCTCCCTTTTTAATTCCTAGATGAACTTGTGACTCTTCCTTGTATAAGAACTTAATAGGTTTTCCTAGTGTAATTTATTAATTTTACTTCACATATTTAATTGAATAAACAATGAGAAAAGAAGGAAGTATGGATAATTGCCATGTTCTATAAGGTTATTTGATACTTGTGATAGGGGCTAAATTCATCTCTATATTCCTAGTTATTTGAGGATATTTTGTGATACATTTAGTGTAATAACTAGTCATATTCTTTCATATTTGATATTTTTCATTTGAAAAGATATTTTGAAGTTTTTGTACAAAATTGGCAAGAAAAGTGAAAAAACTGTCGCCGTTGCAGTGCACGGCCAGCGGCGCCGGCCCCATTCTGGAAAATAGGTGAAAATGACAAAAAACAGAGCAACTTTATCGGGGAGCTAGTGCACAGCTGGCGCCGGCCATGAGGGGCTGAGCCAGTGCCGGCTCCATGTTGTATAATGTCAGCGGGGTTTCTTTTTCCAAGCAGAATTTGGCAATTTCAATTGGATTCTTTTAGGAATTCTTTCAACTATTAAAAATGACTCTTGTAGGCACTTTTTGGCAACCAAAACTCCTATAAATACAAGAGAATAATATTGTACAAATTAGTTTTCATAGATTTTCAATTCTTTAATATAATACCTTTAGAAAACTTCTAGAGAAACACCAAGATTAAGGAGGATCAAAGGAGAGTTCTCAGAAAAGAAGAGGAGGTTGCTCAAGAAGGTTCTAAGGAAGAAGAAGAAGGCTTACGTGTCTATGAGAAGTTTTTTTTTTCTCTCTTCTTTGTTATTTATTGACAATTTGAGATTAATGTTTTAATAGTCTTTAGATGATATTTTTTTGGATTCATGATTTTGTATTGATTTTAGTTCTTTGATCAATTGACTATTGTTCTTGGTATTTGATTACTTGTTTTAATTAAGGAATTGATTGATCGATTCTTCTTGTTAACTTTCTTGAAAAAGAAATTAATTGGTGGTTTTAATTTAATTAATTTCATATTTGTTATCTTTTAACTTGCTTGCAAAATGGGTTAATTGTCAAGAACTTAGGTAATCAAAGATTAGTTAATAATTGTTAGAATATAGATTCATTGACTAATTTCATGCTATAAATTACCTAGAATATAGGGATTTATATAAGGATTGATTTTAATACATCCTTTTGGGTAAATTAGTTGAGATAGAATATATTCACTGATTTAATTAGAAGATAGTGATTCCATGGATTGCAAATGAAGTGGGTCTACTTTAATCCTTTATGATGCCAAGATAATAATTAATTGAGAGAATAACTAGTCAACTATTATTGTGTATTCAAGAATTTCTATATATTTACATGTCTTTTCTCCTTGTTCTCATTCCTTGAATATCCTTGTGACTTTTCTTCTGTGACCTAACCTTTTCTCTAGTATATTAGGTTAGTGTTTTATTTATCTCTTCTTCTTTTATTGGCTAAACAATAAAGATTTGGGTGAAGTAAGGTGGGAGCCTAAGTTCTCGTGGATTTGATACTTGCTATTCCCTATACTATATGATGGGTATACTTGCCCGTATATGTGATTTTAGTGATTACCATTTTAGTTGAAGTTTGATTGATTGTAGACTTTGTTGATAATATTTTCTATACTAAAAAACACGCATCAACTTGCCAATGTTATCTATGATGTACAATAGGTGCACTGGCCTATATGTGTGTGCTGTGTGAATTGACTTGGCATTTTAAATTATAAAACTTGAGTGATTGTGGGACATTATTAATTGAATTATATATATGCAAAACACGTATAAAGTTTTGCCATCGTTGTTGGGGATCGTTTATGGCAATATTCTAAAAACTTTGATTCTTGTTGATTTAACATTGTTAATATGTCTATATTTGTATATAGCACTAACTTGATTGTAAATATTTATTTGTATATTTGTTGTGAGTATATTTGTTTTAGCTAAATTGTACTTGAGAATTCTTTGTTTGATTTTTGGTGTTAAGTTTATTCTTTTGGATTTTGAGTGATTTCATTGATATGTTGATTTATTTATATCCTATTCTTTTTATGATTGAAAATGGTTATGGAGAATTTGTGGATGAAGAGATTTTGGCTATATTTCACTATGATGATCTAGTTGTTTTGATCGTGGAATTGGTGTTATGAGGAATATTTTTATTTTACTTAAAATGGATTTTTGTATTTAGATAATTAAATACGATCTATGGTGTATGGTATTGATCTATGGATTGGTCTTTTGGAATTTTCTTGGAACTATGCTTGAATTGTGTTAATTTTTCTGTAGATTGAGGAATTATTATTCCTTTATTGATTTTTGTTTTGATTTGAAATTGTGAGGTTAATTGAACATTTTGGAAGTAATCGATCTTTTGTGTTTGCTTGAAGGGTAATTTCTCTTGTACATAAGTAGGAGAATAAAAGTGCTATTGAAGATTTTGATCTTGAAATAGAGAGAACATTGAGAAGGTTGGGGAAAGAAAGAAATATTGCACAAGGAGGAAGGTCAATTGTGCACTTAGAATACTTAGAGAATATTGCAAATCTTAGTGGTTATGTCAGTGCTCATGGAGATAAAGCTCAAGGTAGTAATGGAAAAATGGAAATGGAAACAAAAAAGAGCTATAGGAGACTATACTACGCCTTCACTTCATGGGATTGAGTCAAGCATTTTAAGGCTAAGAGTGGATGCAAACAATTTTGAGCTAAAACCGTCCTTCATTCAAATAATGCAACAAACTGTACAATTTGATAGTCTACTTGATGAGGATCCCAATGCACATATTTCTAGTTTTCTCAAAATATGTGATACTTTAAAATTGAATGGTGTGTCCAAGGATGCAATTAGGCTTAGGGTCTTTCTATTCTCATTGAGGGATAGGGCAAAATTGTGGCTAAAGTCACTCCGTCCGTGATCTATCACCACTTGGGACTAATTGATAGAGAAATTCCTCGCGAAATATTTTCCTCCTTCTAGGACTGCCAAGCTTAGAAATGATATCTTTTCTTTTGTTCAAATGGAAGGAGAGACTCTCTATGATCTCTAGGAAAGATGGAAGGAACTCTTGAGGAAGTGCCTCACATCACGGGTTAGACTTAGGTTTTCAAATGATTACTTTTCATAATGGACTCAATTTCACTACTAAGCAATTCTTGGATGCATCATTTGGTGGAACTACAGCAACCAAGACCCTCAAAGAGCTAAGGGATTTGGTTGAAAATATAGCTATGAATAGCTATTCTTTGGGAAAATCCAAAACCTAAGGTGCAATATTAATATCATAACAACCATGGAAGCAAAAATAGAAGATCTCACTAAGAAGGTGGACAAGATGAATGCTCCCTCTCAAGCCCAAGTTCAAGTCATGTTGTGTGATTTTTGTGGAGGAGGCCACCCAAATCATAAATGCCAAAGTATGGGGTCACCTAATGAGCAAGCTATGGAGTAAGTGGATTTCGTAGGAAATGCAAGACAAGGAAACAACCTTTGTAGTAACACGTACAATTTCGAATAGAGGAATCACCCCAACTTTTCATAGAACAACTCAAGTCAAGTGAGACCTCCCCCTCCTAAAGGCTTCCCAATGGCACGATTTCAAGCACTATTACCATGCTCCTCCACTACATCCTAAGAAGCCTTCTCTCGAAGATTTAGTTGCCAAGTTTCCAAGGAGTTGAAGCATCCATGAGGAATCACGAAGCCTCCATTCACAACCTGGAGAACTAAATTAGACGACTCTCCAAGCTCATCTCCGAAAGGAAAAATGGATCTTTACCGAGAAACACCGAGAGCATAAAAAGTAGTGATTTCTTTTTCTAATTCACTATTGAACTTGGAAAATTTTTATTTTGCTTTCTTTTACTTTCTTATTATGTTTTGTTTGCATGCTTAGATTTTAGTTTAGGTCATGTTCACTTTTTGAAGTGCTTGAAATGATTTGCATGGGCAATTTTAATTCACTTTCTTGATGTTTTGTTTTTTTGCATAATTTGATTCTTTTTTAGAATTTTTCTTGCTTTATTTTTCTTTCTTGTAGATAGAGATTTTTATCCTAAATTTAGCATATATATATATTTATTTAAATAAAAAATATGAGGCTGAAATTATGGAGAATTGGCTTGGGCAGCTTAGGGAAAATTCCCTAGGCCGCCAGATCTTAGGTTCTCCACGGCTTAGGCCACCCCAAGGCCCTTGGGCAGCCTGGTGTCGGCTCTCCAAGAATTATAGCCAATAATTGTTGGCTTTTTCCTCACAATTCACCCAAACATTTGCAGCGCTTTTCTCCCATCTTCTACTCTTCTCGGTACCGCCTTCTACCTTCCATTACCCATCCATTTTCTTCACTAAATCACCTACTTTCCTACCAATTTTTAAACTTCCTCCAACATAGTTTCATCTTCTTCAACTTTTTGCTCCAAAAACTCTCTTTTTTCTTTGAATTCTCTCCATTTTCACCAACACCCACTTCACCAAAAATTGCATTTTAGCACAAATTTGGAGTTTCAATGGAGTAAAAATACTACATCAAGGCAAGAGGAACAAGAATTCCTCAAGATTAGTGCTTCAGGAGTTCGAGAAATGGAGTTTTACCATTTTCATGAAAATGCGTACTGATAACTTCTTTTCCTTCTTTTTTTTTAAAATTTTTCTTAAAGAATTTGAGATAAAAAAATGTTTAAATGGTCTTGATGCTTTATTTTATTGTTTTTCCAATTTTCATAATTTAATATTTTTTGTACTTTTATTAGAATTTTGCATTTTTATTGGAAATATTAAATTATGGAAATTAGGAAATGAATTTTATTATTGATATTGAGCTTAAATTATTGAATGTCTTGGATTGTAGATTATTTTGGAAAGTACAATGATGATTGTGGATGAATGAAGAAATAGTGAAGTTGATATTGTGATTTATGTTGAATGGGGTGGAAGGGATTTTTGAATATTTTGTGGACAACGATGATTGGCTTTATTGTTGAAATTTTGAGAAGAATTACATTTTCTTAAGTTGACCACAATTCAAAGCCTTTTGTTCTTATAATTCCTAGGATTTAAAAGCTTCTACCAAAAAGAAAAAAAAAAGGAGATGGTTCTTCCTTCCGTGACCCCCCTCTTGAGGACCTAACCCCCACCCCTCATAGACATTTTGTTGATGATTCTTGTGCTACTTAGTTTGCCAAGAGAGCCTCCAATAAGATTATAGTTGAGAAATTTATAGAAGTTAAGTTGGATAGATCTTTAAAAATTTCTCAGATGTTTCATTGTTTCATAGACTTGATTGGAAACTTATTCTCAAACTAAAGGACCCTTACTATCCTGACTTGGTTAAAAAATTCTATGCAAATATGCTTGACGAGAAATAAGGGACTTTTACTCACATGGATACCATGGTCAAAGGAGTTTTTATCAATATCACTAGGTAATCTTTGGCTCAAATTCTGGATATTTCAGATGAGTGTAATTGAGTTATTGTTGATCCTTTCAATAAGAAAATCACTTTGAACACAGATTAGGAGTTTAGAAAGGCAAAGGAAGAAATAGTTTTATACTGTACACATACTACTTAATGCCTTGTTCTTCATACCAAAGTTTTGTCATCTTAATTGTACTTAATTGTCTATTTGACTAGGTGTGATGTTTGTCCGAAAGTGAGCGCTATCAATGAGACTAAAGAGATTGATATATATTGTGGTTATAAAATGATGCATTTTGAGCTTATACCTTTAGTACCTATTCTCATTTCTTCAATGCAAAAGGTGATAGGTTATGGTAGCTCCTCTAAAGCTTTTGTGTTACTCTTGGTTATTACCCAGTTACTTCTTTCTTTTCGTGTGAATTTTTTGGGAGAATTAGCCATTTCTACAAAGCCCAATTACGTGATTTCTAATAGAACATTAGAGCACATAGGCTATTTGTATAATGAAAATACCCAAAAGTGGCTAACACCAAGGGAAGCACGGGATATGGATATAGAAGATGAACCTAAGCTGTTGAACCTCCTCGTGTCTCGTGATCTCAAGCTACACAACAACTGATGTGTAAAATTTTCAAGCTGAAATAAGGACAGTCATAAAACAATTGCAGATAGAGGAGGCAGACTTAAGAACTGGACAAAATGATCTGTGTGCCACCCAACTCCAACACAGTGAATGGTTTGCGCAACAAAGACATTACATGGAAAATGAACAACATTGGAAAATGGATCAAAAGGAGCAACTGCAAAGACATTCAGAATCCTTGGCACTCCTTGAGGATAAGATGGACCAATTTTGGATGGGTTAGAGAGTTATAAGAAGTTTTCAAGAAGGTATCAAGTAAATGCAGCAGGGACAATAGTAATATCTAGAGAATATTTGGGATGATATATCTAAAAATCTTAGACCGGATGGAGAAGTTGGGCCATCTACTTCTGGGAGAGCCCATTTTTTAGCTTTGGCTTTTGGGGCCTATTTTATATCTACTTTCTAATGACTTAGCTTTGTTCATATTTTCTTTTTATTATGTTATGTTTATTTCTCGCATTTGGAATTTATTGCATTTCATTTCTTTTTGCAAGTTAGTCCCTCTCTTCTTTAGATAAAATTTTCATAAAAGATTACTCTTCATGAGCTAGATCACTTAGGAAGTATTGTTAACCAGTTCCCTCTTATTTATTTTTAGTCCCATTTCGGTGTGTTTAATTGGGATATTGTTGGCCAGTGAGGATATTGTCTACTTTAAGTGTGGAAGAGGGGTTTTTTTTAATATTCTCTTCAAGTTTCTATTGTGATTATGGAATTTTCCTGTGGTTTTTGATGATTTTTGTGCAATCTTAGAAATTGGGCAATTTTTATTTTTATTTTTAGATAAGTTTGACATTGATGGTATTGTTATTGTGTTTCTTTTAGTATGAGAATTTGGACTAAAACCTTTTTGAATGAGTTTGTTTTTAGGTAAATTTGTATATTAGGTGTGAAATGACTAAGTCTTGAGAATTTGTATTAACATTGTTTAGGCTTTAGTAAAAGTGGTGCCATGTTGTTTCTTGGTAAATGAGGTAGTGTTTGTAGTGAAATATAAGTATAGAATTTTAAGTTAACCTTTGTTCTAGATTGTATGACTAGTCCTTATTCTAGATTTAAGTAAATGTGGATTGAGATAAAAAATGAGAGAATAAAGTAAGGTAATACAAAAGTTGAAAAATTATTATTTACACATCTTTACTAGATATTTGTATTACCTTGCCAAACCAACCAAAAGAAAATGAAATATATATATATATATATATATAGAGAGAGAGAGAGAGTAAGGTAATGCAAAAGTTGAAAAATTATTATTTAAATATCATTACTAGGAATTTGCATTACTTTACTAAAAGAAAAAACGAGAGAGAGAATAAAGAGGGTAATATAAGAGTTGAAAATCTTTACTTATCTATCTTTATTAGGCAATTATATCACCCAGCAAAAGTGAGCCTGTGGACCAATCTTCTGTTTATTACTTGAATTGTAGTAGTTAAGAAGTCATAGAATTTAAAATTAACTTACTAAGCTTTGTTTATATGAATCATTTCTTTTACATTTGAAACATAAAGATTCTGGATGAAACACATTGAATGAGCATGAACTTGTTTAATTCAACTTCAATGGCTTTAGTTATATCTATCTTAATATATTAGTTTACACAATAATTGACTTGGCTAATTAGATGTTGGAGTTGATTCTTAGATTAAAAGAGAGATAATACCTTTACCATTTTAGCCAAATTCGTTCCAAAAATCTTATCTTGTGAAAATTTTATTTTTATGGGGAAAAGTTATTTACTTATGGTGCTTTGTGTTGTTTGCTTAAGGATAAACAAAAGCTTAAGTGTGGGGTATGTGATGAGTGCTAATCATGCATATAATTTATATAATATATTTTTTTAATTGTGATAAAATCTTGCTCAAATCACTACTCAACACACCTTTTTTATCTTTTTTTGTTCAGGAAATGAAAAAGATCAATTGGAGATGAACGAGGATGAAAAAGGATGCAAAAGGAGCTAAATTGAAGAATTTTCTAGAAACGAGATAGCTCGGGGTTGTGCCACCTTGGGCCACCTAGAAGCTATGGTTTTGCTTCCTGGCCAGAGACTGGGAGGCCCAGGGTCTTTTGACTTCCCTGGACCACCTATAGTCGCAGAAAATTCACTATTCTGGCATTTTTGAAGAATCTCAAGGGTTTGGCTATAAATGCACTATTATAATCTCAAAATTTAAAGGGCAGACATATTAGGACCTTGGGTTCTCCCCAAGAACTCTAGGCTACAAAGTTTGCACATAAAAAGAAGAGGAAGATCTTGGGATTCAAGACAGAAGAAGAGAGAATTGCAAGAAGTCTTTAAAGAAGAGGAAAAAGAATGGCTTGTCTATGAGTGTTCCTGAACTTTTCTTTGTAAATATTACTTTGTAATATTATGTTGAACCTTGATTTTTAGTTCTAATAAAGTGTTGTACCTTATTTTATGCTTTAGGTTAATGTATTTTACTTAAATCTATGATTTTTATTCTATGACATTTGATTATTTGTATTTATTATGTTAACTTGGTTGATGTGGGCTTTAATTGATTCTCTTCAATTAATTATTCTCCTTAATGAATTTGAGTGTTGGAATTAAGGTTTGAACACCCATTTGACTGAATTAATATTTGCTATTCTCAATTAACTCGAGAGGGAGGTTGTGGATTAGTCATAATTACTCACATTGGTGTCTAGAATTAGAATTTATGGATCTACATGGGTACTCATCTTTTAGGTGTTTAATGGGGGGGAATTTCTTTTATAACATAGCATTTCTATATTTCTAATTCCTTGATAAACCTGTGACTCTTTCTTGTGTAAGAGCTTAATATGTTTTCTTAGTGTAATTAATTATTTTTATTTCACATATTTAATTGTCTAAATAATGAGAAAAGAAGAAAGTAGGGATAATTGCCATGTTCTTTAAGATTCTTTGATACTTGCCAATGTTATTTGTACTACACGATAGGTGCACTAGCTATTAATGTTATACCCTAGAGGCAATCACTTATATGTTGTATATGACACATTTATTAGTAAAAGACATTTTTTATCTTTCAGTTTAATTAATCATTCTACGTATATGTGTATAAAATTGTTAGATAAAGTCTCAAGCACATAATATAGTGTTAAGAAAATTATAATAGAGATCATAATGTGGGATTCCTATTACATCATAGAATACTTGTGCTTAAATTATCTCTAGTCATAGTATTAGTAAAATAGGATATCATTAATACGCAAAGACTAGCATGTGTTATACTTCTTGATTTAATTAAGCTGTGGTTCTCACATCCATGAGTACTGTAATACAAAAATTAACACATGGATAATTATTACTTGAATAAGTTTATTAGATGACTTAACTATGAGACAATCACATAGATAACTATTTAGTGCCAACGATAGAATCTCATTATAGCAAATGTGTAAGTATCCTTAGACTTGAGATCTCCAAGGTACTTTGTTTACTGAGAGTTGTACTTTGATTCCAATCTTTGGAGTCCCTACAAGACCGCCTATGGAATGGATATTGAGTACAATGTAAAGTAAGACAAAGTAGTTGAGATGGTCAATAAAGGATTCATCACTTCTAATAGTGTGGGCGTATATCTCATGGCCACTTGTATGGAATCATTACTCGAGAAGTCATTGACTAAGGTAACTATGTGTTGGAAATAGTTCCAATTGATACACATATTAAGTAATGGATTCCGGGAACAAGTACTAGAATATTCAAGCCAGAATTAATTAATATTTTGGAGAGAGTTAGTACTAATTTCATATTTTAAAATTGAATGAGATATAGTATGATAGAAGGAGTTTATTACATTGATATTTTACTGTTGAAAGGTTCATGTCAAGCCATTTGACTTTCTAGACTTTTGGGTGGTCATGATATATTTTTAGATGCCGCTCTGTTAAATATGAATTTACTAATCAGAAAATTAATAAATTAATCATAATTAGAATTAAGAAGTTAATTTTAATTATTAAAGATTATTAATTCTTTAGTGATTAGAATTAATTCATATTTTGTTACTAATAGACCGGAAAACCTAATAGGTCACACACAATAGAGAAATTGATACTCATTGGAATTAATTTGTGAGAAGTAATAATAATTATGGGCTAATTATAAAATATTATAATTATTTGGGTGAAATTATAATTATTTAAAAGGTTGTGGTTAAATTATAAACTTATATAATTCAAAAGGCCTAATTGCAATTGTATAAAATCAAAGCCCATAATTAAGAAAAAGGAATTATCATTATATTTGTTTTCTAAAACTTTCAGGAAACAAAACGAAAGCTGCTATGTTGTTTCATGAAGACATTTACTTACACACACACACACACACACACACACACACACACACGCACGCACACACACACACACACACACACACATAAGATGGTCTTCACAGAGCACACAACTTTTCATTTTTTTTTCTTTTAATTTCTTTTCACAAAATAAACCCCTAGCTGCCATATAATTTTTCTAGAAACAAATTTTGGTGGTTCTTGAATACATTCTCGCGTGGATCAGTATTAGAAAAATTCTTATCATTGGAATTTAGTGATTCATGCTTGAACAATTTACGGAAGGGTTTTGCGTGAAGAAATTTTTTTTTTAAAAGCTACGTTTATGAGGTAGCTAAATTTTTCTTCCTTCTCCTAACCCGTTTAATTACATACGAGTGATCCTTTAAGTAAATTTCATTTTTTCGCTGCGTATAAACTGATTTGCATGATTGAAATCCAACACTGGCCTATAAGTGTGTATTATGTGAATAGACTTGGCATTTTAAATTGTAAAACTTGAGTGATTGTGGAACATT
Organism: Voacanga thouarsii; assembly: GCA_026120185.1. Lineage (NCBI taxonomy): Eukaryota > Viridiplantae > Streptophyta > Magnoliopsida > Gentianales > Apocynaceae > Voacanga > Voacanga thouarsii. The sequence continues at coordinate 1,401,160 of JANUWF010001825.1, forward strand.
GTTGATTGAATTTTATATATACGCAAAGTACACATCATACTCATATACAGTTGATCCAACAAGTCAGCTAGTTGTATCGGCTTCTCCCTCCAAATCTTCTTAGTACCTAACTTACTATTTCCTTGGCAAGCCATAATATTCACAGCCGCTCGTGGAAAAGGATCTAAATCAACCATTAATTCAGAGATAGGCTTATATGCAAACTTCAATCTACCTTTCTGAATAGCTTTCTATATAGCTGCCCTAACGACAAAGCAGATGTTAGTAGTATGGGTATAAGTGTTGTGCCACTTACAATACCTTTAAACTCCTCTGCATGGTTTTTACTGTTCGGGCAACAATTTGATTTGTTTGTCTTTCAATTAATGATAGAAAATTTAGTTGAATTTTATGATGTCAAACAAATAATTGTCCTTCTATCCTTGTCCTCCGTACTATTGGATTTAATAACTTCCTTGCCTTCGAGAGATTTTAAAGCCGAGCATACACAAGCTTTCCTAGCAACTAATTCTGTGACAAAACTTTCATTTGCTAATTCTTCCTCTAGATCAGATAGATGATCCACTACAGAAATCATAGCTTGTCCCTTGCTGAACCTTGTACCTCACTTATTTTCCTTCTCCTTAATAAACTCTTCAAATTGGGTAGCATAGAAAGCCAATCGTGACAAGTTTGAAAAGTCTTCCAAATTAGGGCCTCTTTCAATTGGGGATGCATCCAACCAACTGTAATTCTAGCATATTCAGTTAACCTAGTTAAGCATATTGGAAGTCGTGGATTATCAGACTAACTATCAAAAGATAATAGATGTTATTGAGAAATGTGTTAGTGCATTTTTCCTATCTCAATGACAGGTGTTACGTAGAGGGGTATTTTTGTCATTAAATCGATAGGTCGAAGACACTGCACTTGTAATATTATTCTCGGGGTTAATATTTCTATATGGTAATAAATTGAATATTTAAAATGATAAAATATAGTTATTTATTAGCAGGAGTATTTTGATCATTTTAGTAGCCAAGAATAATATATCTTTTGGTCCTCATAGTAGCTCAAGTAACCTTAATAAATTTATTTACTATATGGGCTTATTGGGTGAATTTTATATTGGAAGAATTATTATAAGAGTCTAATTAGTTATTAATTTAGGCTAGAATAATTTATTGGGCTAATTTAATTAAATTAGTTTATTAATTAATTATCTTGGATAATTTTATATTAGGCCTAAGTGGTTCAATTAATTAATAAGAGAGTTATTTAATTAGTCATGAACTGATTAAGGAAAAACCCTAACCCACCAAAGTTTTGTTGTGACGGCTACATGTATGGAAACCTGGAATAGCCACCACAGGCTTTAACCGGTGCCGGATCGAGTACAAAATTGGTGTCGGATAAATGCAAAAAAGGAAAAACTTAAATGTGGTATTGACCAAGCTAGGAAAAAAGCAATATTCGGTTCTTTTCTTGTGAAGCCACTGGTTTTCTTGTTTTAGCTCTTCTTTATTTTTCCTTATACAAATAGCTCTCTCATTTTTCTTCACTCTAATCTACTTTTACCAGTAGAGGTCCATAATAGGTTTGGAGAATAGTTTGGAAGTCCAAGAACTAGCAATCATGGTAAGTGGTTGATGTGAAGAAGTTGACATCTAGCTAGAATTCCCGCAGGACAAATCGTCATTGCAACTGAGAAAGCTTCATCGAGTTTGATTCTGGCTCCGGTTGTTCAGTTAAATGCCCTAAGAATAAGTATTCCTAGACTTTAGCTCGGAAAAAAAAAATTAAACTTCTATCTTCCGCTGTGGTTTTTATTTTCTCGCAGTCCTTCAAGTGGTATTAGAGCCAGGTTATAATCTAGGAGCATGTTTAGGGTTAATAACCGGAAAGGCGGTTATTTTTACTAATAAAAAATTTAATCTTTATGATTGTTTGGATCCCTCACGATTTTTTATATGGGTACATATTGTGTATGTCTTGCATGTGGAGATATAGACACTTGTAACAATATTAAGTTTGTAGAACGGCACAGCAGACGTGAATTGGTGCCAAATGGAGTTCGGCACTGGTTTCAGGGAGCTACTAAATTGAACTGGCACTAGGTCATCCAAATAGCTGGCACCGGATTAGTTTTGGTTTGTGGCAAGGGATTTATGGGCTTGAACCGGCACTGGATACTGGATGCTGCAAAGACATTGGCCCTAGTTGAACTCAGAGATGTTGCAATTTTGTAATTTTTTTTTTTCTGTTTAGGGTCCCATATCACATGAGGTTATTTTCTTGCAATGGTTTATTTATTGTGATAAATAATTTTGCATGAAAATTGTTAGTAAAGAAGGAACCACTTTAGGATTGAACAAAATTATTTTAATTTTATTATTATAATGTTTAATCAATTATTTAGTCATATAAGAATTAAAGGCTAGAAATAGCATGTAAAAAGTTTATTTTTGGAGCATAGATATTTTATTTAATATTGTGATCAAATACATAAAAGTTTTTAAAAAATTAATTTTTTCTCTAAATAAAACAATTAAGTAAAACATTTTAAATTGGAACTAAGGAATTTAAGATAAAATTCATGGCTTATTCTTCCAAAAGATTATATCCTTGACATGGAGAATATTTTGAATTTAAGTATTTTAAATTTAGTTCCTAGAAAAATAGTTTTAACTTAAGTAGTGAAATATAAATTCATAGTTTATTATCTTAAAGGATTTTATTCTTGACATGGTGAATAATGGTTGGATTTTTAGGATTTTTCTGAAGTTAATAAAAATTAATTAATTAAAAAAAACACTTTTCCCCAAAACTTATTCTTCTCAAAAAATTAAGTGGGACAGAGGTTCCAACGGCTACATGGCTTCCATCGTGAATTCCCGTTAGAGATTATAGTTATTCTTGTGTCATTCTGAGCATGACCCCTTATAGAAAGGATTTCTACGAGAATCTAGAACTAACGGAAGAATTACAATTAAAGCCTAGGATATGTGTTAGTGTCGGCCAGCCTATCATTGGAGGCATTAATGGTGGATTGTCCGTAGGTAGTGAGAGTATTAGTTATCCTATTGATATAATTATCTTTAGATCATTACCTATTAAAGAAGTTTAATTTGTGATTGTTATACACTTATTAACTTAGAAAACTATTAACCTTCCTACGAAGCTCTGTCAATTCTTTTAAGAGCTAATTTTTTTATATTTTTGATAATGATTTTAATAGGTTTATTATATCATGAAAATAATATGATGTCTTAAATGTGTATTTTTTTTTTTATGTTTTTCAAAAAAAAAAAATCTAAATGAACGGTTTTCCCCAATCAACAGAAACGTCTGGTTTCAGTCCTTTGTCTATTATTCTCAAGGAGAATAAGTTAACTGGGCCTAACTATATGGACTGGAAAAGGAACCTGAATATAGTACTAATTGTGAAAGAGTACAAGTATGTTTTGACCGACCTCTATCCTGAAATTGAGGAAGATTCCACGGACTAGGATCGTGAAACTGAAAAGGCATGGAGGAAAGCTGATGAGATGGCTAGATGCTATATGTTGGCTTCCATGTCGAATGTTCTTCAGTCTAAGTAGGAAAACATGCCTATTGCATATGATATCAATTGGTTTATCGCAACTACTGCATGGATAAATACCCTAGGACTTGAGTACAAGTTAGTGGTTTGCTGAAGTTGGACTTGTATACTTTGATGTATATTAGATGAGGTCTTAACATACGGCCAATAACCTTGTACGTTGGGTGTATGACTCTAATTAATTAAGACGGACTTATACAATGGGGTTTCTATGTTTCATTACGTGAAGAAATCACCCCCTTGTAATTGTCCGAGATAATCTAAATGATCCAGGGTCCTAGGAAACGTGATTAAGTATGTACACTTTTGGGTAGCTCTCTTTGATATGTGGATACATACTGGAAGTCATGGATTATCGGGCTAACTATCAAAGGATGTAGATGTTATTGAGAAAAATGTTAGTGTATTTTTCCTATCTTAATGACGGGTGTTATGTAGAGGGATATTTTCATTATTACACATGTAGGTCGAAGACACTGCACTTGCAATATTGTTCTTAGAGTCAATATTTCCATATTGTGATAAATGAAATATTTAAAATGATAAAATACAACTATTTATTAGCGGGAGTATTTTGATCATTTTAATAGCCAAGAATAATATGTCTTTTGGTCCCCAGAGCAGCTCAAGTAACCTTTGTAGAATTTATTTACTGTATGGGCTTATCGGGTGAATTTAAATTGGAAGAACTATTCTAAAAGTCCAATTAGTTATTAATTTGGGCTAGATAAGTTATTAGGCTAAGTTAATTAATTAATATATTAATTAATTGTCTTGGATAATTTTATATTAGGTCCAAGTGGATCAATTAATTAATAAGAAAGTTATTTAATTAGTCATAAACTAATTAAAGGAAAACCCTGGCCCATCAAGGTTTTAGTTTGATGACTACATGTTTGGAAACCTGAAAGTAGCCACTAAAAACGATAAAGAGGCAACAATAGGCAACAGATGGAAACCTTGAACTGGCACTTGCTAAATTAGGGATAGTAAAGAATTAAATGGCGGTGGAAAAGAAAATGGAAAGCTGTGTAGTTTTATAAAAGGTATTTTCTGGGTGTATGTATGGGTAGGCTGAGATATTAACCACACAACTAAACAAGAAGGAAAAGAACAGCTTTTGGTTTTCTTTTTCGTGAGAAGTCACCGGTTTTCTTGTTCTTGTTCTTCTTCATTTTTCCTTACACAAATAGCTCTCCATTTTTCTACACCCTAATCTACTTTCATCGGTAGAAATCTGTAATAGGTTCGAAGAATACTCTGGAAGGCCAAGAACTAGCAAACGTTGTGAGTGGTTGATGCGAAGGAATTGACGGTTAGCCGAAATTCCCGTGAAATTAGTAGACATTCTGGTACAGGAAGCCCTGTCAAATCCAAATCCTACTCCGGTTATTTAGACAAAATGCCTTAAAAATAAGTAATCCTAAACTTTGGCTCGAAAAAATTTTTAATTTGCAATTTCCGTTACGGCTTTTATGTTCCTATGGTCCTTCATGTAGTATCAGAGCCATGGTTTAATTTAGGAGCATACTTCAGGGTTAGTAATAGGTGGTGGTTCCTTAAAAATTAATTCTTTTGATTTGCGTGATTCGTATGAATGGTTTTTAGATTACTTGTATACCTCATGAGTGAAGATATAGGATCTTGTAATTGTTGTTTTTCTTTATTTGCTGGTTTTCGGGTTTTTTATAGAATTTGATGTGCACCTCGTGTGTGAAGGTATACGTGATTGTAAAATTATATTTTTGCATGAAAACTTTTATTTTCACCGTAGTTTGGGTTCTAGAAATAAAAAATCAGTTAGTGCTAGCAATAGATTAAAGAAAATGTGCAGAGAAAAGGTGAAATGATTGAAATCAGAGATGCTGGAGTTGTCTCAGAAAATCCTACCAGAGCTAAATAGTGAACAACAGGCGCAAGTTCACCTTACCAGCTGGCGCCAGTTCAAGCCTAGAGAAAAATAGACGAATGACCCAAATGAACCGGCACATGATTAAACTACTCAACTAGCGCCGGTCCACCAGGCTAAATTAGTGCTGGATATAGTCGGTGCTATTGGCCACACTGTGGCAGCCGGCCCGCCTTTCTTGTAACACCCCACTACCTAGGCCTATCAGGGCCGGGGATGTCGCCCCGTCCATAGGACAAGGGGTCTTTATAACTAAGTCGCATAAAATAAAATAAAAGGAATACTTTAAAATTAAACTTATTACAACCCAATAATATATGAACAAATCTAAAATAAATTGTCTGCTACAATCTCTCAAAAACGTCACATAAGGAAAACAGCAAAAAGTCTTCAAAATCACAAGCAACAATCTAGCTAATGACCTTCACAGCAGGATCGACCTAAAAACATGATATAATAGGTGATGAGATAAAAATCTCAGTAAGCCCATGTGTGCTTTGAGTGTTTCAGGTAAAAAGTTCATGTGTGCAAGTTATAAAAGTTTCATAAGAGAAAGTGCTGGCAAGCATTAAAGAAATGTAAAAAATAAAGAGTAATGTTTTGCTTTCCAAACCATACATGTGCACAATAAATACAACCATCCAAAGAGGTAGCCATGGGTTACCACACATTGGGCCCCATGACAACATAATGGTCAGAATGCCACACGTTGAGCATGCCGACAAAAGGTAGGTGTATGGGCTATCGGGTGAGATACTCCTCCATCTCTACACCCAAACTTACCGGTTGTCCACTCCGGAAACATACAGTCCACTTGACTGAAACTTGCTAGCTCGAACTGGAATGACCTACCGGACTGGCATCCTATCCGGGAAGGACTCACCCCTCAGAGGTGGCCACCTACTGATAGACTTACCCTAACCCTTCAAAGACTAGTCCTAGTAGTCTACCCTTATTGAGTACTCAACGTTGTTTGTCTCAGTTGGGAGAAAATTGATCATACAATGATTTACTTGGAAATAGCAATTAAAGGTTTCTAAAATTCTTGTCAAAGTTGGGTTTTAGAAAAATCTTAGCGTTTGAGTAAAACTGCTTGTTTAATTTCCAAATAATTTGCTTGACTGAAATAAAAAGGAAAACAATCCTTAATTGCCTTTATAATGAATGATCATACACATTGCATTTGGTTTGCCATAATAATTTTTTGTCTTCAAATGACTCTATGTAGGAGCTTACCTGATCCTTTGCTTGCTCGAATTCAAAAATCCTCCAAGGTCAACCTAACCCCGCCTGGGTAAACATAAGGCATAAGTTATACTCGAGCTATACTTGCCTTACATAAATAATGCCTAGTTCAACTAGTTACAACCATGACTAACTATGACCTTAATGTCCAAAGCTTTAAGGCTAGATGATAAAGGATTTTATAAAATAAATCTAGTTTGGTAAGTTAAAATAGCTAGAGGTTGTAAAATAAGTACTAATAAGTTATAGGTTCAAATAATAAATTTTGAGTATTACTACTATTAAATAAACTTGTGTTTAAATATTGAATAATACTAAGTCCTAAATAATATTAATAAATGGTAATATTTAAATAGTATTATTATAAATAAATAAATAATAAATTACACTAAATTTTCAATTAATAATTAATAGATAATAAATAATTAGTAATAAATAATAAAATTAATAATAAATGAATCATATTTATTTTTAATTAATAAATAATAAATTTTAATATAGATAATATTTATGGACATAGGTAAAAGTTTATCTAGGGTCTACAAGGTCATTAGTTAATTCTAATATTTTATTCATTATTATTATTCATATAACATATTTTATTTATTTATTTATTATTATTATTATATATATATTTTAATAAAAGATGTTATTTATTTGACTAATAAAATATTAATGTTTCATTTCATATTCCATTTCCAAATCTTCCTAGGAATTTCGAAACCTTTAGAAAAAAAAATATAGTAGTAATTTTAATTAAGGTAATAAAATTTGTTAATAAAAATAACCTAGGATTAACAAGAAAATAATCATGATTTTCCTATTGCTAAACAAGATTCATGAATCATCAAACAATAAACTAATCCATTCATGAACATATGCTTAAATCAACACATACTGCCACATGGCCAAATCCTGACTAGGCATATTCATCATTCATGGCTTCAATGGAAATAAGAACACAAAAATCCTATTCACCATCGATGTCATAACATCTAACATGCTTTAAACATCTATAACTCCCCTAAGACATGATGAACGCACATTGATTCCTAAGAAAATTCATATAGCTTATTCATATACAACCATTCTCATATCCTAACCCCAACCCCTTCATTCACATGCATACACTCAATCCCCTATTCATATTCTATCCTTCCTTTCAACACCTAAGAGGCATGAATTCAGAATTGAAAAGGAGGATTAAGGGAAAAATACTTGATTGTCGATTACTACGATGAAGGCTAAAGAAGGTCCACGCGCGATTGAGAGTCTTGAGTTGTCCAAGAAAAAAAAAAAAAAGCAGCCATGGTTGTTGATCAACCATTTCGGCCAAGAGAGAGAGAGAGAGCATTAGTGTGGTACATTGAAGGTTGAATGGAAGAGGATGAACAAAAAAGTTGTTCTTGATTTACCTTAATGATGTTCTTGAGGCCTTCAAGAAAAAACTGGTTTTTGATCCGATTGAAATTTCTTGTTTGCGAGATTTTGTGTTATAAATACCAGAAATTAACACTAGGGATTATGTAGGAGTAATCTAGAGTATTTGAGAGTGATTGGAAGAGTTTAGTGTAGGTTTTGGCTTGAAAAATGTAGTGTGTGTTCTTGGTGAAAATTGAGAGAATTTGAGAGAGGAGCTGCACGAAATCTGGAATGGTGTTGGCCGAATAGTTTAGGGGAATTAAGAGTTTCGGTTTTCAGCTAGATGGAAAGAGAATAATCTGATTTTGTTTGAAATTCAAATGGAGGAAATTGTGGCGTTGTTGGAGGTAGAAGATAAGCTAATGGTGTTTAATTGATGGAGGTTTTTGTTGGGAAATATGCCCTCTTAGACTAAGGTTCTGATGTAAAAATCGGCTATTTTAATAAAAAAAATTATTCTTAGAAATTGTTTGTGAATTTACATTTTATTTGTGCACAATTACGTTTGGAAAAGACCCATTGTATTTAAGTAAGTGGTTTATGTGAATGGTGGTCTTTCACAGTGAGGTATGGATCACGGGTTACTTAACACATAAACATTTGTTCTTAACCACTTGATGAGAATGAGAATCTCATCATATCTAGGTTATTGTGTTATGAATTCCAAATGGGGAATGGCTTACCTTTAACTAGTGAGTAGTCCACTTATTTCATGACATAAGCGTATTTTGAATATGTAGAATTAGACTTGTAGTAGTGGTTTCTTAAAGTACTATATGGTAGAAACCTAGACTACTACTACTGCTACAGTGTAGACTAGTTCTCTACGACTTGAGCTTGAGTTGTTGGTCTGACGAAGTTGGAAGCATGTACTTTGATATGTTTTAGTTGAAGTTCTATTGTAGGACTAATATACTTATATGTTGGGTATGTGTGACTAGTTAGTTAAGACAGACTTGTACAAGATAGTTTCTATACTATATCGCCCCCTATGGTTGTTTGAATGATCCAAATATCCAGGGCCCTGGGAAACATGACTTGGATGTTTGCTTTAGGGTAGCTCCCTTGGAAAGCGTAAACAATCTAGGAAGTCGTGGATCATTGGACTAGAAGCCTAAGGATGGCAGATGTTATTTAGAGAGGTGTTAGTACATTTCTTCCTCTCTAATGCACGGCGATGTATAGATGGGTATTTTAGTCATTTCACCTGTAGGTCAGAGACTTTGCTAACGTGGTATTGTCCTTGGGGTCAATATTTTCTTATGGTGATAGTAGGAAATATTTAAAATGCAAAATACAACTATTTATATATCAAGGGTATTTTGGTCATTTTAGTAGCCAAGACGGTGTGTCTTTTGGTCCCCAGTATAGACCGTAAGTCCTACAGCTAAGGGATTGGTCTTAAATTAAATTAAATTAAATTTATTTTATTTTATTTAAATAGCCTGATTTAATTATTGGACTAGAATAAAATAAAGGTCCACAGAGAGAGAGAATTAATTAAATTAGTTTAGTGGGCTAATTAATTGTTTAGGGTTTTGGCCCAGTTTGAATAATTAAAGATTGATCTGGTACTAAACTAATATAGTCTTGTTAATTGGACTAGTTTATTTGGGCTGGAAATTTAATTATTTACTGGGCTATTTATTTGGTTCTGATTAGAATAATTAATTTGGTTCAAAAGGCTAAACTAAGAATCTAATGGGCCAAGTTAAAAGTCCAGTTTTACCTGAGGTTTTATTTAGGTTAAATATGAAAATAGAGTGGAACGACATTCTCTTCCTTAAGGGAAAAACCTCTCCTTTCTCTCTAGAAAAATTCCTTAGTCTTGTGAGTCTTCACCAAATGTGATTTAGACAAGCCATATACTAGAAGATCGAGAGAAAAATTAGCATTTACATACATGCACAGATGCAGTAGGAGGCTTGCAGGAATCGCATCAGAGGTTTCCACCAGTGCACCTACCCCAATTCTACATATTCCAGTCCAGCCAATTTTGAGAACAAGAAGAGGTAAATATTTTTTTTTTCCTCCTTCACGCAAGAGCTACTGTGCTACTGCGTTTTTTTTTCTTTTTCTACCATTGGTTTGCTATGATTAGTTTACCTTTAATCTTCAATTGGTATCAAAGCATGAAGATTTTGTGCAAATATAGGAAGTATGTATGCTAGTTAGATACTGGACAGTTATGTGTGATTGCGCTGTGATCCTTCACTGGTTTTTGGTATGGATAGATTTACTGTTCACCTCTTGGATGGAGGTTTAGGTTGATATGCAATTCACTATTTTTCAAGAGCAAATCGTGTAATCCCAATGTTAATGGGTATAGCCGGTTGTTGGTTTTATTAATTTTGGATTGAAATCGGAGAGCCAAGAGCCGGAAGAGACTTGCAGAAAAAAAAATAGAGAAGAAAATCTGCAGAATGGAGTCGCAGCGAAAAACGAAGGAGATGCACTGTTCATTGGCTTGGCTCGCCAGCAGGGTTCTGTGCCTAGAGCAGTAGCAGCTTGGCTTGGCGTGGCAACGGCTAGGTGGAAATGCGGTTTGCAATTGCAAATAGCAATTCGTTCGAAATTCAATAGCACGTGGGTTAGCACGTAGGTCGTCGTGCGGGTTAGGGTCTTGGATGGTCCATGAGGTGCTTGCTCAGTGTAGCGGGTGTTGTGGACCACAGTGCAGATAGGCCACATTCCAGTGCGGCGGGTGCAATGGACCAAGGAGAAATTTTTATTTTCTTGCATTTTTTTTTTTGTTTTGGGTTCCATACCAGGCGAAGTTAATATTTTTGCAATAGTTAATATTCGTGGAATATTTTTGCATGAAAAATATTAATAAGGGATTTTAGGATTAAACAAGACCATTAATTAATTAATTAATATGCTTAATTCTATTATTTGGGCATTTATGTTTAAAAATAGAAAAAGCATAAAACGTCTACTGTTTTCTAGTATGCTATTTATTTTTTGAGTACCTATGTGCACATTTTCTCAAAGGCCAAAGTCTTTGGGAATCTTTTTGACAAGAAAACATTTTTCCTACAAATTAAATGGTTATTTTAACTTGAACAAAAATTAATCCTTAGATATTTTCTCAAAGGATTTAATCATTGACATAGAAAATATATTGGATTTAGATATTTTTGTAAATTAAAAAAATAGGAAGCCATTTTGTTTTATTTTTGCACAAGAAAAATTGTTTTGTCAAATAAACTTGAGACCAAAGTCTCTAGAATTTAATTGAAAATTTTTGAAACCATTAATTTTTTAACTTAAATCAAATTACTCCATAGGAAAATCTCTCAAAGGATATAAACCTTGACATAGAGATTTTAATGGATTTAGATATTTTATTTTTGAGTTAAGAAAAACTTAATGGAAATTTTCAAACGGATATTTTTCCAGAAAAACCATACTTTTAAATGACTAAGTGGGAGATGGGTTCCAACGGGCCCACGGCTTCCATCATGATCCTCATTAAAGATCGTGGGTCCCCTCGCGTCACCCTGGGAGTGAACCCGTATAGGATGGAGATGTAGTTAATAACCCGGGACACGTACTATGATCGGCCAGCCCACGTTAGAGGGTATAGTGCGAGGTATGTCCATAGGAAATGAGAGGAAACGGCCATCCCCTCGATGGAGTTATCTTCTAGATCATTACCTAAAAGGGAAATTAATTTGTGGTGATTAACACACTTAGCTTAGGGAATTGTTAATCTTCCCAAGAAGTTATGTCAATTTTCCTAAGAGTCATATTAATTATATTAAAGTAACTATTATCAGTTTTTAATATGTGGATAAAGTGCACAAATTTATTTTGTTTTCACTAACTAAATCCTTTCTTTTATTTTCATTTTCAGAAATGGTAGGAGGTTCTTTTAGTCCTTTGGCCTTTATTCTTCACGAGAATAAGCTAACGGGTCCAAACTACATGGACTAGAAGAGGAACCTGGACATAATACTCATAGTTGACGAGTATAAGTATGTCCTCTATGAAACCTTCCCTATTATCGGAGAAGGCTGGCGAAATGGCATGCTGCAATATGTTAACCTCCATGTCTAATGTGCTCCAGTCAAAACATGAGCACATAGATTCTGCGTATGATATTAGCCAGTCACTAGCCACTATGTTCGTGGACAAGAGCTAGCCCGCAAGACAGGAGGCTCTTCGAACAATAATTAACACTAAGATGGCTGAGGGAGTATCAGTCAGAGAGCACATGCTCAAGATGAATGCTGCTTTTGAGGAAGTAGAAATCTTAGGGGCTATCATTGACCCTGAGAGCTAAGTGGACATGGTTTTTGAATCTCTACCGGGTACCTTTACTCAATTTAAGTTGAATTACAACATGAACAAGTTAAACATGAGTTTAACTGAGTTAATGAAGGAGCTCTAGATGGCAGAGAAGGTCATAAAGCCTCGATCAAAGGCTATGATTGCTAAGGCTTCTTCCTCTAGAACTGGGCCCAAGCCCAGAAAGTTCAAAAGGAAGAAGGGAAACGTAGCAGCCCAGCCCAAGTCCCAACCCAAAGACAAACCCAATGGCAAGTACTTCAAATGTGGAAAGAAGGGATACTGGAAAAAAGAGTGTCCAAATCTTCAAGTTAAGAAAAACCCCACAGGTAATGTTTTCTATCTAGAGTCTATATCAATGGTTGGATCAACTTCCACTTGGATTGTTGATTCAGGGGCCACTGATCACATCTTTAACTCCTTGCAGGGGTTTAGAAAGATTAGAAGACTTAAGAAGGGCGAACATGGGCTACGCGTGCAAAATGGAGCACAAGTCTGGGCCTTTGCAGTGAGAGAGCTGGATCTTATTTTTTATTGTAATAGAATAGTGGTTTTAAAAGATATTTTACATGTACCTGGATTTCGACAGAATTTGATTTTAGTTGCGAAACTAATAAATCAAGGATATTCTGTATCTTTCCATTCTGGTATTTCTATCAGTAGAAATAAAACTTATTGGGTGTAAGTGGGTATACAAGAGGAAGAGGGGAGTGGATGGGAAGGTGAAAACCTTCAAAGCTAGGCTTGTGGCGAAAGGGTATACTCAGAAAAAAAGGAATCGATTATATGGAAACTTATTCCCCGGTAGCCATGCTTAAGTCCATTCACATCCTCCTTGCCATCGCATGTCATTATGACTACGAGATATGGCAAATGGATGTCAATACGGCATTTTTAAATGGCCATCTTAGTGAAGACATCTATATGTCCCAACCGGAATGCTTTATTGCTAAAGGCCAAGAACATATGGTTTGCAAGCTTAAGAAGTCTATTTATGGACTTAAGCAGGCATCGAGAGTACGGAACATTCGTTTTGATAAGATTGTAAAATCTTATGGTTTTATTCAAAATGAGGATAAACCATGAGTGTACAGGAAACTTGAAGGCATTAATGTGGTTTTTCTTGTCTTGTATGTGGATGACATTCTACTCATTGGAAATTATGTAGGGGCATTGTCATCTACAAAGGTTTAGCTGTCTAGTCAATTCAGTATGAAGGACTTGGGAGAAACTAGTTACATTCTCGGGATTAAGCTTCTTAGAAATAAGAAGCAGATAATATTAGGATTATCCCAAGTGACATACATTGACAAGATGCTAGCCAAGTACAACATGAACTCATGTAAGGGAGCTCTAATTCCTTGCAGACGTGGGTTGTCTTTTTGTTCAAAGGACTGCCCTAAGTCTCAAGAAGAAAAAGGCAGAATGAGCAGGATTTCCTACGTTTCAACTGTGGGAAGTCTCATGTACACCATGCTATGTACTAGGCCAGATATCTGCTTTGCCGTAGGCATAGTTAGCAGATACCAGTCGAACCCTAGGGAGGTTCATTGGCAAGCTGTAAAGTATATTCTCAAGTACTTTAAGGGAATGAGAGATTATATGCTTGTTTACAGGGCTGATGACTTAGTTCCTACAGGATACACAGACTCAGACTTCCAAGCAGATAAGGATGAGAGAAAATCCACTAGTGGATATGTTCTCACTTTGTCTGGAGGAGCTATTTTATGGAGTATCAAGCAATCTTGCATTGCTGACTTAACCATGGAAACTGAGTATGTGGCAGCTTCGGAGGCATCCAAGGAAGTAGTCTGGCTCTGGAAGTTGCTTTTAGAACTTGGAGTCGTGCTACACATGGACAAGTCGATTGTGATGTATTACGACAACACTGGAGTAGTATCGCAATCCAAAGAACCCAGGAAACACAAGAAGGGGAAGCACATCGAGAGAAAGTACCACCTGATCTGGGATTTCATCTGAAGATGGGAAATCGTGGGTGGAACAGATTGCCTCAGAGAACAATCTAGCAGATCCATTCAGCAAGCCTTTGGCTAAGAGAGTCTTCAAGAGACAATTAGATGCCATAGGGGTGTGCACCTATAGATTTACTTAGTCTTAGAGTGCAAGTAGGAGATTGTTGGGAAATATGCTCTCTTAGACTAGGTTTCTGATGTAAATATTGAATATTTTAATAAAAGAATTTATTCTCAGAAATTATTTATAAATTTACATTTTATTTGTGCACAATTACGTTTGGAAAAGACCCATTGTGTTTAAGTAAGTGGTCCATGTGAATGGTGGTCTTTCATAGTGAGGTATGGATCACGGGTTACTTAACATATAAACGTTTGTTCTTAACCGATTGATGAGAATGAGAATCTCATCATGTCTAGGTTATTGTGTTATGGATTCCAAATGGGAAATGGCTTACCTTTAGCCAGTGAGTAGTCTACTCACTTCATGATATAAGCGTATTTTAAATATGTAGAATAGGACCTGTAGTAGTGGTTTCTTAAAGTACTATATGGTAGAAACCTAAACTACTACTGCTACAATGTGGACTAGTACTCTACGACTTGAGTATGAGTTGGTGGTCTGACGAAGCTGGAAGCATGTACTTTGATATGTTTTAGTTAAGGTTCTATCGTAGGACCAATACACTTATATGTTGGGTATGTGTGACTAGTTAGTTAAGGCAGACTTGTACAAGATAGTTTCTATACTATATCGCCCCTTGTAGTTGTCTGAATGATCCAAATATCCAGGGCCTTGGAAAACATGACTTGGATGTTTACTTTAGGGTAGCTCCCTTGGAAAGTGAAAACAATCCAGGAAGTCATGGATTGTTGGATTAGAAGCCTATGGATGGTAGATGTCATTTAGAGAGGTGTTAGTACATTTCTTCCTCTCTAATGCATGACAATGTATAGAGGGGTATTTTAGTCATCACCTGTAGGTCGGAGACTTTGCTAATGCGGCATTGTCCTTGGGGTTAATATTTCCTCATGGTGATATTAGAAAATATTTAAAATGTAAAATACAGCTATTTATATGAAAAAATGTATTTTGGTCATTTTAGTAGCCATGGCGGTGTGTCTTTTGGTCCCAGTATAGACCGTAAGTCCTAATTATATACGGGCTAAGGAATTGGTCTTAAATTAAATTAAATAGAATTTATTTTATTTAAGTAGCCTGATTTAATTATTGGGCTAGAATAAAATAAAAGTCCACACAGAAAGAGTGAGAGAGAATTAATTAAATTAGTTTGGTGGGTTAATTAATTGTTTAGGGCTTTAGCCTAGTTTGAATAATTAAAGATTGACCTGGGACTAAACTAATATAGTCTTGTTAATTGGACTAGTTTATTTGGACTGGGAAATTAATTATTTACTGGGCCATTTTTTCTTGTTCTAATTAGAATAATTAATTTGGTTTAAAAGGCTAAACTAAGAGTCTAATGGGCCAAGTTAAAAGTCCAATTTTACCGGAGGTTTTATTTAGGTTAAACAGGAAAATAGAGTGGAATGGCGTTCTCTTCCTCAAGGAAAAAACCTCTCATTTCTCTTTGAAAAAATTCCTTAGTCTTGTGAGTCTTCACCAAACATGATTTGGCAGGCCATATACTAGGAGATCGAGAGGAAAGTTGGCGCTTACATACATGCACAGACGCAGTAGGAGGCTTGCAGGAATCTCACCAGAGGTTTCCACCAGTGCACCTATCCCAGTTCTATATATTCCAGTCCAGCCAATTTTAAGAACAAGAAGAGGTAAATATTTTTTTTCCTCCTTCATGCAAGAGCTACTGTGCTGCTGCGTTTTTTTTTCTTGCTCTACCGTTGGTTTGCTATGATTAGTTTGCCTCTAATCTTCAGTTTCTTTGTTCTTCTATGGTGTCGGCTGGACTAGCTAACTTTGCTGAAATGAATGAAGGCTGTTCAGGCCTTATTTCTGGATGAAATTCAGTGTTTAATGGCAGAGGAGTTTTTGGTCATGGAGTAAAATTCTGGAATTTTTTTGAAGTTCAAATATATTTTGAATAGAGTGATCTTAGGAGATTTTTGAGGTGTGATTATGGAGTCCAAGTGCTTAAGGTAAGTGTGGAGGTTAATAGTGTTCAGTCCATGGCTGAAAAAGGTCCATTTTGCAGAGGTTTGAATTGGTTTTTCGGTCTAAGCCTAAGGAGACAAGGCCGGGAATTTTCTGGTTTCAAGGTGTTCAATGCTTCGAAGGTTTGCTGAATTTTCTATGCAGAATTTTTGCATTTCTTCAGCCCGATTTGCAGATGGTTTTGAGGGATGTTTGAGGGTCTTTTAAAGTTGGTTTCCAACCTTATTTTTGGAGAAAAATCAGAGGAGCTTTGCTGGATTAATGACAAGAAAAACAGCTTCAATTTCAGCTTGGTGTCGAGCGAAATTGCATAGAAATTTTTCTATTTTTGTGTAGTGTTATGCAGTCCGAATTTTGCATTGAAATTCCAGTATTTTGGTCATTTTTCTGGCAGCAAATGACCAAGAAAAATGGTTGAGTTTTTCGAAAGGTAGACTGCTCAAAATTCTAGAAAATTTCTAGATTTTCTTCATCAAGAATATGAACAATAGGAAGATGAGTTTAAAGATTCTACTATGGTGATTGATTTCCCTTGGGATCCCTTCTTAGCTTCTCTCCTATTTTCGGTCAACCCTCTAACTTCCAAGATTGATTTCGAAATTCAAGGCTAGGAAATCTTCACAGAATTTTCTGGAATTAAAATATGAGACTTGATGAATTTTGAATAATTTAAATTGTGAAGATGTTAGGACAAAGCTAGAGGTAATAAAAAGGACAAGAATTCTTCTAGAATTTTTTTTTAGGACGTGATGATAGGATTAAGACATTCCCTTCATGTTTCCTCTAAGACAACATTCCTATCTTTAAGGAATGTAAGACAATCAAAAATTCAAACATAACTAAGATAATCATGAATAAAACTTAAGTAATGGGATTTGAACTCATGACCTTAGAGATTAATTCACAAAGCTCTAACCACTTAATCACACAAACTCTTATTCTTATTTTCTTACCCAAATATTCTTCTTATCCTAACCTCAAGCCATCTTCCTATTTTGACCTCAAGTAAAATTACCATTTTACCCTTCCTACTCAATAGGCATAACTAAGCCTTTTAACCTATAAATCATAATTCTAAAGTATATAAAATCATTCAAAAATATATATTTTTATGCAGAATAATATGATATGCATCCTGACCCCCTTACTCTAAGGTTGGCTTTAGGTGGGGTTTCACATCCTCCCCTCCTTAGGAGAATTTTGTCCCGAAATTCAAGAATACCTTTATCTCAGATTGGGATACCTCCACTTTACCCACTCTTCTATTTCCTATGTGGCATCTCGCGTGCCATGATGCTCCCACTTCACCTTTAACATCGAAATCTGCTTATTCCGAAGAGTCTTGATACTTTGGTCCAATATTTTCACGAGTTTCTCCACATAGTTCAGGTCAGGTTACAACATTAACGGATCATTATTCAAAACATGTCTGGGATCGGCATTGTACTTCTTCAACTAAGACACATGAAATACGTCGTGTATTCCCGACAACCCATCTGGCAAATCCAATTGATACGCCACTAGCCCAATTCTCTCCTTTATTGAAAACGGTCCCAAATACCTCGGATTCAGCTTCCCACCTTTCGGATGCTTTAGAATTCCTCTATTCGGTGTCAATCTTAGGAACATACTGTCTCCCACCAAAAAATCTAACTCTTGTCGCCTATTGTCCGCATAGCTCTTTTATCGACTCTGGACTGCTTTCAATCTTTCCCTGATTAGCTTGACCTTGTCCAACATTTCATGAATACAGACTTCTCCCGACTTGTTTACGTGGCCGTCCTCCGACCAACTCCAGTATAGCGTACTTGGCACTTACGTTCATGCAATGCTTCATACGGAGCTATTCCAATCAACGACTGACAGCTATTATTGTACACCAACTTTGCATATGGTACACATTCAATTCACTTATCCCTGAAATCCAATACACAAGCCCTTAACATGTTCTCTAATATCTGAATAACCCTTTCTGACTATCCATCGTTTTGCGGATGTGCTGTCGTACTGAACTTCAGACTAGAATCCATTGATTCTTGAAACTTGTCCCAAAATCGGGATTTAAATCTCGGGTCTCAGTCGGACACAATGCTTGAAGGTACTTTATGCAGTCTGACTATTTCTCGCACATAAGTCTGAGCTAACTTCTCCATTGAATCCCTTACATTCACTGGTATGAAATGCGCTGACTTGGTCAATCGATCCATCACTACCTATATGGCGTCCTTTTGAGTCCTTTCCATAGGGAGTCTGGTAACGAAGTCCATGGTCACCTCTTCCCATTTCCATTCGGGTACCGGCAACGGTTGCAACAACTCCGCTGACTTCTTGTACTCCGCTTTGACATTCTGATAGGTTAGACACGTCGAGACATACTTAACTACATTTCGCTTTATTCTGGGCCACCAATAAGCCCTTTTCAGATCTTGATACATTTTGACCTCTCCCGAATGAATGTCGTACTTGCCCTTATACGCCTCTTCTAAACTCCTGTCCTTTAATTAGTGCTCATCGGGTACACACGGACGATCTCAAAAATACATCACTCCTGCTTCGTCCTGCCGGAATTCACCGCCTTGCCGTTTAAGCTCCTTATCCTTAAAAAGCTGGAATTCTGCATTACTTTGCTGAGCCTCAATGATCTCTTGCCTTAGATATGGTATCAACTTCAGGTTGCTAACAATAATCCTCTTCTCTTGCACTTCTGCTCTTCTATCCAACACATCCAGAATCGCTTGAACCTCCTGCACTCTTAGCTTGGCCATTTTGACTTTCCGGCTCAAGGCATTTGCAACGACGTTAGCCTTCCTGGGGTGGTAGTTGATAGGACAACGGTACTTTTCCAAAAATTCCATCCATCTTCGCTGCCTCAAATTCAAGTCCTTCTGGGTGAAGATGTACTTCAGGCTCTTATGATCAGCAAACACTTCATATTCAGCTCCATACAAGTAGTGCCACTATTTCTTTAAAGCGAACACAATGGCAGCCAACTCTAAGTCATGCGTGGGATAATTGATTTCATGCAGCTTTAAGTTTCGAGAAGCATAGGCAATTACCTTCCTATCTTGCATTAAAACTGCCCCTAAACCTTCCTTCAAAGCATCAGTATACAACGCATAAAGCTTATCTTCCTCTGGCAAACTCAATACAGGTGCTGTCATTAATCTCCACTTTAACTCTTGGAAACTCTTTTCATAATTTTCATTCCGAACAAAAGGTACATCCTTTCCCAGCAGTTGGGTCATAGGCGATGCAAGCGTTGAAAATCCCTTAATAAACCTCCTATAGTAGCCGACCAATCCCAAGAAACTTCGAATCTCTATGATGTTCTCTAGTTGCTTTTGGTCCGAAACTGCTTCAACTTTTGCTAGGTCCACCTTGATTCCATCCTTGGTTACCACATGGCGAAGAAATGCCACACTATCCAGCCAAAACTCGCACATGCTAAATTTGGCGTAAAGCTTGTGCTCCCTTAACTTTTCCAATACCAGCTTTAAATGTTTTGCATGATCCTCCGAGCTCTTAGAGTATATGAGTATGTCATCAAAGAAGACCACTACGAATTTGTCCAAGTAGGGTTGAAACACTAGATGCATCAAATCCATAAATACCACTAGTGTATTAGTTACCCCGAAAGGCATCACCACAAACTTATAGTGACCATATCTTGTGTTGAAGGCCGTTTTGGGAATATTCTCCTTCTTTATCCGCACTTGATAGTATTCTTACCTTATATCCAGTTTGGAGTAACAATTGGATCCTTGCAACTGATCGAACAACTCGTCAATTAGCGGTAGAAGATATTTGTTCTTGATGGTCAGGTTGTTCAAGCCCCGATAATCGTTACATAACCTCAGGGTACCGTCCTTCTTCTTCACAAATAGCATAGGTGCTCCCCAGGGTGACGTGCTCGGTCTGATATAGCCTTGCCTCACCAACTCCTCTAACTGCTTCTTCAATTCCTTTAGCTCTGTTGGTGCCATCCGATATGGAGTTCAGGACACCGATTCCCCTCCTGGAACTAGATCAACGGTGAACTCAACTTCTCGGTTGGGAGGTAGAGAAGTGAGTTTTGTAGGAAAAACATCAGGAAAATCTTTTACCATCTCAGTGTAAGTTTGAAAAAAATAGAGAGCATGTTTACGGGAAACAAAAATGAACCAAGAACAACAGTAGCATGGAGGAATTTAGAACATACCTATGCGTGCCTTAAACCTCTCAGGCTGTGGAAGAATAGATTAAATCATAGGGATAGCTTCTTCTACCTCGTTTAATGAAGTCTCCGGTAGTTCTCCTGCCAATCTTCTACTTCTCCTCAGGTGCATTAATGCCAGGCTTTTCAGCTCTCAGAATATGCCCTCCCTAATCCTTGTTGGTGAACACAGAAAATGGGTGAGAAGAGCATCGGACTCTCTGTTCTTGGTTATCCTTTTATTAGTAAAACACCAAGAACAGAGAACGAAAAGTCACGGGAGAGAGAGAGACACACGAGAGAAAAATCAAAGGTTTTATTTCCACACAGTGAGCCGAGAGCAGTATAGCTAAAAATAGGTTTTTAATTAATCTGATAACAATATCTCCCAGGATTTAATATTTCAAACATCCGGATATTATTAACAGAGTAAGTTTGGCTTCACACTAAACTCTTTTGAATTGTATCTGGAAAAATCCTATGGTCCAGGCTATTGGGCCAAAATAATATTTATTATTTTTCTTAGACCCGAAAAGCCCAAAATAATAAACATTAATTTTTTTTTGGCTTATAGAAAAATCCAATAAATAATTAATGAACCCAAATAAACAAAAAAATAATTAAACTTGAATTATTTATTTCTTGGGCTTAAAAATAACCCAATACATAATTAAGCATTAATTATTTCTAGTTTAAGCCCAAGTTAATTTTTCTAATTATTCAAATTGGACCTAGGCCCCGAATAATTAATTAACCAATTAAATTAGATAATAAATTTCTCTCAACTCTTTTTATTTATATATGTTTATTCCAGTCTAATAATCAATTAGACTTCCTGAATAAAATAAAATAAAATAAAATTCTCTCTAACTGAGACCAATTTTCAACCCAAAATTAATTAGGACTTACGGGCTATTCCGAGGACCAAAAAGACACATCACCTTAGCTACTAAAATGACCAAAATACCCCTACTATATAAATAGCTATATTTTATATTTTAAATATTTCCTAATATCACCATAAGGAAATATTGACCTCAAGGACAATGCTGCATTAGCAAAGTCTTCGACCTACAGGTGAAATAACTAAAATATCCCTCTACACATCGTCGTGCATTTAGAGAGGAAGAAGTATACTAATACTCCTCTAAATGACATCTACCATATTTAGGCTTCTAGTCCAATGATCCACGACTTCCTGGAGTGTTTCCGCTTTCCAAGGGAGCTACCCTAAAGCAAACATCCAAGTCATGTTTCCCAGGGCCCTGGACATTTAGATCATTCAGACCACCACAAGGGGCTATATTGTGTAGAAACTATCTTGTACAGGTTTGTTTTAACTAACTAGTTACATATACCCAATACACAAGTATATTGGTTCTACCATAGAACCTCAACTATAGCATATCAAAGTATATGCTTCCAGCTTCGTCAGACCAGCAACTCATACTGAAGTCATAGAGTACTAGTCTACGCTGTAGCAGTAGTAGTCTAGATTTCTACCAAATAGTACTTTAAGAAACCACTACTACATGTCCTGTTCTACGTATTCGAAATACGCTTATGTCATGAAGTGAGTGGACTACTCACTGGCTAAAGGTAAGTCATTCCCCATTTGGAATTCATAACATAATAACCTAAACATGATGAGATTCCCATTCTTATCAATTGGTTAGGAACAAATGTTTATGTGTTTAAACAACCCGTGATCCATACCTTAATGTGAAAGACCACCAATTACACGGATCATTTATTTAAACACAATGAGTCTGTTTTAAACGAGATTGTGCACAAATAAAAAGGAAATTCACAAACGATTTCTATAAATAAATTCTCTTATTAAAATATTCGATATTTACATCAAAATCCTAGTCTATGAGGGCATACTTTTCAACAATCTCCCACTTGCACTCTAAGACTAGGTAAGTCCATATGTGCCCACCCCTATGGCATCTAAGAGTCTTTTGAAGACTCTCTTAGCCAAAGGCTTGGTGAATGGATCTGCTAGATTGTTATCTGTGGCAATCTATTCCACCACGACTTCCCGTCTCTAGATGAAATCCCAAATCAGGTGGTACTTCCTCTTGATGTGCTTCCCTTTCTTGTGGTTTCGAAGTTCTTTAGATTGCGATACTGCTCCAGTGTTGTCACAATACATCACAATCGGCCTGTCTATATATGGCACAACTCCAAGTTCTGAAAGGAATTTTCGGAGCTAGACTGCTTCCTTGGACGCCTCCAAAGCTGCCACATACTCAGTTTCCATAGTTGAGTCAGCAATATAAGATTGCTTGATACTCCTCCATGAAATTCTCCTCCAGACAAGGTGAAGACATATCCACTAGTGGATTTCTTCTCATCCTTATCTGCCTGGAAGTCTGAGTCTGTATATCCTGTAGGATCCAAGTCATCAGCCCTGTAAACTAGCATATAGTCTCTTGTTCACTTGAGGTACTTGAGAATATACTTTGAAGCTTGCCAATGAATCTCCCCAGAGTTTGACTGATATCTGCTAACTATACCTACGACAAAGCAGATATTTGGCCTAGTACACAGCATTGCGTACATGAGACTTCCCACAGCCGAAGTATAGGGAATCCTACTCATTCTGTCATTTTTTTTCTTGAGACTTAGGACAGTCCCTTGAAGAAAATGACAACTCATGTCTGCAAGGGATTAAAGCTCCCTTGCATGAGTCCATGCTGAACTTGGCCAATATCTTATCAATGTATGCGGCTTGGGATAATCCTAACATTCTCTGCTTCCTATTTCTAAGAAGTCTAATCCCGAGAATGTAGCTGGCTTCTTCCAAGTCCTTCATACTGAATTAACTAGACAGCCAAACCTTTGTAGATGACAATGACCTTACATCATTTTCAATGAGTAGAATGTCATCCACATACAAGATAAGAAAAACCACATTAATGCCTTCAAGTTTCCTGTACATGCATAGTTCATCCTTGTTTTGAATAAAACCATAAGACTTTATAGTTTCATCAAAACGAATATTTCATACTCTTGACGTCTTCTTAAGTCCATAAATGGACTTCTTAAGCTTGCAGACCATATATTCTTGGCCTTCAGTAATAAAACCTTTCGGTTGGGACATATAGATGTCTTCGCTAAGATGGCCATTTAAAAATGCCGTCTTGACATCTATTTGCCATATCTCGTAGTCATAGTGACATGCGATGGCAAGAAGGATACGGATAGACTTAAGCATGGCCACCGGGGAAAAGGTTTCCTCATAATCGATCCCTTCTTTCTGAGTATACCCTTTCTCCATAAGCCTAGCTTTGAAGGTTTCCACCTTCCCATCAGCTTTCCTTTTTCTCTTGTACACCCACTTATACCTAATGGGTTTTATCCCTTCAGGTGAAGCTACAAGATTCCAAACCTGATTGAAGTACATAGACTCAATCTCGGCTTTCATTGCTTCATGCCATAGATTTGCATCGGCATCAGCAATAGGCTCCTCGTATCTAGTGGGGTCTTGTTCCTGATGCTCAGAGACTAGCTCAAAAGCTTCTCCAGTCCATCTATTCGAAACCCTAGACACTCTCCCACTACGACGAGGCTCTATTTGTACATGCTCTTGAGGCTGTGCCTCTTCTTGTTCCACAATCGGGTCAGAAGAAGTTAAATCCGAATATAACTTCTCCTTAAGTTCCAACTTCATTAAACCTTTAGTGGAAGTACTTTGATCATCTTCTAATTATCTAGCATTCGTACTGACTAGTACCTTTTACTCCTTAGGATGATAAAAGTAACCACCCTTTGTCCCTTTTAGATACCCAACAAAATAGCATAATTCTGATCTTGGTTCTAACTTGTCTCCCTTGACCAGTACGTAAGCTGGACAACCCCAAATCCTGAGATGATTCAGACTTGGCTTACGCCCAGTCCACATCTCATAGGGAGTCCTAGGTATTGACTTGAAAGGCACCAAGTTCAGAATGTATGCCGTGGTTTTCAGGGCATATCCCCAAAAAGACACTGGAAGAGTGGCATGTGACATCATGCTTCGGACTATTTCCATCAATGTCCTATTCCTTCTTTCAGCTACTCCATTCTGCTGGGGCATCCCCAGCGCAGAGAGTTGGGATACTATCCCATGATGTATCATGTAGTCCTTGAATTCACCTAGGAGGTATTCTCCACCACGATCCGATCGTAAGGTTTTGATTAATTTACCTGTCCGACGCTCCACTTCAGCCTTAAACTCCTTGAACTTGTTAAAAGAGTCAGACTTGCGTCTCATCAGGTAAATGTAACCATACCTTATACAATCATCCGTGAAAGTGATGAAGCACTCAAAACCTCCTCTAGCTAGTGTAGATAAAGGACCACACACATCAGTGTGAACAAGAGTTAATACCTCCTTAGCTCTATCCGCCTTTGGGGTAAAAAACCTTTTGGTCATCTTTCCCATCAGGCAGGATTCACACTGAGGCCAATTTTTCAATCTCAATGAGCCCAAAGGCCCATCATGAATTAGCCTCTAAATCCTGGTTGAGTTGATATGACCCAACCTTAGATGCCAAAGGTATGAATCATTGACATTGGTCTTTCTCTTCTTAGTTAAAGATTCAGATTGAGCGTTATGCAATTGATTGTTAATAGAGTTTAAAAAGAATAGATTTTCATACATGTGCCCAATACATAAAATTTCTCCATCTCTACTGATAGAAATACCAGAATGGAAAGATACAGAATATCCTTGATTTATTAGTTTTGCAACTGAAATCAAATTCTGACGAAAACCAGGTACATATAAAATATCTTTTAAAACCACTATTTTATTACAATAAAAAATAAGATCCAGCTCTCCCACTGCAAGGGCCCAGACTTGTGCTCCATTTCCCATGCGTAGCCCATGTTCACTTTTCTTGAGTCTTCTAATCTTTCTAAACCCCTACAAGGAGTTACATATATGATCAGTGGCTCCTGTATCAACTATCCAAGTGGAAGTTGATCCAACCATTGATATAGACTCTTGATAAAAAACATTACCTGTGGGGTTTTTCTTGGCTTGAAGATCTGGACACTTTTTTTTTCAATGTCCCTTCTTCCTACATTTGAAGCACTTGCCCTTTGGTTTGTCTTTGGGTCGGGTCTTGGGCTGAGCCGCTGTATTTCCCTTCTTCCTTCTGAACTTTCTTGGCTTGGACCCAGTTCTTGAGGAAGAAGCCTTAGCAATCATGGCCTTTGACTGTGGCTTCATGACCTTCTCTGCTATCTGGAGTTCCTTCATTAACTCAGTTAAACTCATGTTTAACTTGTTCATGTTGTAATTTAACTTGAACTGAGTAAAGAAACCCGGTAGAGATTCGAGAAGCATGTCTACTTGGCTCTCAAGATCAATGACAGCCCCTAAGATTTCTGCCTCCTCGAAAGAAGCAATCATCTTGAGTATATACTCTTTGACTGATGCTCCCTCAGCCATCTTAGTGTTTATTATAGTTCGAAGAGCCTCCTGCCTTGCGGGCCGGCTCTTATCTATGAACATAGTGGCCAATGACTGACTAATGTCATACGCAGAAGCCATGTGCTCGTGTTTTGACTGGAGCACATTAGACATGGTGGCTAACATATAGCAACTTGCCATTTCGTCAGCCTTCTTCCACGCCTTCTCAGCCTTTCGCTCTTCGACGGTGGAACCTTCCCCGATTACAGGACAGGTCTCGTAAAGGACATACTTATACTCCTCGGCTGTGAGTATTATATCCAGGTTCCACTTTCAATCCACATAGTTTGGTCCCGTTAACTTATTTTCTTGGAGAATAACGGCCAAAGGACTAAAAGAACCTCCTACCATTTCTGGAAAAACGGAAAAAATAAAAGAAAGGATTTGGTTTGTGAAAGTAAATTTGTGCACTGAAATTAATTTGGCTCTTAGGAAAACTGACATAGTTTCTTAGGAAGATTAACAGTTCATTAAGCTAAGTATATTAACTGCCACAAATTAATTTTCCTTCTAGATAATGATCTCGAGGATAACTCTATTGAGAGGATGGTCGTTTCCTCTTATTTTCTATGTACATACCTTGCACTATAGCCTCCAACGTGGGCTGGCCGATTATAGTACGTGTTTCGGGTTATTAATTACAACCTCCTATTAGATCTAAATCCTTATGGTATCCCCATCCTATACGGGTTCACTCCTAGGATGACGAGAGGGGATCCACGATCTCTAATAAAGATCGTGATGGAAGTCGTAGGGCCGTTGGAACCCCTCTCCCACTTAGTCTTTTAAAATAAAGTTTTCTGAAAAATATCCTTTTGAAATTTCCATTAAGTTTTTCTTAACTCAAAAATAAAATATCTAAATCCATTAAAATCTCTATGTCAAAGATTATATCCTTTGAGAGATTTTTCCATAGATTAATTTTATTTAAGTTAAAACTTAATGATTTCAAAAATTTTCCAATTAAAACTTTCTAGAGACTTTGGTCTCAAGTTTATTTGACAAAATAATTTTTCTTGTGCAAAATAAAACAAAATGGCTTTCTATTTTAACTTACAAAAATATCTAAATCCAAAATATTTTCTATGTCAAGGATTAAAACCTTTGAGAAAATATCAAAGGATTAATTTTTGTTCAAGTTAAAATAACCATTTAATTTTTTTAAAGAAAAATGTTTTCCTTATAAAAAAATTTCCAAAAATAGCATGCTAGAAAACAGTAAACAGTAAACATTTTCATGCTTTTCTATTTTTAAACCTAAGTGCCCAAATAATAGAATTAAACACATTAATTAATTAATTAATGGTCTTGTTTAATCATAAAATCCCTTACTAATATTTTTCATGCAAACATATTCCAAGAATAATGACTATTGCAAAAATATTAACTTTCCCTAGTATGGGACCCAAAACGGAAAAAAAAAACAAAGAAAATTGCAAAAAAAAACAAAACTGCCGGTCTACCTGCTGCACCGGATCAAAGTCCATTTTGCTCTACAGTCCACTGTGATCTGGTGCACCAGCCGCACTAGATCAGCAACTGCTGCGGCCCACAGAGCCTCCCCGCCCACCCGCGACCCGCTCCAGCACCCGCCTGTTGACCCGCGCATTTATCCGTTTACCCGCGCATAAATTGCAATTTTGCAATTGCAATTGCAATTGGCTCCATTGGCTCGAGTGCTGCGGACAGCAGCCCCAGACACAAAACAGGCGGCAGCTCGGCTCGGTCGGTGGCTTAGCAACAGTACATCTTCTTTTCTGCGAATTTTTCTCTGGTTTCTTCTGCGTTTTTTCTTTGGTTTCTTTTCCAACAGCTTCTTTGGACATTTTCCATTACAAAAACTCATCCAAACCAAAACACAACCGTCTATACCCTTCCAAATTGGATTTACATGATTGTTCTATGAAAGCAAAAATTTTACAGAGACCATATTCTTCCATTGTGAAACTTACAAGAATGCCTATCCCATACCAAAACAGCGAAGGATCATAGGTTTAAGCACCAAACAATGATCTTCTCCATTTTTTATTAACTAACATGCTCCCTAAGCCAATCAAACAATATGCTCTGATACCACTTGTAAGTTTAAAAAAAACAGAGAGTATGCTTACGGGAAACAAAAATAGAGAAAAACAAAAATGAACCAAGAACAACAGCAGCATGGAAGCATTCAGACCATGCCTCTGCGTGCCTTAAACCTCTAAGGCTGTGGAAGAATGGATTGAATCATAGGGACAACTTCTTCTACCCTATTTAATGAAGTCTCCGGTAGTTCTCCTGCCAATCTTCTACTTCTCCTCAGGTGCATTAATGCCAGGCTTTTCAGCTCTCAGAATATGCCCTCCCTAATCCTTGTTGGTGAACACAGAAATGGGTGAGAAGAGCATCAGACTCTCTGTTCTTGGTTATCCTTTTATTAGTAAAACACCAAGAACAGAGAACGAAAAGTCACGGGAGAGAGAGAGACACACGAGAGAAAAATCAAAGGTTTTATTTCCACACAGTGAGCCGAGAGCAGTGTAGCCAAAAATAGGTTATTAATTAATCTGATAACAATATCCCCCGGGATTTAATATTTCAAACACCCGGATATTATTAACAGAGTAAGTTTGGCTTCACCCAAAACTCTTTTGAACCGTATCTGGAAAACCCTATAGTCCAGGCAATTGGGTTAAAATAATATTTATTATTTTTCTTGGACCCGAAAAGCCTAAAATAATAAACATTAATTATTTATTTTTTGGGCTTATAGAAATAACCCAATAAATAATTAATGAACCCAAATAAACCAAAAAATAATTAAACTTGAATTATTTATTTCTTGGGCTTAAAAATAACCCAATACATAATTAAGCATTAATTATTTCTAGTTTAAGCCCAGGTTAATTTTTCTAATTATTCAAACTAGACCTAGGCCCTGAATAATTAATTAACCAATTAAACCAGATAATAAATTTCTCTCAACTCTTTTTATTTATTTATTTTTATTCCAGTCTAATAATCAATTAGACTTCCTGAATAAAATAAAATTCTCTCTAACTGAGAACAATTCTTCAACCCAAAATTAATTAGGACTTACGGGCTATTCCGAGGACCAAAAAGACACATTGCCTTGGCTACTAAAATGAACAAAATACCCCTACTATATAAATAGCTGTATTTTGCATTTTAAATATTTCCTAATATCACCATAAGGAAATATTGACTCCAAGGACAATGCTGCATTAGTAAAGTCTCCGACCTACAGGTGAAATGACTAAAATACCCCTCTACACATCGTCGTGCATTTAGAGAGGAAGAAGTATACTAATACCCCTCTAAATGACATCTACCATTCTTAGGCTTCTAGTCCAATGATCCACGACTTCCTAGAGTGTTCCGCTTTCCAAGGGAGCTACCCTATAGCAAACATGTAAGTCATGTTTCCCAGGGCCCTGGACATTTAGATCATTCAGACAACCACAAGGGACGATATTGTGTAGAAACTATCTTGTATAGGTCTATCTTAACTAACTAGTTACATATACCCAATACACAAGTATATTGGTTCTACCATAGAACCTCAACTATAGCATATCAAAGTATATGCTTCCAGCTTCGTCAGACCAGTAACTCATACTCAAGTCATAGAGTACTAGTCCATGCTGTAGCAGTAGTAGTCTAGGTTTCTACCAAATAGTACTTTAAGAAACCACTACTACAGGTCATGTTCTACGTATTTGAAATACGCTTATGTTATGAAGTGAGTGGACTACTCACTAGTTAAAGGTAAGTCATTCCCCATTTGGAATTCATAACATAATAACCTAAATATGATGAGATTCCCATTCTTATCAATTGGTTAAGAACAAATGTTTATGTGTTTAAACAACCCGTGATCCATACCTTACTGTGAAAGACCATCAATTACATGGATCACTTATTTAAACATAATGGGTCTATTCCAAACGAGATTGTGCACAAATAAAAATTTAAATTCACAAACGATTTCTATAAAAAAAATCTCTTATTAAAATATTCGATATTTACATCAGAAACCTAGTCTATGAGGGCATACTTTCCAACACTCAGTATCTTCGAGGGTGCACTGGTCCTTCGGCTTATTTATCACATAGGCCAAATATCCTTGGCATCCTTGCTTCAACAATTTTCGGACTTTTGCTCCAGCTATCAAACACTTCAATTCCTTTACTCTCTTGCTGTTGAACTCTAGCACATCACATCTCGGTCTAACGAACTAAACTGATTTATTCTTACAGTCTACTCTAGCCCCATGCTTAGCTAGCCAATCCATTCCCAATATCAAATCATAATCATCAATAGCCAAGACTATCAAATCTCCCTCCAAGTTTTCTTTCCCTAATTCAATTTTACAATTCCGCACATACCGATCTGCTTGCACTATTTTTCCCAAAGACGTACTCACCAACAAAGTAAAAAGTAGTTCTACTCCATCCCAACCCAAATGATATGCACAATTCTTGTTTAAATAGGAATGGGTAGATCTAGGGTTTATCAATGCATTAACGAAACGACCTTAAATAGTAAATATATCTTCCACCACTACTACATCAGCTCCAATCTCCTCCTAGTTGAGAGCAAAAACTTTTGCTTTAACCTGCGGCTTCTGTGTTCCACTCCCGGAAGCTCCCGTGGCATTGGCTTGATTGGCTCCTGGGATTTGAGCCAGGTTTTCTTGTTCGACTCGAAGAAGTTTAGGATAGGCATTTCGCAGATGGTTTGGGTTTCTGCAGTGGTAGCATTTTCTCTCACCTCCTCTAGACTAACAATTTTTCTCCATATGGCCCCTTTTTTGCGCAGGACTAACTGGTGCTGTCTGGGCTTGCTTTTTTCGATTCTGCCACTACTGGTTGTCAGGTGCTTGTTGGGCTGCCATCTCTGGAAAGGTCTCGACGGCTGTCTTGGCGGTAGGAAAGGTCTTGGTGTCATTCAGTTGCAATCCTCATTCTTAGTCGGGGTAGCTGCGTCCACGGCCCCCGAATAGGTCGTTGGTAGAGAAGGTGCCAATACCCTTCTTAACTCCTGCCTTAAACCCTTGACAAATTGCCTCGTTCTGTTCTGCTCGGTGTCTACCAGCCTCTTGCAGTACTTTGACAATTGAGTGAAACGTGCCGTGTACTATGCCACCGTCATACCTCCTTGCTTCAGATTTTGGAACTCATCTTCCCGCTTTTCTACTATTCACTGAGGGATATATTCAACTTTGAATGCTTCCACAAAATTGGCCCATGTCCAGTCTTGGTCAATCATCTCCCAGTCATCTTGGACCCGTTGCCACCATGCTCGAGCTGGGCCCCTCAATTGGAAAGCGGCAAACTTCACCATTTGCTTCTCAGCGTAATGAATCATAGCGAGGATGTCCTCCATCTACTCTATCCACTGCTCAGCTTTCTGATCCTACTCAACTTCTCCCAAGAAGATGGGCGGTTGAAACTTCAAAAACTGCTCCAAGGCTTCGTCTTCCCCTTTTGGATTCCACTGCTCAGTTAGAGTTTGCAGAATCTCAGTCATTTTGTTAAATGCTTACCCCATCGTCACACTGATAGGTTCTTTCGACCCCATTTCCAATTCCAGTTCGTCCTCATCCCCTCGATTGGGTGACGACATTTGAGTTATTTCAAACTCTGGTGTAACAGGCTCTGCCTCCGGAACCCTTTTGGTAGATATGGATGCACGACGCTTGGGTGCCATTCTAAACCATGCCCCAAATAATGAGTTTATGCATCAATGTTTAAAATATTTAAATTGAGCATGCATTCACATTCAGGTTTAAGTAAAAGAAAATCATATGCAAATTTTTGTATAAAGGATTGCACATAAATTTTTCTCAAACTTTAGAGTACTCCAGGTACTCTTATTTGCATAAATTCGAAAATAAAGTAATAAACATGAATAAAATCCTTAGCATAGGAGTTTACAAAAAGCAGTAAATAAAAAGCCCTAATCATAGCAGTACTTAGCCTCTCTAATCCTCATTAGAGTCTTCAAAGTCGACATCATACAACCATCCCCAAAATTCCTAAAGAAGTCTATCCCAGCCCCATTCGCAAACCCATGATCCATTGGCTCCTTCCCGGGTCTCCTAGAACTCTTCCCGGTTTCAACCTAGTTGAGTGGGGGTATAAAGGAAGGTCTAGGTGGAGATTCATAATATATCTCCCTCGAGTCATCATTATCAGTTGTCAAATCAATTATGGGACTAGGAGGGAGGGGAACATATTCCATATTAATTTCCTCGTCTTCACTATCAGTAACTAAGTCTATCATAGGTATTAGGGGTGGCTCAATGATCTGGACCTTATCGTCACTGCTATCATCCACAGGTATAATTGGCTTAGGTGCAGGCTGTGGTGCAGGTTGAGGCACTAGTAGATCTTCCGGGTGGATAGGGATGGGAGGATGCCATTGCTGCCCTTTCTTTACAGTTCTAATCATCCTAACCATCCTACAGCATAAACACGACAACTTAGTCAAAAGATTTAAACTTAATAAAACAAAACATATGCTATCAATAATTGCCTAAACCTAGGCTCTAATACCACATGTAATACACCACTACCTAGGCCCATCAGGGTCGGGGATGTCGCCCCGTCCATAGGACAAGGGGTCTTTATAACAAGGTCAAATAAAATAAAATAAAAGGAATACTTTAAAATTAAACTTATTACAATCCAATAATACATGAACAAATCCAAAATAAGTTGTCTACTACAATCTCTCAAAAACATCACATAAGGAAAATAGCAAAAATCTAGCTAATGACCTTCACTATAGGATTGACCTAAAAACATGGCATAAAAGGTGGTGAGATAAAAATCTCAGTAAGCCCATGTGTGCTTTGAGTGTTTTAGGTAAAACAGTTCATGTGTGTAAGTAGTAAAAGTTTCATAAGAGAAAATATTGGCAAGCATTAAATAAATGTTAAAAATAAAGAGTGGTGTTTTGCTTTCCAAACCATATATGTACATAATAAATACAACCATCCAAAGAGGTAGCCATGGGTTACCACATATTGGGCCCCATGACAACATAATGGTTAGAATGCCACACGTTAAGCGTGTTGACAAAAGGTAGGTGTACGGCCTACCGAGTGAGATACTCTTCCATCTCTACACCCAAATTTACCGGTTGCTCACTTCGAAAACACAGAGTCCACTTGACTGAAACTTGCTAGCTCGGACCGGCATGACCTACCGGACTGGCATCCTATCCAGGAAGGACTCACCACTCAGAGGTGGCCCACCTACTGAGAGACTTACCCTAACCCTTCAAAGACTAGTCCTAGTAGTCTACCCTTTATTTGAGTACTCAACGTTGTTTGTCCCACTTGTGAGAAAATTGATCATACAATGATTTACTTGGAAATAGCAATTAAGGGTTTCTAAAATACTTGTCAAAGTTGGGTTTTAGAAAAAGTTTTGCGTTTGAGTAAAACTGCTTGTTTAATTTCCAAATGATTTGCTTGACTGAAATAAAAAGGAAAACAATCCTTAATTACCTTTACAACAAATGATCATACACATTGTATTTGGTTTGCCACAATAAATTTTTGTCTTCAAATGACTCCATGCAGGAGCTTACCTAATCCTTTGCTTGCTCAAATTCAAAAATCCTCCAAGGTCGGCCTAACCCCACCTGGGGTACACACAAGACATAAGGTTATACTCGAGCTATACTTGCCCTACATAAATAATGCCTAGTTCAACTAGTTACAACCATGACTAACCATGACCTTAATGTCCTAAGCTTTAAGGCTAGATGATAAAGGATTTTATAAAATAAATCTAGCTTGGTAAATTAAAATAGCTTGGGGTTCTAAAATAATTACTAATAAGTTATAGGTTCAAATAATAAATTTTAAGTATTACTACTATTAAATAAACTAGAGTTTAAATATTGAATAATACTAAGTTCTAAATAATATTAGTAAATGGTAATATTTAAATAGTATTATTATAAATAAATAAATAAATAATAAATTACACTAAATTTTTAATTAATAATTAATAGATAACAAATAATAAAATTAATAATAAATGTAACATATTTAATTTTTAATTAATAAATAATAAATAAATTTTAATATAGATAATATTTATGGACATAGGTAAAAGTTTAACTAGGGTCTACCAGGTCATTAGTTAATTCTAATATTTTATTCACTATTATTATTTATATAAAAGATTTTATTTATTATTATATATTTTTTTAATAAAATATATTATTTATTTGACTAATAAAATATTAATATTCCATTTCCAAATCTTCCTAGGAATTTCGAAACCTTTAGAAAAAAAATATAATAGTAATTTTAATTAAGGTAATAAAATTAGTTAATAAAAATAACCAAGGATTAACAAGAAAATAATCATGATTTCCCTATTGCTAAACAAGATTCATGAATCATCGAACAATAAACTAATCCATTCGTGAACATAAGCTTAAATCAACACATACTACCACATGGCCAAATCCCTACTAGGCATATTTATCATTCATGGCTTCAATGGAAATAAGAATATAAAAATCCTATTCACCATAGGTGTTATAACATCTAACATGCTTTAAACATCCATAACTCTCCTAAGACATGATGAACACACATTGATTCCCAAGAAAATTCATTTAGCTTATTCATATACAACCATTCTCATGTCCTAACCCCAACCCCTTCATTCATATGCATACACTCAATCCCCCATTCATATTCTATCCTTCCTTTCAACACCTAAGAGACATTAATTCAGAATTAAAAGGAGGATTAAGGAAAAAATACTTGATTGTCGATTACTTCGATGAAGGCTAAAGAAGGTCCATGCGCGATTGAGAGTCTTGAGTTGTCCAAGAAAAAAAAAAAAAGCCATAGTTGTTGATCAACCATTTCGGCCGAGAGAGAGAGAGAGAGAGAGAGAGAGAGAGAGAGAGAGAAAGAGCATTAGTATGGTACATTGAAGGTTGAATGGAAGAAGATGAACAAAGAAGTTGTTCTTGATTTACCTTGATGATGTTCTTGAGGCCTTCAAGAAAAAACTGGTTTTTTATCCGATTGAAATTTCTTATTTGAGAGATTTTGTACTATACATACCAGAAGTGAACACTAGGGATTATGTTGGAGTAATCTGGAGTATTTGAGAATGATTAGAGGTGTTTAGGGTAGGTTTTGGCTTGAAGAAATGTAGTGTGTGTTCTTGGTATTCTTGGTGAAAATTGAGAAAATTTGAGAGAGGAGCTGCACGAAATCTAGAATGGTGTTGGCCGAATGGTTTAGGGGAATTAAGAGTTTCAATTTTCAGCTAGAGGGAAAGAGAATAATCTGATTTTGTTTGAAATCCAAACGGAGGAAATTGTTGGAGTTGTTTGAGGTAGAGGATAAGCTAATAGTGTTTGATTGATGGAGGTGTCTTTGTTCTTCAATGGTGCCGGCTGGACTAGCTAACTTTGCTGAAATGAATGAAGGCTGTTCAGGCCTTATTGCTGGCCAAAATTCAGTGTTTAATGGCAGAGGAGTTTCTGGTTTAGTATCTCAATACAAGAGTGTTTTCATGGAGCAAAATTCTGGAATTTTTTTGAAGTTCAGGAGATTTTTGAGGTGTGATTATGGAGTCCAAGTGCTTAAGGTAAGTGTGGAGGTTAATGGCATTGAGTCCATGGCTGAACAAGGTCCATTTTGTAGAGGTTTGAAGGTGTTTTTTTGGTCTAGGCCTAAGGAGACAAGGCTGGGAATTTTCTAGTTGCAAGGTGTTCAATGCTTCGAAGATTTGCTGAATTTTCTGTGCAGAATTTCTGCATTTCTTCAGCCCGATTTGCAGATGGTTTTGAGGGATGTTTGAGGGTCTTTTAAGGTTGGTTTCTAGCCTTCTTTCTAGAGAAAAAGTAGAGGATCTTTGCTGGATTGATGACAAGAAAAACAGCTTCAATTTCAGGTTGGTGTGCAGCGAAATTGCACAGAAATTTTTCTGGTTTTGTGTAGTGTTATGCAGTCCAAATTTTGCACTGAAATTCCAGTCTTCAAGCTACATGAATTGGTCATTTTTCTGGCAGCAAATGAGCAAGAAAACTGGCTGAGTTTTTCAAAAGCTAGAGTGCTCAAAATTTTGGAAAATTTCCAGATTTTCTTCATCAAGAACATGAACAACGTGAAGATGAGTTTAAAGGTTCTACTATGGTGATTGATTTCCCATAGGAACCCTTCCTAGCTTCTCTCCTATTTTCGGTCAACCCTCTAACTTCCAAGATTGATTTTCAAAATTCAAGGCTAGGAAATCATCATAGAATTTTTTGGAATTAAAATATGAGACTTGATGAATTTTGAATAATTTAAATTGTGAAGATGTTAGGACAAATCTAGAGGTAATAAAAAGGACAAAAATTCTTCTAGAATTCTTTTTAGGTCATGATGATAGGATCAAGACATTCCCTTCATATCTCCCCTAAGACAACATTCCTATCTTTAAGGAATGTAAGAAAATAAAAAATTCAAACATAACTAAGATAATCATGAATAAAACTTAAGTGATGGGATTTGAACTCATGACCTTAGAGATTAATTCACAAAGCTCTAACCACTTAACCACACTAACTCTTGTTCTTATTTTCTCACTCAAATATTCTTCTTATCCAAACCTCAAGCCATCTTCCTATTTTGACCTCAAGCAAAATTACCGTTTTACCCTTCCTACTCAATAGGCATAACTAAGCCTTTTAACCTATAAACCATAATTCTAAAGCACATAAAATCATTCAAAAATATATATTTTTATGCAAAATAATATGATATGCATCCCGACCCCCTTACTCTAAGGTTGGCTTTAGGTGGGGTTTCACATCTCTAAGTTGTTTTTTTTTATTTTTTTTTTTGGCCCCTCAATGGTCATGAATTTTTTTTTTTTTTTTTTTTTTACTTTTGGACCCCCTATGGCTATTCTCTCCCCTAAACCCCCCAAAATCTATAAATTTTCCCCAATTCACCCTAAAACTTACCAAACACTCTCTAACTCTCTCTAATTCTCTCCAACTCTCTTATTTTCATTCTTCTTTCTTTTATAATCCTTAAATCTCTCCATTTCCTCTACAGAAAGTATTAGAATAGAATTTATCTATATATATATTTTTTAATTCTTCAAGCAAAGTCTTCATATTTTGGATGATTATTGCGTGGCGAAATAGTGGATAGTTCAAGTCTTGAAGAAGATAAGAAGTAAAGCTCCATAAAGTATTATTGTTCTTGGCCATCAACTAGTTAGTTTTTCTTAATCTTACATTCTTATTTTTTTATCTTTATTAATTACTTATTTATTTTAGTAATTTTTTAAAAAAATTTAAGTTAATTTACAACTTATTTATATTTTTGATAGGGGCTAAAATCACCATTATTTTCCTAATTATTTGAGGTTGTTTTGAGATACATTTGTTGTAATAACTTGGCATATTCCTTCCTATTTGACATTTTGCTTGTAAAAAGTCTTTTTGGCAAATTTGTATAGATTTGAGTTAAATTTGATCAAAAAGAGAACAATTCTAGATTGAACCTGGCGCCAGGCCCAGCTAAGGGACTAGGCGCCAGGTCCATTCTGGTCACGCAGAGGAAACTGAGCCTACTTTCAAGAAAAAAATAGAATAGACCTAGCGCCAGGTCTGGCAAGTGGACCAGGCGCCAAGTCCATTCTGTCCGACCAGTGAAAACAGAGCAAAAAATCCAAAGGAAGAACAGATTGTACCTGGCACCAGGTGGGACGAAGGTATCTGGCGCCAGGCTCGCTCTAGAAGGTGAAAATTCTATGCACAAATTTGAAATTTTTTCAAAGATTTCGATATTTTCTAATTCCTACTCGGCCAAGATTCCTCCAGCAACGAATTTAGCATCAAATAGGCCTATAAAAGTAAGAGAGAACACAAAAGAATGGGGATATAGAGAGATAGAGAAAAGGAGTAGAAGTGGATCAAAGAGCTTAAATTCAAATCACTCATTGAAGGAAGAATTCACCTAATCAATGAGGATTGTTCAAGAGAGTCTTCAAGGTTAAAGAAAGAGGCTTATCTATGAGTGCTTTCTTTTATCTTTATTTTCTTTTCCTTAAATAATGATGTATTCAACCTTTTTATTATAATTTAACATTATTTTTGGATTCATGATTTTGTATTAATTTAGTTATTTGATCAATTCTTTATCATATTTAGTATTTGATTACTTGTTATCATTAGTTATTGATGCGAGTTCTTCTAATTGAGTTAGACAAAATGATGTTAGAAGTTTCATTGAATTGATTTCGTTTTTGTTAAATCTTAATGGACTTGAACGGAAAAGTTAGGATTTTAGGACTAAGTGATCAAAGATTAGTTGATTTCACCTCGACCAAAGGGTCATTAGCTAATTTCATGTTTTTAAGGAATTGAGATTCATGCATATTTTGGTTACGATGGCTTGATTAAAAAATATGATAATTGAATCAAAATATAATAATGAGCTTAATGTATGTTTTGGTTATGCTAGCTTGATTGACAAACTATTAATATTAATCAAGAGATAGTAATTCTATAGATTGACAAACGAAGTAAAATTTATCTAAGTAGATTCATGACTTGACAAACGATTGAATTTTACTTTACATTCCTTCATGATGCCAAGATGATAATTACTTGAGAGAATTGCTAATTGGTTCATTATCATGTTTTCTAGGATAATTGTCTAAATTGCATATTCTCACATCCTTGAGTTGTATATATATTTTTATTTTTTTATTCTTTTCTCACTTTATTTGGGTCGATTAAATAATGAATGAAAAGTGATTAGTGTGTACTTATTCATTTGAGGATCAATACTCGTTAATTCCCTATATTATGCTTGCGATAAGTATACTTGGTCGTATGGGTATTTGAGGATTAATGTATTAATTAAAACTTAACTAAGGGATGAATTTAAATTTGATGATTTTTATACAACCAAAATTTATGCATAATGTTTTTGGCGCCGTTGTTAGGGAACAATATCATAAAAGTTTGGATTTTGTTGATTTAACTATGTTTATATGTTTATATGTCCATATGTCTATATGTAAATATGTATATATATTCTTTGTGTAAATCGGTATTCTATCTTGTTGTTTGTAACATTGTGTGACTTAATTGACTAGTTTACTTCATGTTGTACTGTAAATATCACTAATTTTTGTATTTAGATAGTTTGTGAATGCATGTGTTTTTCTTTTCTTTATTTTTCTATTATTTGTTTTTCCCTTTTATTTTTTCTTTTCTTTATTTTCTATTATTTTTTTTGTTTTTATTTTTCTTTTCGATTTGATTTTTGTTTTTCTTTGAGTGTAAGATTCAAACCACCATCATGGACAATTATTCATGGGCACAATGTCAAAGGAGCTACAATGACAATAGATTAACAAGGCTACAAGCTCGGATTAACGCTCTTTGTGAGACGTCACTTGAAGCTTTAATAAAATCCTTTGTTGCCAACACAAACATGTCTATTAGGGGGTATCCCTCAGCTCACGGAGCCTAATGGTGCCATTGACGACGTGTTGAATTTATCATGCCTCAAGGAGTTGGATCTTTCAACGCTACATCGTAAGAAATTCTTGAAGGATGGTGGTAATTTCTACCCTTTACCCCATTCAAAGGGAGGTAATTTAGTTTTTGTAGATGCATAAAAAAGTACCAGTTTCTTGATCCCATCTTTAAAAACTCAATTGCTAAGTTTTAAGAGGAATTTTAATTGTAACAAGTCTTTTGAAAGGATAAGTGGTGATTTTAATATTTTTATACTTTTTAGACATAATTTACATTTTTATGTTGGGAACTTGATTTGTATGTCTAAAAATGTGCTACGGACTAGGAGTCCTGCATTTACATTCATTGCAACTAATATTTTCCATGAACTCTCCATTTTTTAAAATCCTCTCTTATTTCTACTTTCATCATGCCTACCTTTTTCATTGAGTATTAATTTCTTTTACAAAGGATTAATGAGGAAGCATGATAAGTGGAAAGAGTTTTTTTTTTTTTTTTTACGTGTTTTGGGTTTTTTTTGAATTTAGATTTCTTTAGGTCTTTTGGTCATTCTTTTGTTTTATCTAAGTTCCATTTTTAGTTGTTAGGTGTTATTTCCCCTAAATAAGAAATATATTTTCCATCTTAAGTGTGGGGGAGTAAGTCGTGTCTTTATTTGCTTTCTTAGGATTTTTTAGTATTTTTCTTTAATTTATTTTCTTTGATTTAGGTGTTTTTTATTTTTTTATTAATTTTCTTGTACTTTTATTTATGTTTTGTTTTATAGGTAGGAATAAAGTCCTCTTGAACAAGCCCTTCTCTCTATTTTCAGTTTTGATATCTATTAGCATTTTATTGCACTTGGGAAGTATTGCTTAAACATTCTACCCCTTTATTATTTTTGGTCCCTTTTGATATGCTTTCTTGTGTTTATTTTTTGCCAATAAGGACATTGTCCAATTTAAGTGTGGGGGAGTGATTTGGTGATATTCTTTGTCCAAGTTGTTATCAATTATCTTGGTGTTTTCTTAGTATTGAGCTATTTTGGAAAATTTTAGTTTAAAAGATTTTGATTGAAAAATAACTCTGTTGTAAGTTCCATGAAAGTTTTGAACAGTTGAAGATTTAAAAGTTTGAAACTTTTGGAGCTAATTTGCAATGGAAGTATGTTCTTTTCTCTATTCTTTCCCTCTTATTTATTTTGGTCCTTTGGCCGTGCTTTTATTGTTTTATCTTTGGCAATTGAGGACAATGTCCAGTTTAAGTGTGGGGGGAAGAATAAGGTTGAAGATATATTTTTCCATATAATTTTTGTGAAAATTTTTCATTTTCATTTTCAAAATTTCAGTGGTTTCCGTTGATTAGCAAGGTTGTAATTCTTTTTGTTACTTGGATATGATTTTTTGTCATTCATTTAATAGGTTTTTGTGAAATTAGTTTTGTTTGATAGGTTATTTGTGGAGACTTGAGAATTTTGATTAATGGTTGAATGTTATTTGACTCATCTAGTTTGAATATGGAAAGTATGATGAAAATGGAAAGAGTTTATTGGCTAACTCTTGTATTATGAGTTTAAATTTTACTCGGCTTTAAGTTATGATGAGGAATGTGAGTTGATAAGAGATCTTTGATAGGAAAGATTGTGGAAAACAATTGTGAAACATTCCTGTGAGTTGAAGAATTGAAAGAATGAGTGGTTGTTTCTTCTTTGAAGATAAGAAAAAAATTGTTTTTGCTTATTATGGGGGCCAATACGGATAGTAAAGAGAAATCTACTTTCTTGAGGCTATGAATTCCCAAGAATAAAATAAAGGAAAGATGTTGAAAAAATGATGAGTGACGACCAAAAGGGAGGGCCAATACGGTGTGTGAAGAGAAATCCATGCACTTGATGCTATCAATTCCCTAAGTTATTGAAAAAATAGAAAAAAAAAATTTTGGATTGCTTTCATTACATCATGACTTGAGTTGAGCAATTTTTGGATTTATAATGCTTGAGTTGGTAGATGGCTTGACTTATATGATTTATGTTATCTATATTTTAACTTGAAGAGTGAAATAATTTTCTTAGACTAAGGCATACACTTGATTAATTTGACTTCAAGAGTTTTGTGATATCTTGTTAAATGTTGCAACATTTGAATTGTTTTCAAAGGATGTGAATGACAAGAGATGTATCTAAAGTTTGAAGGGAAGTTATAATCCTCGGTATGTTATAAACAGATTTTTGGAAGGAGAAAGAACTTATGTTTTCTTAATGATTTTTCTTGACTATAGTGTTTTGCTTGAGGACAAGCAAAAGTTCAAGTATGGGGGGTATGTGATAGGGGCTAAAATCTCAAATATTTTTCTAATTATTTAAGGCTATTTTGAGATAC
Source organism: Voacanga thouarsii (assembly GCA_026120185.1). Lineage (NCBI taxonomy): Eukaryota > Viridiplantae > Streptophyta > Magnoliopsida > Gentianales > Apocynaceae > Voacanga > Voacanga thouarsii. The sequence continues at coordinate 1,443,274 of JANUWF010001825.1, forward strand.
ATTTGTTGTAATAATTAAGTATATTCCTTCCTATTTGACATTTTGCTTGTAAAAAGTATTTTGGGCAAATTTATGCAAATTTGAATTAAATTTGAGCAAAAAGAGAACAATTTCAGAATGAACCTGGCGCCAGGCTCAGCCAAAGGACCAGGCGTCGGGTCCATTCTGGTCAAGCAAAGGAAACCGAGCCAACTTTCAGGAAAAAAATAAAACAAACCTGGCGCCAGGTCTTGCAAGTGGACCAGGCACTAAGTCCATTCTGTCTGGCCAGTGAAAACAGAGCAAAAAATCCAGAGGAAGAACAGATTGTACCTGGCACCAGGTGGGTCGAAGGTACCCGGCACCAGGCCCACTCTGGAAGGAAAAAATTCTGTGCACAAATTTAGAAATTTTTCAAAGATTTCGGTATTTTCTAATTCCTACTCAACCAAGATTCCTCCAGCATCAAAGAGACCTATAAAAGCAAGAGAAAATACAAGAGGATGGGGGATATAGAGAGATAAAGAAAAGGAGTAGAGGTGGATCAAAGAGCTTAAATTCAAATCACCCATTGAATGCGGAATTCACCCAATCAAGGAGGATTGTTCAAGAGAGTCTTTAAGGGTGAAGAAAGAGGCTTGTCTACGAGTGCTTTCTTTTATCTTTGTTTTCTTTTCCTTGAACAATGATATATTCAATGTTTTTATTATAATTTAACATTATTTTTGGATTTATGATTTTGTGTTAATTTAGTTATTTGATCAATTCTTTATCGTCTTTAGTATTTGATTACTTGTTATCGTTGGTTATTGATGCTAGTTTTTCTAATTGACTTAGACAAAACAATGCTAGGAGTTTCATTGCATTGATTTCGTATTTGTTAAATCTTAATGGACTTGAACGACGAAGTTAGGATTTTAGGACTAAGTGATCAAAGATTAGTCAATTTCACCTTGACTAAAGGGTCATTAGCTAATTTCATGTTTTTAAAGAATTGAGATTCATGCATATTTTGGTTAGGTTGGCTTGGTTGAAAAATCTGCTAATTAAATCAAAATATAATGATGAGCTTAATGCATGTTTTGGTTATGTTAGCTTGATTGACAAATCTGTTAATATTAATCAAAAGATCGTAATTTCATGGATTGACAAATAAAGTGGAATTTATCTAAGTAGATTCATGACTTGGCAAACGATTGAATTTTACATTACATTCCTTCATAATGCCAGAATGATAATTACTTGAGAGAATTGCTAATTGGTTCATTATCATATTTTCTAGGATAATTGTCTAAATTGCATATTCCTACATCCTTGAGTTGTATATATTTCTTTATTTTTCTTCTTATTATTTTCTCACTTTATTTAGGTCGGTTAAATAATAAATGAAAAGTGATTAGTGTGTAATTATTTTATTGAGAATCGATACTCGTTAATTCCCTATATTTGCTCGTATGTGTATTTTGGGATTAATGTTTTAATTAAAACTTGGCTAAGGGATGGATTTAAATTTGATGATTTTTATACATCCAAAATTTACGCCTCAAATTTTCAATTCTCGTATTTCATTATTTGTTAATACTTTATTTCATTTTTAAACTTTTATTTGAATTTTAATTGATTGTTTTTGTTTAGAAATAATGGATCCAAATCATCATCATCATTTTTCTTCATCACAATCATCTGCACAGTTTGATTTCAATATAAATCCAGGCTTGAATTTAATAAATAATTAAATAGGTAATGAAAATGAAGGCCCTAGTAGGAATAGCGTTAGTTTTTCATAATCACAACCAACTCCAACTATTAATTCTGATAAATCTAATATGGGTTAGGATGATGGTGAAACTTCGGAAGTTATAGCTAAAGCAAAAACATCTATAGTTTGGATTCTTTTTGAAAAGGATATTGATAATGATAAGGCAGTATATAAAATTTGTAGGGTGGTATATGCACATAAGAAGGGAGGAGGGACAGGAACATTAGTTAGACATATGAAAAGGTCACATAATTATTGGTTAGAAAACCAACTTAAACAACAAAAAATCCATACTAAAAAAGGTTAAATTATAGATAATTTTCAATATGATCATAAAAAAAAAAAAAAAGAAGTGGATTTGCTAAAATGATTGTTCAAATTAAATCACCACAATTGCCAACCTACATAGAAAAGGATTCCTAGAACAACATTAAAAAATGATATAATAAAGATATATAAAGAAATACAAGAGTGTCTTATTTGTATGTTTGATTCTTGTAATTGAAAATTTACTCTTACTTGTGATGGTTGGACTGCAATTACTAATGAGTCTTACTTGTACATTACATATCATTGGATAGATCATGTTTAGTTAGTACAAAAAAGAACTATTTGTTTTAAATTATTTGAATATCCTCATGTAGGTACTAGTATTGCGAGAATAATTACTCAAATATGTCATGAATATAAGATTTTAAATAAAATTATTTCTATTTCTTTAGATAACACTTCATATAATGATTCTGTCATAGCAATTTTGAAAAAAATACTATGAATCCTATGTTAGATGGTATTTTATTTCATACTAGATATACTTATCATATACTTAATTTGTATGTTAAGAAATGATATAAATATTTTGATGATATTGTTAATATAATTAGAAAAGTTGTTTTATTTATTAAAACTTCTCTAACTAGGCAACAAAATTTTAAGGTTTTATACCAAGAACAAGGCATATCTTTTAAAAAATTTAGATTACATTGTAAAATTAGATGGCACTCAACATTGGATATGTTTGAAAGTGTTATACCTTTTCAAAATCAACTTATTGAATTTTGTAATAGTAACAATTTTCAACATCAACTAACTAAAACTCATTTTGAAAATTATATTGCACTTTCAACATTTTTATTTACTTTTAAAGAAGTAACTAAACTTTTATTAGGATCTTATTATTCCACTACTCATCATATTTTTCCAACACTTGCTAAGGTAACATATTTTTGTGACTATATGGAGTATCTCCAATATGGTTATTTTATGAGAAGTATGTTTGAAAAATATAAAAAAAAAATATTATGAAGATATTCCTATTTTATATTGTATAGCATTGTGTTTGGATCTTCAAGTAAAAAGGCGAGATTTCATAGAATTATTGAATATCTATACAAAACATTAGATTTTGATGAATCTCAAATACTTAGGTAATGCATGATAAAAGATATAAAAGATAAAATGGCTAAAACTCTATCTGACATGTATAATTTGTAAGAGTTCGAGTCTTCTTGTTCTAGTTCTGCTACTTTAAGTAGGCAAGATTCATCATCATCATCATCTAGCAGTCAATTTCAACCACCACGAAGATCTACCTCTTCAATTTTATCAGAATTTAATCTATAGGATATCATGAAGCGTAAAAAAAAGATCACCTACCACCTATAATAAAATGACAATTTAGGAGATGCAACATCTGGTAGAAAATGAGGATCAACATTTTGATATCTGTGAATGGTGGGAGGCTCATGTAAATCAATACTCAATTTTATCTAAATGACATGTGATTTTTTAACACCACAAGTCTCCACAATGCTATCGGAAAGCGTCTTTAGTGAGAGCGCTCGAACAATTGATGAAAGAAGATCTCGATTAATTCCTCATACTTTGGATATTTTAATGTGTTGCAGTAGTTGGTTTGTAGCCGAAGATAGGACAGCCAATTCGTAGATTGTTGATGATGACTCAGTTAATGAATGGGGTGAGCCAAATAGTTAATTTAATATTTGAATAATTAGGAACTTAGGATAAATAATATAATGTAATTATTTAATTTTATTTTTAGGATATTTATTATATTTTTAAATTTTGATAATTATAATATTTTAAAGAGGTTTGGGCATCAAGTCCCCTTTTTATGTAATTTTATTTTATTAAATAATAAAATTGATAGGGGCCCAAGGCAAATCCCCCACCACTTCAACGTGACTTTTTTATGATTTTAAACAATCATGTTATTAAATAATAATAATAAATTACAAAATAAGTGAATATTAAAATTTTTAATCGAATTAAGTGAAAAAAATAAAAAAGAATGGGAGAGGATAGGCCCGGGCCCGGCCCGTTGGCCTCATGGGCCTAGGGCCTGGGCCATACCAAGCCTAGGGTTTCTGGCACATACCGGCCCGCATTGGCTTGGACTGGCCTGCATGGCTAAGGACCTGCTTGGCATTACTTGAATCCGTGTGGGTCAGCAGACATGGCAATGATAGTCTGTGTAGGCTGATTTTTGGGAGTTTCATTTCGGTAGTTTTTAGGAAACCAATCATACGTTATCTTTATTTTATGCATAAACTTTATTTATTTCTATAAATAAATTCCATGGAAAAGGTAGTTGGAACTATCTTAGGATTAAACAAGATCGTTATAATTTTATTATTATACTGTTTAATCCATTATTTGGTCACATAAAAATTAAAGGGTAGAAATAGCATGTAAAAAGTTTACTTTTGAAAACATGTCTATTTATTTAATTTTGTGATCAAATGCACAAAGTTTTTTGAGAAATTAATTTTTCTCTAGATAAAATAATTAAGAAAAAAATTTTAAATTCGAACTTAGGAACTTTAAAATAAAATTCATGATTTATTCTTCCAGAGGCTATTATCCTTGTCATGGACAATAATATGAATTTGAGTATTTTAAATTTAGTTTTTATCAATGGTGTTTCACTTAAATTGTAAAAAAAAAAAAACACATAGTTTATTCTCCTAAAGAATATTATCCTTGACATAGAGAATAATGTTGAATTTTTGGATTTTTGCTAAAGTTAATGAATCCAAAATTATTTTAAATGAAGTTTTTTTTCCCAAAAACTAATTTTTCCCAAAAGATTAAGCGGGAGAGGGGTTCCAAATACCCCACGGCTTCCTGTTAGAGATTGTGGTTATTCTCGCATCATTCTGAGCATGGCCCTATATAGGATAGATTTTCATAAGAATCTAGAACTAATGGAGGAATTATAATTAATGCCTAGGATATGTGTTAGTGTTGGCTAGCCTACCGTTGAAGGTATTAATGCTGAATTATCCATAAGTTGTGAGAGTAGTGGCCATCCTATCAATGGAACTATCTTTAGATCATTACCTATTAAGGAAGTTTAATTTATGATGACTATATACTTAACTTAGAAAATTATTAACCTACCTACGAAACTGTCAATTTTTCTGAGTCAAAAATTTCATATTTTTAATAATGGTTTTAATAGGTTAACCATATCATGCAAATAATATGATGTTTTTGAAAAACCATAGAGTGGGGTGAATAAGATTTTTGGCAAATTTAAAACACTTTTCAAAAATATATTTTTGAAATCCTCCTTTTGTATTTCAAATCAAAATGTTTGCTAGTGATACAAAGAAGAGCTTTTGAACAGTCTTAAAGAACCAACTATGATCTGAATGAGATCAGACGAGAGATGTGCAATTAATACAAGAACGAAGATGTGTTGGTGAGAATCATAAAGATTTCTTTTGAATGATTAAAAACATTTGAGCAAGGAAGTTCGCAACCTGTCAAAATTAAATGTAAAAAGAATGAACACGAGATTTATAGTGGTTCGATCTTCAAGGATCCACCTCCACTATCTTAAGTTCACACTTAAGGATTTTAAATCAAATTTCTTTAAACTCAACCAACTCAATGGTGTCTATCTACACCAATTACATAAGAGGATCACCATATTTGATTTTACCAAAACCTCTCAATCAACAACAAATCAAGGCTCACTCCAAATGGGTTTTACACCACAACCTTGATATACAAAAAGGATTATAGAAATGAAATATAGATATCTCACACTTTTGAGCAAATGTGCAAACAAATGAGCACTAACAACTTTTACCTTTTTGAAGCAATTTGATTTCACTTTGAATCACTAATCGAAAGGGAGATTTTTATATTCTAGAGAGTAAGAGTGTTTATTAGAAAGATAGGACAAAAATCTACTTTAAAATCGAGTTTTAAAGGCCTTTATAGAAGTAAGAAGTAAAGCTCCAATGGCTAGTTTCTCGCTGTCAGATTTTTTAGAGTTTTGGACTCAAGGATCGGACGATAGTTCATCTAAAAAGTGAGTCCAAAATGGCACTTTTCTAGGTAGAAACATTTTAACACTGTTCACAGAGTTTTGGATGAAGCTTTTGGATGCAGAACCATCCAAACTATTCAATCCAAAATTCTAAAGACTTAAAGACTTTGAAATCTTTTTATTTGTGTGCTTTAAGGTAGAAATAAATTGAATCATAAGATAAAGAAGATATATGAATTTACACAATATACCTTAGCAAATGATTCCTAGTCTATGATTCTTCTCAAGAGCTTCTTGGCATGCAATCTCTTAAGCTTGTCTTATACTTTGTCACCCATTCTTGGATTCCACTGCTCAAGAGTTACTTAGTAATCTTATTTGCACACCTTAGAAGAATTGAGGTCAAACATATCTTATCACATATAGATCACACAAGTTGATCCTCATCAATGTTTGTCATAAGTCAAAACACAGGTGAATGCCCTTAGAGCTAACAATCTCCCCATTTTTAAGTGATGATAAACTTGATGGGATTGTGATATAAAAACAATGATATGTACAATACGAACATGTTAGACCGAGAGAAATAAGAATATTTTTTATTGAAATGCAATCTCTCATTATAAGATACAAAGAGTGCTTATGAGATTAAGATAAAAACTTTAAGCATTAACTCATAAACATGGCTCAATAAGCCTATGACCCAACCTACCTCCTTATCCTCCTTCCTTCTATCACATGACTATTCCTTGAGAGAATAGCCGCAATTAGTAAAAAAATATATAGATATGTACACAAGGAGGTGTAGACTATAAATTATAAAATGAAATGCTCCCCCTTAATGTGTGCATATATGATCATAAGATGTAAGGCCATAAAGTGCGTTTTGAGAGTAAGATTGGATTTAAAATTTTAGGCTTCCAAAATATGCATCCAAAATAGGAGAAGTGAGATAGGAGCTAGTCTTCTTAAACTTTTGGACTTAAGAATTTGAATTTCCAAAACATTGTCCAAAATAAGGAAAATTAGACAGAAAGTAACCTTTTTAGAACCCGTTTTTGGACTAGAATTTTAGAGTGAAAAAATGTAAGTCCAAAACTCCCCCTGTGTATATGCAGGTCAAAAGAATTTTCAGAAATTTTGATCTAGCATAGTTCTCTAAAGATATTTCAGACTCAAAGAAATTTTCTAAGCAATCAAAAATATAAGTATATATATCCTCAGCATTTGAAATTTTTAACATATAGCATATCATAATCATTTTCAAAACAGATTATTCAGTTAGCCAAAAATCAATTTGTTAGAATGCACGATGGACTCATACACATACTTCAATCTTCGTTGTTCTCAACAACAACAATATCTCAATATAGTCTCCATTAAAATGACCATATCTTCACAGTCTACATTTTTAAACTATCATCATAATTCATACTTATAAGAGCATAAAAAAATTAGGAAAAAGAATATTGCATAGTGTACTGATTGAGCAATTCAAATCCTATCACATACAGGCGTTTCCAATAACATCAGTTTAACACATCCATACTTCATACTCACATATAGCCAGAATATATAACCAGTATATATAACCATAATTCACATTATCACATCTTCACACAATCTATATACCCACAATACCCACAATCTGTATTTTCCACAATATATATCCATAGTCTATTCACAGCATCACACAATCACCCAACAAGTCTACATATCATCATTAACAAGTCTATATACCCACAATACCAGCATATATCCATAATATCCAATCCACAATCTATATTCACATCACACAATCACCCAACAAGTCTATAAATCCACAATACCAGCATATATTCACAATTTATATACCATAATCTATATATTCACATCACACAATCACCCAACAAGTCTATATATCATCATTAACACGTCTATATACCCACAATCTATAAATCTAAGTCTATTTACAGCATCATACAATCACCCAACAAGTCTATATATCATCATTAACAAGTCAATATACCTACAATACCAGCATATATCCACAATATCCAATCCACAGTCTATATTTTTCTCCCCCTTTGTCATCAATTAAAATGCAGAAGTAGAGAATAAGAAAAATAAAGACATCAAAGAAATTGGTCAGAATGCAGATAAATGAGATATATATTTAATAGATAGAGCAAGAGAAATGCAGAATTGAAATTGTTTAAAGACTGGTGCAGAAATTATAAAAGTAATTGTCAATAGAAAAGCAGTAAAAAGTGTGTAAGCAGAAGACGTCTTGGAAGCAGTCCGCAGAGATGGTCATTTAGGAAATATGGATGGTTGCTGACTTACTCCTGGCACCCTTTTTGGAGTGATGTCTAGCAATTTGGCTGGACTTTCTCTTAACTACCACATGTTTTTGCATTTTTCTAGGTGAGACATTGATTGCAGTGGGGAGAAGTGGTGTTGATTCTTCCTGATGCATGGGTGTCTAACTTCCTTGTTCAGTAGTTATCATATCTTCATATTTCTTCTCTATCACAGCATATCGTGCATTTTCATTTTCTTTCTTTTAGGCACTTTATTCTTCAATCACTTGTTCTTGACATGGTGCTGATTTATCAGGCATTGTTGCATCCTTTTTATCCTTCCTTTCGCAGCAGTTAGCCTGTACCAAAAGTTCTAAATTTCTGAGCTGAGGCTGTCTACCTTAACAGCGAACAAATTTATTGCTTCTTTAATGCTATGACTGATGCCTATGTCCTAAATTCTTATTTTCCCTTGCTAGAGGATTCTTCTTGAGTTCCTAACTTAGCCTTTCTTTTTACTCCTGTAGGTTGGGCAGTTTTGCCTTTGGCCTTAAACTTTAACAACCTCTCCTTTTCATCATCAGCTACATCTCTAAGAAGCTTCCACTCATTATCCATTCGCACATATCCTATCCTCTCGAACAACTCAAAGTTGTACACATTCATCTTTGAAGAAGCAGGGGTGATAGAACTCAGATCAACACTAAAGTATCTGAACACTTTTGTTAATAAGTTTCCATAAGGAAAGGCCTTGCTGGAGGTATTCCTTGTTTGCAACATTAATTTTGCAGCAAGATACCCAAAACTGATTGGCCTATTCTCAAATAGCGCCAACATTATCACCATTTGCATAATGTTTATAGAGGTTTTGTGACCAAAGCTTGGAACCACCATAGTAGAAACTATGTGGTGCAGAATCCTACCTGGTCCATTTAACCACTTAGTGTTCCTATCACTTGAGTTCTTAAAACTCTTCCTGCCAGTAAATGTTCTATCAAACTTCCCAAAATCAAACAGATCAGTTCCTTCTAGGAGCTTGTTTAGTTTAAAAAACTGAATCCCGCCATCTCTAACACCGTATATTCTGTTCAATAGGCGATGATCAAACTCAGAGTTCTTACCCCTAACCCTTGAAATGTACCACTGGACCATAAAACTCCCTCCAGTCTTCTCTAATTGGCATTTTCTCATATTAGCATAAAATTCCCATACTAGAATAGTAAATAATTTTTCATCAATAGATAACAGAGCTCCCCACTCGAAAGACTCAAACATATTCAACACATTTATAAAATTCAAAAAGGACTCTGGATTTGCGCAGTAACTAACAATCACAGTTTGGTTTCTTGAAACCCATTCATTAAAATTAGATTCACTTTTAGAGTCTATAAAGCGAGTTACCTAGTTCTCAGAACTTTCTTATTTCGGAGTTGATTCTGAAGAATTCGTCTAAGAGACTGGGAGCTCAGGAATGACTTTCTTTCCTTTTTCCTTAGTCGTTGATTTTGTCTCAGCGGCCAATTTCTTCTTCATTATTATAGTGATTTTTTTAGCTTTCTTTTATTTGGGTTTGGTCGACTTTAGAGATTTTACCACTGTGATCAGACGGTAAAGCTTGGGCTTTCAGTGTCTTTTAGGAAAAAGATGGAGAAATTTTGAATAGAAAGATAGAGTTCTCAGTCGGTTTCAGAATCCGAGAGAGAAAAGCTCCTTTTTTGTTTCCTAGAAAGTTGTGAAGATAAGTACAATCAAGTACATTTGAAAGAGATTTTCATCAGAGATTTCAAAAGTTATCTTGAAAGAAGCACGTACATTTGAAATTTTAAAAGTCATTTCTAGAATTATGTTATCCGACAAAAAAAAAAAAGACTTTTCATAAATTTTGAGCTGCCAATATTTTTAGACTTTAACTGAGTCCAAAATCATTCATCAAAAAAGTGGAATAGAATCAGTTCAACTGAGGGGATTTTGGAGTCATGTTTTCTAAATTATGTGTCCAAAAGATTTGTTCAAAAGTTGTGTCTTTAGTGGTTCTGCAAACAAAAACAAACAAATCTTTGGCAAATTGTCAGTTACATGATCTTGGTGATTCCTAAACCTATTCTCAAATGATTAAATCTTTCTTCAGCCAGAGGTTTGGTGAAAATATCTGCAAGCTGTTCATTTGTTGGGATATATTCAACAAACATCTCCTTTAAGAACATTATCCCTGGTGAAATGATGATTAATCTCAATATGCTTGGTTCTGGAATGTTGAACTTGGTTTTTTGTTAAATTAATTGCACTCGTATTATCATATAGTACAGGTGCGCAATTAAAATTAAGACCAAAATCAAGCAATGTATTTTTCATCCACAAGATTTGCTCGCAACAGCTTCCGGCTATAATGTATTCAGCCTTGGTAGTGGATAACGATACACAAGCTTGTTTCTTGCCATGTCATGACACTAGAGAATGTTCAACAAATTGACAATGCCCGCTAGTGCTTTTTTATTCAACTTTACAGTCTGCATCAGTGTAGCCTATAAGATCAAAGGTGTTAGTGCGAGGATATTATAAACCATAATCATATGTTCCAACTAAATATCTAAGGATGTGTTTTACAGCACATAAGTGAGATCCCTTTGGACACGATTGAAATCTGGCATAGAGACAAACTGAAAACATAAAATCTAATCGGCTAGTAGTAAAATATAGCAAACTCCCAATCATACTGCTGTATTTTGATTTGTCCACTTTCTTGCCCTTTTCATCCTTGTTAAGCTTTAGAGAAGTACTCATAGGTGTACTGATTTCTTTGACTTCGTTCACGCTGAACCTTTTAAGCAGTTCCTAACCTTTTAAGCAGTTCCTTGATTTGTTTAATTTGCAGTCCGAAGAAGAAGTTGACTTCTCCCATCATGCTCATCTCGAATTCTTACTGCATAGTCTTGGCAAACATCTTACACAAGGATTCATTAGTAGCACAAAAAATGATACCATCAATATAAATTTGGACAATGAGAAGATCATCAGAATTTTCTGACTTAATAAACAGTATAGTATCAATCAGGCCTCTTGAAAAACCTTTTGAGAGTAAGAATCCACTAAACCTTTCATACTAAGCTCGTGGGGCTTGTTTTAAACCATAAAGAGCCCTTGAGAGTTTGAAAATATGATTTGGAAAGTGCTCATGAATAAAACCTAAAGGTTATTCTACATATACCTCCTCTTCAATAAAACCATTTAAAAATGCACTTTTAACTTCCATTTGATAAAGTATGAAATTTTTGGACGATGCAAAGACAAGTAGCATTCTTATAGACTCTAATGTAGCAACGGGAACAAATGTCTTGTCATAGTTAATGTCCTCTTCTTGATTGAATCCTTGGCAACAAGTCTAGCTTTATTTCTAGTTACCACTCTATGTTTATCAAGTTTGTTTCTAAAAACTTACTTGGTACCAATAATCGGATGATCAAGTGGTCTAGAGACGAGTTTTCAAACTTGATTTCTCTCAAATTGGTTCAGCTCTTCTTACATAGCTAGTATCCAAAAATCATCATGCAAGGCCACATCAATACAGATAGGTTTAATACTAGAGAATAAAGTAAAATTGTCTACAAAATATTGTCTAGTTTGAACTCCACAGCAAGGATCACCAATAATTTACTCCTTTGGATGGCCAATTTTGTACTTTCAATCCTTTGGTAGCCCTTGATCAGTGAGCTCTTCAGTTTCTTGCTTGCTTTGTTTTGCTTGTTACTCTTCTAATTCCTCTTCTTTGACATGAATATCCAATGATGGTGCTTTGTGCTATTCTTTACCTTTTCTTTTGAAATCCTTACATCATCATCATCTTTTCTTGATGTATAACTGTTAGATTCATCAAAGACAATATGTATGGATTCTTTCACACATAGAGTTCTCTTATTGTACACTCTATATACCTTTTTATTGGAAGATATCCAAGGAATATAGCCTCATCAGATTTGCTATCAAATTTTTCAAGATTATCTTGGGTATTAAGAACAAAACATTTGCAGCTAAACACTTTAAAATAGGAGATTGATGGAGTTTTATCAAACATAAACTCAAAGGGTATTTTTCTTAGAAAAGTTCTCAGCACTCAATTAACAGTATAACATGTTGTATTGACAGCTTCAGTCCAAAAGTATTTTGGAAAAGAGTTTTCACAAATCATTGATCTACCCTTTTCTTGCAAGGTTCTATTTTTCCTTTCAACAACATCGTTTTGTTGAGGGGTTTTAGTAGTCGAAAAGTTGTGAAAAACTCCATTTTTATCACAAAAATGTGTAAACTCATTGTTGCAAAATTCTCTATCGTTGTCGCTTCTAATAGAAATCAATTTGCATCCAATAGAGTTTTGGACATGCTTGAATAATCTAGAGAATTCATAAAATGCCTCATCTTTTTGTTCGATATATAAAGTCCAATAAATCTTGAGAAATCATCTACTAGAATATAAGCATACCTCTTACCAACAAGGCTAGTAGTCCTCATAGGTCCAAACAAATCTATATGTATTAATTCAAGGGGTTTTGATGTGAAAATCATTTTCTCAGGCTTAAAAGAGATTTTGATCTATTTTTCAAATTTGCATGCATCACATATTTTACTTTTATAAAACTTCATTTTGAGCAGACCCCTAACAAGCTCTTTTGAGGATAATTTATTTAGCAAATCAAATGATACATGGCCTAGTCTTCTATGCCAAAGATAGCCATCATTATCATGCACGGAGAGACATCTAATATCATGAGCTATAAGATCATTAAGATAGAATACATATACATTCCCAACACAGTTAGCAACAAAAACTGTTTCATTATTTGAGGTGTCCATAATAGAGTAAGAATCTTTCTCAAAAATGACTTTGTAACCATTGTCACATAATTGACTAATACTAAGCAAGTTATATTTCAACTCATCAATCAATAATACTTGTTTGATAATGGTTAAAGATCCCTTGCCAATGTTACCTATGCCAAGTATCTTTCATTTCTTTTTGTCTTCAAAGGTAACGAACCCATCATTTGTAGCTTGAACATCTTCTAATAAGGCTGCATGTCTGGTCATATGTCTTGAGCATCCACTATCCAAAAACCACTTTGTGAACCTCATTTTCTCCAGTGAATGTACCTATACATGAGATGGGAAAGTGATTTTTGGTATCCATATCTTCTTGAGTCCATAGGGGTTAGTTGTGATTCTTTTAATTCTCCAATCAATTTTCATTCCTAATCCAATACTTTTCCTAATGTGACACCTAGATGTATTGTGTACATTTTTATCATAATAAGTGCAACATGTATAATTTCTGTTTCAGGAGCTTAATTTCACAAAATAATACTTGTGTTTTCTTGTTTTGTGCATATTACCGTAGGCAAGGTCATTTCTGTTTCCAACCATCTATTGAGTTCCAAGAAGCTTATTCAAGTTACTTCGGCCATTGGTGAATTTTTCAATACAAGTAGTGAGATCATCAACTTTCATTTTCATATTATCAAACTTACGGATCATAACTTCAAGAGATGAGAGTTTATCACACAAACATTTATTCTCAAGGGCACCGTTCAAGAAGATCGAAGTGATTTCTTTTTCAACATTCAAACAACACATAGAGTCAAGTAAAATTTTGTTTTCAGTTACTAGATTGTCATTCTCATTTGATAAGAAATCAATTTTCACTTTCATTTCCTTGTTCCTTCTTGAAAATCTTTTTAGTTCTCGGAACTTATCAACAAGAAGTTCATTTGGATCATCAATATTATCACAAGTAGAATTATGCAACTTAGCTACAAGGTTAGATGGGAGGAGTTTACCTTATCCTCCACTGCCATAAAGTATATGTTACTTGTTTCATTTTTGGAATCTCCATTTTTCTCAGACTCAAACTCATTTTGATCCCAAGTTCCCCCCAGTCCTTTTCCTTTCTTTATTTTCAGATCCTTCTTTTTCTTTTTGAGCATCTTGGCCTTTTTCTCTTTGGCTATTGGGCAATCAGTAATGAAGCGTTTTGTACTCTTGCATTCATAGTATTGAGACTTGAAAAATGAAGCCTGTCCTTTCCCTTTTACAAACTTCTTGCCTCTTTTGAAATCTTCTTGAACATCTTTCTAAATTTCTTTACAATCATAGCCAATTCGTTGGTATCCACTTCAATTTCATCATCACTATCAGATTGGCTACTGTTAGCATCCTTATCAACAGCTTTCAGTGTTGTTCCTCTTTTACCTTTGTCATTATCATCAAATTCTTGAAATCTTTTGAGCTTCATTTCATGAGTTAAGAGAGAGCCAATTAACTTTTCAGTGGATAAAGTTTTCAAATCTTTTGATTCCTCTATAGCCAGAACTTTAGGTTGCTAACTCTTTGGCAAGGCATCTAGAATTTTTCTATTTGGTTCACTAAAGGAATAGCTTTTCCCATAAGTCTTAAGACCATTTATAATATTTGTTAATCTAGTAAACATATCAGTTATTCTCTCGTTTGGTTTCATGGTAAATAATTCATAATCATGAATCAAAAGTCCCAACTTAGACTCCTTCACTTGATTTGTCCCCTCATGGGTGACTTCGAGCAACCTCCACTTGTCATGAGCTAAATCACAGCCACTAACTTTGTTATATTCAGTAGCATCAAGAGCACAATATAGAATATTCATAGCTTGAAATTTCAATGTCATTTTGGCATTATCTTCGGCATCATATTCATCACTCTTTTTGGGAACTATTTGAACTTCAACTCTTTTAAAAGGAACATATGGTCCTTTTTCAATCAAATTCCATAGCTCAAAATTAATTGAGCATACATAGATCTTCATGTGATTTTTTCAAAATGTGTAGTTACTTCCAGTAAATAAAGGAGGTTTATTTGTCCAGGATCCCTCGACATAGGGAAGAGCGGAGATATTTACCATAAAGATCTTTTCTACACGGCTGTTTAGCCGAGGAAAAGTAGACCAAAGCTCTGATACCAAATGAAAAACCTTAGGGGGTGAAAGGGTTTTTAGCAAATTTAAAACACTTTTCAAAAATCTGTTTTTGAAATCCTCCTTTTGTATTTCAAATCTAGGTGTTTGCTAGAGATACAAAGAAGAGCTTTTGAGCAGTCTTAAATAACCAACTACAATCTGAATGAGATGAGATAAGGGATGTGCAATAAATACAAGAATGAAGATGGGTTGGTGAGAATCATAAAGATTTCTTTTGAATGATTAAAAAATTTGAGCAAGGAAGCTCACAACATGTCAAAATTAAATGTAAAGAGAATAAACACGAGATTTATAGTGGTTCAATCTTCAATGATCTACCTCCACTACCTTAAGCTCACACTTAAGGATTTTAAACCAAATTTCTTCAAACTCAGCCAACTCAATGGTGTCTATCTACACCAATTATATAAGAGGATCACCATACTTGGTTTTACCAAAACCTCTCAATCAACAATAAATCAAGGCTCACCCCAAATAGGTTTTACACCACAACCTTGATATACAAAAAGGATTATAGAAATGAAATAAAGATAGCTCACACTTTTGAGCAAATGTGCAAACAAATGAGAACTAACAACCTTTACCTTTTTGAAGCAATTTGATTTCACTTTGAAGCACTAATCAAAAGGGATATTTTGTATTCTAAAGAGTAAGAGTGTTTCTTAGAAAGATAGGGCAAAACTTTGTTTTAAAATTGAGTTTTGAAGGTCTTTATAGAAGTAAAAAGTAAAGTTCCAATGGCTAGTTAACGGCTAGTTTCTCGCTGTTAAATTTTTCAGAGTTTTGGACTCAAGGATCGGACGATTGTGCATCCAAAATGTGAGTCCAAAATAGCACTTTTGCTAGGCAGAAATGTTTTAACACTATTCACAGAGTTTTGGAAGAAGTTTTTGGATACAGAACCATCCAAACTATTCAATCCAAGATTTTGAAGACTTAAAGACTTTGAAATCTTTTTATTTGTGTGCTTCAAGGTAGAAATAAATGAAATCATAAGGTAAAGAATATATAGAAATTTACACAATATACCTTAACAAACGATTCCTAGTTTATGATTCTTCTCAAGAGCTTCTTAATATGTAATCTCTTAAGCTTATCTTATATTTTGTCACCCATTCTTGGATTCCATTGCTCAAGAGTTGCTTAGTAATCTTATTTGTATGCTTTGGAAGAATTGAGGTCAAACATATCCTATCACATATAGATCACAAAGTTAGTCATCATCAATGTTTGTCATAAGTCAAAACATAGGAGAATGCCCTTAGGGCTAACAATCTCCCTTTTTTTGAGTGATAACAAACTTGATGGAATTGTGATATAAAAATAATGATATGTACAGTGCAGATTACGTTTACTTGATGAGGCCCAAGTCTGACTCTTTTGATAAATTCAAGGAGTTTAAGGCTGAGGTGGAGCGTCAAACAGGTAAACTAATAAAAAAAGCTAAGATTAGATCGTGGTAGAGTATATCTCCTTGGTGAATTCAAGGATTACTTAGCACATCAGGGAATAGTATCTCAGCTAACTGCACCTGAGACTCCCCAGCAGTATGGAGTAGCTGAGAGAATAAATAGAACATTGATGGAGATGGTCAAAAGCATGATGAGTGGTGCAACTCTTCCTATTTCCTTTTAGGGATATTCTCTAGAGACAGCAGCATCTATCCTAAACTTTGTGCCCTCTAAATCAGTACCTATGGCACCTTATGAGATGTGGATTGGACAAAAGCCCAGTATGAATCATCTCAAGGTATGGGGTTGTCCAACTTATGTACTAACTAAAGAAAGTTAGCTAGATCTAATATTAGAATTGTGCTACTTCGTAGGATATCCAAAAGGAATAAGGGGTGGATACTTTTATCATTCCCAAGAGCAAAAGATACTTATTAGTACTCATGCAAAATGCTTGGAGGATGAACAAAGTGTGTCCATTAAGGTTTCGAGTAAGATGGAATTGGAAGAGAAGTTGAACGATACTTCAACTTCTAGTACCCCAGTTGAGGAACCTAAAGAGGCATAGCCAAATGTTCTTATACAAAATAAACCACGTCCTAGTGGGAGAATATCTAAGGCTCTAGAAAAATGGACTGGAGAAGCCTTTAAGGTAGTCTCAGACCATCAGGACCAAGATTCCACTAGATACGATAAGACCATTGTTGATATTAATGCAGACAAATGGTAAGTAGAAATAGATGCCAAGATTGAATCTATATATCTCAATGAAGTCTGGAATCTTATCACTGCACTTGAAGAAATTAAACCTATAGGGTGAAAGTGAGTATACAAAAGAAAGAAATGTGCAAATGGAAAGGTAAAAATCCTTAAAGAAATGTTGGTAACAAAAGGTTATACTAAAAAAGAAGGGATCAATTATAAGGATACATTTTCATTTGTTGCCATGCTTAAGTCCATTCACATTCTCTTGGTCATGGCATGTTATTATGACTATGAGATATGGCTAATAGATGCCAAGACAGCCCTTCTTAATGGCTATCTTAGCGAAGACATCTATATGACCCAGTCTGAAGGTTTTGTTGCGAAAGGCCAAGAACATGTTGTCTGTAAGCTTGAGAAGTCTACTCATGGACTTAAGAAAGCATCATTAGTATGGAACATACTTTTTGATGTGATTGTAAAGTCTTATGGTTTCATATGAAATGTGGATGAACCATGCGTATATAGGAAGGCAGATGGCAATAACATGTCTTTTGTAGTACTTTATGTAGATAACATTCTACTCATTGTAAATGATGTAGGAGTATTATCATATATAAAAATTTAGCTACCAAGTCAATTTAGTATGAAGGATATAGGAGAAGCTAGCTACATTCTTTATATAAAGCTTCTTAAAGATAGAAAGCGAAGAATGTTAGGCTTGTCCCAATCTACTTATATTAACAAGATATTGGCCAGATTTATCATAGATCAGTATAAAGGGGCAATTATATCCTTAGGTATAGATTGACCTTATCTTCCAAACAGTGTCCTAAGGCACAGAAAGAAAAGGATATGATGAGTAGGATTTTCTATGCCTCGACTGTAGGAAGTCTCATGTATGCTATGCTTTATACAAGGCTAGATATCTGCTTTGCAGTAGGCACGGTTAGCAGGTATCAGTCAAACCCAGGAGAAGAACATTAGTAAGCTGTAAAGTATATTCTCAAGTACCTAAAGGGAATGAGAGATTATATGCTTGTTTACAGAGCTTATGATTTAGTTCCTTCCAGTTACACTGACTTAAATTTTCAAACAGATAAAGATAAAAAGAAATCCACTAGTAGATATGTCTTCATTTTGTCTAGAGAGGCTATTTTATGGAGGAGTGTTTTGTAATCTTGCACTGCTGATTCTACCGTAGAAGCTGAGTATGTGCAGCTTCAAAAGCTTCAAAAAAAGCGGTTTGGCTCTGAAAGTTCCTCACAGAACTTAGATTTGTACCACAGATGGATATGCCCATTACTATATATTGTGACAATTCTAGAGCTGTGTTATAATGTAAGAAGCCAAGAAACCACAGGAAGGACAAGCACATTGAGAGGGAGTATCACTTGATCCGGGAGTTTATCTAGAAATTGGAGATAGCAGTTGACTAGATTTTCTCTACAAATAATCTGGTGGATCTATTACCAAGCCTTTGACAGAGAAGGTGTTTTAAGGATACTTAGATGTCATAGGAGTAGGTACATATGGACTACCATAGTCAATTTAGTGCAAGTGGGAGATTGTTGGAATGTATGCCCAAAATAGCCTATGTATTTCTATATTTTAGATATTAATAAAAGTTTCATTCATTAATGGTTATTTATTTACATATATTGTACATTAAGGTTTAAATGTATTAATAAGTAATCTAAGTGATTGAGTCATACTTTTACAATAATGTGTAGATTATGGGCTACTAACATATAGGTAAAAAATTATTCTTGATTGATTGATAACGTTAGGCACTTTATCAAGGTTTAGATCATTATACTATGGTTTCTAAATAGGGAATGATTTACCTTTAACCAATGAGTAGTCCACTCATACCAATAGTGCAAGTGTATTTAGAATACGTAAAACTGGACTACGCGATAATAATTTTTATAAAAGTATTAAAATAAATAAAGATTGGTTTATCA
The DNA here is from genome assembly GCA_026120185.1 of Voacanga thouarsii. Lineage (NCBI taxonomy): Eukaryota > Viridiplantae > Streptophyta > Magnoliopsida > Gentianales > Apocynaceae > Voacanga > Voacanga thouarsii. The sequence continues at coordinate 1,462,714 of JANUWF010001825.1, forward strand.
TAGTTACTGCATCGACGAGTACCCTAGGACTTGAGTATAAGTTGGTGATTTAGTGAAGCTAGACTTGTATTCTTTAATGTATGTTGAGTGATGTCTTAACGCAAGACCAATAACCTTGTACATTGAGTGTATGACTCTAGTTAATTAAGGTGGATGTATACAATATAGTTTCTATACTTCATTACATAAATAAATTACCCATTTATGATTGTTCGGGATAATCTGAATGATCCAAGGTCCAAGAAAACGTGACTAAGTATGTACACTTTTGGGTAGCTCCCTGTGACAAGTAGATACATACTGAAAGTCATAGATTATAGGACTAGCTATCAAAGCATATAGATATTATTGAGAAATGTGTTAGTGCATTTTTCTTATCTCAATGATGAAAATTACATAGAGGGATATTTTTATCATTACACCTATAGGTCGAAGACACTGCACTTGCGATATTATTCTTGTTAGCCCAAAAGGCATTCTCCAGTGTTTTGATAAATGAAAAATATTTATATGGATTAACGTGTGATTTCTATGTGATAGACTTTTTAGATTATGACATGTTCGACCACAGTTCTTCAAATCTTACAAAAAAGATTGCTAAGCAACTTATAAATAATGAAATGCAAGAAGGACTAAGCAATTCAAGATCTTATCTAAAGAAATTGCAAACCATGAAGACTTTTGAAGAATTATAGACTAGAAAATTATAGTTAAGGTATTATTTGTATTTCCTATGTCTCTTTATCTTATGTTCAATTTATTTCGTATTGAAGCACTAAAAGTTATTTCAAAAAGAGGGTATTTTTAATCCGATTTTTTATCATAAAAAGAACTTTAGAAGAAAAGCTTTTGACTTTATAAAAACTTAGTTAAACGATTTTGGACGGACCTCTGGATCCAAAGTCTGTTTCCAAATGTCTAAACCTAAAGTTATTCAAAATCTACTTTTTGGTATAAAGTGCTATTTTGGACACACTTTTCGGACGCATAATTTTTTATCCTACAAGTCCCAAATTCTGCAAAACATGATAGCAACAACTAGCCATTGCAGTCCTGATTTTTACCCCTATAAAAGCCATTTAAATGTAATTTTCTGTAAGGGAATCAAACTAATATTTTCAAAAACATCCTAAGACACTTGAAAAATAAAAATCCCTCATCTACATTGTGCTTCAAAAAGAGATCTATTGTTCTAAAGCTAAAAAGGTAAAGTTGCTTTAGCTAGTGTATATTTGCTCAATCTATGAGCTATTTCTATTTTTTTTTTTTCTTTAATCTGAATTATGTCAAGGTTAAAGAAAGTAAAACTCAGTTGGGGTGAGCCTTGATTGTTGGATGTATACAGGTTAGGAGTAAAACCAAGTGTGGTGACCCTCTATTGTAAGATTGGTGTTACTTACCACCATTAATTTGGGAAAAATGTTGTAGGGGTTATAGATCATTTGAAGATCAAACTACTATAATCTTTGGGTTCATTCTCTTGCATTTATTTCGAAACCTTTAACTGAAATTTTACTATTCATCTTATTAAAAAAAACATAGCTCTCCTATCTGCATTTGCTAATTTGGTTAAAGATATTTATGTTGAAGAGTGAATTGGTTGATGATTCACTATCTGTCTTCCTTAACATAGTCTATTTTTTTCATCACTTGGTAGAACTTTGAAAGATCATTGACTATATTTAACTCTGGATAGAAAATCATCTCTTTTGAAACATACCCATTTTTTATCTCCTTCTAGATATTCGACAGTCTTTGAAAATCTAAATTGTTTACTATAAATCTTATTTACCCCCTAAGGTTTATCAATTGGTATCAGAGCATTATTCTACATAGCTTTCATCCTAACAACCTTGTAGAAAAGATCCGGATAGTAAACACTTCATCTCTACCATACATTGAAGGGTCTTCAACAAACAGACCACCATTGTTCAATAGAAGCAACTATACCTTTTAAAAAAAAAAAAATGAAGATCTATGTATGCTCAATCAATTTTGAGCTATGGAATCTAATTGAAAATAGACTATTCGTTCCATTCAAAACTGTCGAAGGTACAAAAGTGCCTAAACAGAGTGATGAATATGAGAGTGAAGATACTTCAAAAATGACCTTGAATTTTCAGACAATGAATATATTGTGTTGTGCCCTAGATGCTAATGAATACAACCGAGTTAGTGGTGTTAGTGTTATGCTCTAGAGGCAATCACTTGTACATTGTATATTACACATTTTATTTTAATAAAAAGCATTATTTATTTTACAGTATCTTTTATTTACTTTTCAGTAAAATAACTGTTAGATAAAATCCCTAGTACAATATTGTGTTAAGAAAATCATGATAGAGATCATGATATGAAATTCTTACTATACTATATAGTGTTAGTACTTAAATAGTCCCTAGTTGTAATATTAATGAGACTGGACATCATTAATGCATCAAGACTAGCATCTGTTAGACTTCCTGATTTGATCAGGTAGTGGTTCTCATATCCGTGAGTATTGAGATACTCAAAGTTAACACATGGATGTTTGTTAATGGAACAAGTTCATTGGATGACCTAGCTATGAGATAATCACATGGATAACTATTTAGTGCCAGTGATATAATCTCAATATAGCAAACGTGCAAGTATCCTTAGACTTGAGATCTCCAAGGTACTTTGTTTGCTGAGCATTATGCTTTGATTCCAATCTTTGGAGCCAGATCGAGGGCCACCTATGGGATGGATATTGGGTACATTATGAGGTAAACGAAAGTAGTTGAGAGGGTCAATAAAGGATTCACCACTCTTAATAGTATGAGAGAATATCTCACGGCCATTTGTAGGAATTACTACTCGAGAAGTCTTTGGCCAAGGCGACTATGTATTGGAAACAGTTCCAATTGATACACATCTAGAGTAGTGGGTTCCTGGTACAAGTACTATTATATTCAGGCCAAAATTAATATATATTCTGGAGGGAGTTGGCACTAATTTCGTACTCCAAACCAAATGAGATATTGTATGGTGAAAGGAGTTAACTGCACTGTAGTTTGTTATTGAAGGGCTCATGTCAAGCCACTTGACTTCTTGGACTCTTGGGTAGTCATGATGAGTTGCTAGATACCGCTCATGATCTGGAAATATGGGTTTGTTAATTGATGAATTAATAAACCAATCTTGATTTGAATTAATATGATTAATTCTAATTAATTATGGATTATTGATCTTAAAGACGTTTGGATTAATTCATGTTCGCTACCAATTGACTGGGAAACCTAATAGGTCACACACAATAGATGATTATATACTCAAGATGTTATTTGATAACATAGTGGGGTTAATTGCAAGAAAGAGAAGTTATTGTGGCCAAATTATAATTAGTTATAATTTATGGTCCAAATTGTAATTGTGAGAACTTGATATTTCCAATTATAATTAGGGAATTCTAACTGTTTTAGAATTCTTAGATGGAGGATTTTTCAGCAGGATTTTCGTAATATATAGGATATACACACAAAACCCTAGCATATGTGTAAGACACAAAACAACTCCAACCCTAGCATACACGACACACACACACACACACACACACACACACACACACACACACTCTCTCTCTCTCTCTCTCTCTCTCTCTCTCTCTCTCGTGGTTCTTGCAATCTTAACCCTAGCCGCCACTTAGTTTTTTTGCTAGCACAGAAAACTTCGTGCTTGAGTGTATCCTTTGTGTGGATTACTGTTAGAGATAATCGCACACTGTGATTATAGTGGTTGGACGTTCAACTCTCATGGAGTTTGATCAAGAGGATTGCTGGATCATGCCTTGACTTGAAGAAGAAAATTTTTGTTCTTCGAATGATCAAAGAAAGGTAAAAAGCTATTACATTTGTTATCTTTATGTCTTGTTTTCTACACATATGCGGGTCCTGGGATGGTATCTCGATTTATTTTCCGCTGCGTCATATACGATATGCGTGAGAGATACCCAACAGTGGTATCAAAGCCATGCTATGTGTGGTTTACGGATATTATTTTTAGCATGAAAACTGGTTTCATGTATTCGAGTTTATCTTTGTTTGCTGTGAAAATTATTTTCACTCGAATTGAAATTGTTTCGAGCATTATTAGTTAGGTCTGTAGCACAATATGATTGTGTAAAAATTATAGCGTATTTCGAAAGATACTTTCTTTATGTGCTGAAATTTTCTACAGAAAAATGTTTTCTTGAACATGGTTGTTGCCTTCCGTTTCATCCTAATTTTCTGTTTTGGTTTTGTTTAAACTAACAAATTAGTTGTTATTTTGAGCTTCAACACAGAAAATACTGTTGAGCGTTATTCTCACTAAAATTTTGCAGAAGAAGAAGGCACCAGAAACTGTTTCTCGAAATTTTTCAAAAATTTCCGCCATTGTTCTAGACTACAACCGGCGCCGGGAGTCGGCGCCAGTTCCGTGTTGTTTTGCGAACGTCTAAAAATTGTTTTTGGAAGAAAATTTTTCTTAAAACCCGAATGCAACCGGCTTTGGCTTCTAAACCGGCGCTGGTTCTGCTCTGTTTGTGACGTTCCATCTATTTAAAAAAAATTCCTGGAATAGAATTTTGAAAGGGAAAAATATCATTTGATGATAGGCAGTAAAATAAAAAATTTTCCAAGGGGGCTAACCCCCCCCCCCCCGGTCACCAGCTAACGGGACCGCCGTTTTTGTTGCCAGAGATGGGACTCAAAAGTATTTTCTCAAAATTAGCTTTGAGACAAACAATTTTATTTTTCTAAAATAGTGATTTTGGAATAATAAAAATTATATGTTTATTTTGTTTAAGCATAGTTAATGGCATGGTGGATGGTTATGGACTAAAACTAATTGTATTTGTTCATGCATTTTACAGTTTTGATTTTTATGAAATAGGGCCTGCATGTCCTGCCTTCTCTAAAATTCTTATGTAATTCTCTTTTCATCTAACTCTCCTCGAATGTAACTCGAGGTTTTCCCTCTTTAGGAAATTATGTAATTGGTTTACATATGTTAGATATGAGTAGAATTATTCTATTTTGGAGATGGCAACCAAAACAAGGCGAGAAGGTAAGACCTTCTACTTAAATCATGCATGAATACATAGGGTTAACTATATTAATTTCTTTTATGGCTCAAATAAATTAATTTAAGGTAAAGTCCATAACCATACCATGTAATCGCTTTATTACCATGATTATCTATTATGTGATTTATTGATTTTTATGCATGTCATTTATTGAAATCACTAAAAGGAACAAATCCCTCAATTAATATTAAACCTAATTCCTTTTGTTAATATAGTAAGAACGAGAGTCCTTTTTCGAGACCAGATTGTTGGGCAAACTCAAGCCTACTTGACGTCGGGCATGTTCAAGCTATGGAATTAAATTCCTTTGGAATTAAATTCCTGATTAATGGGTTGGGTTTAACTAAATTATTTATCCCAATTGGGCAAACTCAAGCATAAAGAAATTTAGAGGAAAAGTTGGGGTAGCCCAAAAGGCTTTAAGATTAAAAGCTGTTAATTACTCAATGATCCTGTAGTTACATACGATGTAATTGGTATTGGATACCTACCAATGAACTTTAGGGTGGCTTGTTGGGCAAACCCAAGGTTATTCTTGAGGAATTTGGATACCGGCCCACTAAGAAAGCTTCCAACGGGCTTTCCCGAATCAGTAGTGGGGGCTATTGGTTTGAGTAAAATCGTGGAGTAAAAATACGTTTAATTAAAGTTCTAATTATTTGCATTTCATGTGCATATACAAGTAGCTAATCCTCTCTATCTTTGCATCTAGGTCACTTGCATCATGTCAACAAACTTAAACCTTCGTAGCATCTTGGAAACCAATAAGTTAACTAAATCAAACTACCTCGACTGGTATAGAAATTTGAGAATCGTTCTCAAAATTAGAAAAGTTGCTCTACGTGCTAGATGCTCCTATTCTGCCACCACCAGCTTAAGATGCTCATGTTGTCCACAGAAGGCACAAGGAGGATAATGATATAGCATCATGTATTATGCTGGCATCCATGACTCCCGAGTTGCAAAAACAGCACGAGCATATGGATGCTCAATCGATTATACTACATCTTCAAGAGTTGTTTGATGCCCAAGCCAGAACTGAGAGATACGAGATCTCGAAGCAACCATTCTATTGTAAAATGGCAGAGAGTTTTTCTGTGGCCACTCATGGCCTGAAGATGCTGGGCTTGATAGAGAAGCTTGGATCTCTCGGGTTTACAATAGATCATGACTTAAGTGTTGACTTAATTCTACAGTCATTGCTTAATAGTTTCTCACAATTTGTGATTAACTATCAAATGAACAAGATTAAGTCTACCATTCCTGAGTTGATCAATCTTCTCAAAATTGCAGAGTCCTCCATGAAGAAGGATTCCAATACAGTTTTAATGGTAGAATCTTCTTCTAAGAAGAAAGTTCAAAAGAAGAAGAAGGTTCCCATGAAGCCCAAAAGTGATGTGAAGAAGAATGACGCAGCTACCAAAGGCCCATGCCATCATTGTGGGAAGATGCGCCACTAGAAGTGCAACTGCAAAGCCTACTTGGAGACTATTAAGGACAAGAAGTAGAAAGAGAAGCTAACAAACACTTCTACTTCTTCTCCAGGTATGTTTATGATTGAGATAAATACTTCCTTTAGAAATGAGATATGGGTATTAGATACCAAATGTGGATCTCATTTGTGCAATAACTTGCAAGGACTAAAGAGCAATAGAAGGTTAGAGAAAGGCAACGTAGACCTACGTACTGCAAATAGGGCAAAGGTTGCTGCACTTGCTGTGGGAACATACGAGCTAAACCTGCCTTTAGGAATAATTCTAGAACTGTAAAACTGTTATTATGTACCAGTTTTAATGAAAAACATTATCTCAATTGCGTGTTTAGACTTATATGGATTTCATTTGATATTTAAGAATAAATATTGTTCTTTTTCAATGAATGATATTCATTATGGTTCAGCAACTCTGATTAATGGTTTATGTGTTCTAGACTGGGATAATCTAATACTCAATATAAACAATAAGAAACCTAAAATAGATAACTCTAACACCTCTTACTTATGGCATTGTCGTTTGGGCTATGTAAACAAAAATCGTGTTTCTATGTTACACAAACTTGGTGACTTAGGGTCATTTGATTATGAATCATATGGCACATGCGAATCTTGTTTACTAGGCAAAATGACTAAAACTCCTTTTCCAGGAAAAGGAGAACGAGCCAAGGAGTTATTCGAACTCATACATTATGATGTATATGGCCCAATGTCAATACAAGCAAAAGGAGGTTATAACTATTTCATAACCTTTATCGATGATTTCTCACGATACGGGTATTTGTATTTAATGAAATACAAATCTGAGGCCTTTGAAAGGTTCAAAGACTTCAAGAATGAAATAGAGAAACAATTTGGAAAAATCTATTCTGTTGGAAAGCAAAACAGAAAAATACGCGATGCCTTGCCAAAAAGCTAGCAGCCTAAAACCTTGGCTATGGAAGAATCTAAAGACCTGAATAATCTACCAACTAAAGAACTAATTGGGTCTCTCTTGACTTATGAAATAAAATTCAAAAAGTTTTAAGAACATGATAATGATGATAGAGGTAAAAGAAGAATTTCCTTAAAAGCTACTGATAATGAAGCTAATAGTGAACAATCCGAAAGTGACTATAGCACTGATTTGGACACTGACGAATTGGCCATGGTTGCCAGAAAATTTAGGAAGATGTTCAAAAAAAGCAACTTCAAAAAATGCAAGAAATTTGTCAAAAAGAAGAGACAAACTTCATCCTTCAAACCTCAATGTTATGAGTGTAAAAGTATGAAACATTTTGTTGCTGACTATCCAATAGCTAAAGAAAAGAAGGTCAAGCAGAACAAAAAGAAAAGAAAGGACATTAAGGCAAATAAAGGAAAATGATTGGTCAGGACTTGGGATCAAGATGGATCTGAAACTAAGGAAAATAGTGAATCTGAAACTGAGAGAGCCAACATATGCTTCATGGCCATGAGAGAAAAGGTAAATCTTACTCCTTCTAATTCTGTATTTAAATTATACAATTCTGCTTGTGAAAATTCTAATGATCTGAATGAGCTTCTTGATGACATGTTCTATGAACTCAAAAAATTGTCTAGAAGAAATAAAAAAATGAAAATGAAGATTAATTCCTTGTTAGATGATAATGCTAAACTATTGATTGAGAATAAAGCTCTACTTAATTTCATTAATTGTTCATATTTCGAAAAGGATGTTATCTCAACTTTTTTGTATTGTATGTCACTTGAGAACAAATGTCTATGTGACAGAGTAATATCTCTTGAAATTATGCTTAGTGATTTTGATGACATGAAAAAAAGGATCGATGATCTTTCTACATCCATTGAGAAGTTCACAAATGACAAAAACAATCTAGATAGATTGCTCAAAATATAACGTGTAGCTGGAGACAAAACTGGTCTCAGATATAGACATGTGAACAAAGTTGGAAATTACAAATCTTATTTTATGAAAACTAACTCTTCATATATAACTCATACTTGTTGCACATATTGTGGTAAAGGTGGACACACCGCATCTATGTGTCATGTTAGGAAGAAAATGGAATCCGATGTGAAAACAATGTGGAGAATTAAAGGAACCATTACTAACCCCCGTGGATCCAAGAAAGAATGGGTACCAAAAGTCACTATTCCATCTTATATATAGGTACATTTACCACAAAAGTTGAGCTATAAAAAGTGATTTTTGGAAAATAGATGCTCTAAATACATGACTGGAAATACAGCACTAATAGAGGATATTCAAGCTACAAATAATGGATCTGTCACTTTTGGAGACAAGAAAAAAGGAAAAATACTCAGCATAAGTAATATTGATAAGGGATCCTACACTATTATTAAGCAAGCATTGTTGATTAATGGATTGAAGTACAACTTGCTTAGTATTAGCCAATTATATGACAACGGTTGTAAAGTTAAATTTGAAAAGGATTCAAGTACTATTATTGATAATTCTAGTAATGAAATCATCTTTGTTGCAAATTGTATTGATAACATCTATGTATTATATCTTGATAATCTTATTGCCCACGATATAAAATACCTTTCCATGAATGATGATGATGGCTTCCTTTGGTATAGAAGGTTAGGTTATGTATCTATTGATTTGCTAAATAGATTGTCTTCAAAAGAGCTTGTTAGAGGATTGCCCAAAATGAAATTTGATCAACATCGATTGTGTGATGCTTGCTAATTTTGGAAATAAACCAAAACATTCTTTAAACCCAAGAAGATGATTTCAACATCAAAACCTCTTGAACTTATCCATATGGATTTATTTGGACCTATGAGGACTACTAGCCTTAATGGTAAGAGATACGCTTATGTATTAGTAAATAATTTTTCAAAATTTACTTAGACTTTGTTTCTTACACAAAATGATGAAGCATTCTCTGAATTTTCAAGTTGCTCAACCGTGTTCAAAATTTCCCTGGGTTGCAAATTGATTTCAATTAGAAGTGACAATGAGAGAAAATTTTACAACCATGAGTTTACAAATTTTTGTGATAAGAATGGTGTTTTTCATAACTTTTCAGCTGCAAAAACTCCTCAACAAAATGGTGTTTTTCATAACTTTTCAGCTGCAAAAATTCCTCAACAAAATGGTGTAGTTGAAAGGAAAAATCGGACTTTGCAAGAAATGACAAGATCAATGCTTTGTGAAAATTTCCCTCCAAAATATTCCTGAGCGGAAGCTATAAACACAGTATGCTATATTGTGAACAGAGTTATGCTAAGGCATTTTCTTAGGAAAACACCCTTTGAACTTATATTTAATAAAGTCTCATCCATTTCATATTTTAAAGTTTTTTTATGCAAATGTTTTGTTCTCAACACTCAAGACAATCTTCGCAAATTTGATAGCAAATCCGATGAGGTTATATTTCTTGGATATTCTTCCAACAAAAAAGTATATAGAGTATACCATAAAAGAACTCTATGTGTGGAAGAATCCATACATGCTTTATTTGATCAATCTAATATATATTCCTCTAGAAAAGATAATAATGATGCAGGTACTTCAAAGGAAAATGTCATTGAACATCACAAAGCTCTATCACTTGACATACACGCTAAAGAAGAAGAATTGGAAGAACAACAAGCTAAAGCAATTTTACCTTACTTTCAAGTATTGAACTCGATTACATTGATATGGCTTTATGTGATAATTTTTGGATTATGGCCATGCAAGAAGAACTAAATCAATTCGAGAGAATCAAGTTTGAAAAACTCGTTCCTAGACCACTTAACCATCCTATGATTGGTACCAAGTGGGTATTTAGAAATAAACTTGATAAGCATGGTATTATTATTAGAAATAAAGCTAGACGTGTTGCCCAAGGATTCAATCATGAGGAGGGCATTGATTATGATGAGACATTTGCACCCATTGCTAAACTAGAATCCATTAGAATATTGCTTACTTTTACATCTTTCAAATGTTTTATGCTTTATCAAATGGATGTTAAAAGTACCTTTCTAAATGGTTTTATTGAAGAAGAAGTATATGTGAGGCATCCTCCTAGTTTTATTCATGAACATTTTCCAAATCATGTCTTCAAGCTTTCAAAGCTCTTCATGGTTTAAAACAAGCTCCTCGTGCTTGGAATGAAAGACTTAGTGGCTTTCTCCTTTCAAAAGATTTTTCAAGAGGTGTTATTGACACTACATTGTTCATCAAAGCTGAAAATTTTGATGATCTCTTAATTGTTCAAATATATATTGATGACGTTATCTTTGGAGCTACTAATGAATCTTTATGTAAGAAGTTTACTAAGACTATGCAGCAAGAGTTTGAGATTAACATGATGGGAGAACTCAACTTCTTCTCGGGTTACAAATTAAGCAAACTAATGATGGGATCTTTCTAAATCAAGCTAAGTATGCTAAAGAATTGCTTAAAAGCTTTGAAATGAAACAAGTAAAGGAAAATAGTACACCTATGAGTACTTCATTAAAGCTTGACAAAGATGAAAAGGGTAAGAAGGTAGATGAATCAAAATACCGAAGTATGATTGGAAGTCTTCTATATCACACTGCTTACTGTCCTGATATCATGTTCTCAGTCTATTTTTTTTCGCTAGATTCCAATCTTGTAGCAAAGATTCAGACTTATGTGCTATAAAACGTATTTTTAGATACTTGGTTAGAACACATGATTATGGTCTATAGTATCCTTGAACTAACTCTTTTTATCTTATAAGATAAACAGATGCAGATTATACAGGCTGTAAAGTTGAAAGAAAAAGTATAAGTGGGCATTGTCAATTTCTTAGACATTTATTAGTATCTTGGTATAGTAAAAAGCAAGCTTGCACTACAAAAAAATAGGACAAATACGATGGAAACAAAAACGACGATCAACAAACCGTCATAATAGGTGACTTTATATGACGGTTTCGAAACCGTCGTATTAGTAAGGGTTTATACGATGGTTTTATTTGGTATCTCACACATATCATATATGGCGTAGCGGAAAAAATAAAATGAGATACCACCCCAGGATCTGCATATGTGTGGAAAATAAGACATAAAGATAATAAAGGTAACAGCTTTTTACTTTTCTTTGATCGTGTGGAAAACAAAATTTTCCTTCTCCAAGTCGAGGTGCGATCCAGCAATCCTCTTGATCAAACACCACGAGAGTTGAACGTCTAACCACTATAATCACAATGTGTGATTATCTCTAATAGTAATCCACACAGAGGATACACTCAAGTATGAAATTTTCTGTGCTAGTAGAAAAACTAAGTGGTGGCTAGGGTTAGGTTGCAAGAACCATGAGAGAGAGAGAGAGAGAGAGAGAGAGAGAGAGAGAGAGGAGAAAGAAGTCGAGTGTTCTAGGGTTTGGAGGTTTCATGTCCTACACATATAAACCAAAAAAACCTTACTAAAACTGAGAATTCTCTAATTGTAATTGAAAATATCATGTTTTAACAGTTACAATTTGGACCATAAATTATAACCAATTATAATTTGTCCACAACAACTTCTCTTTCTCGCAATTAACCCTACTATGTTATCAAATAACATCTTGAGTATATAATCCTCTATTGTGTGTGACCTATTAGGTTTCCCAGTCAATTGGTAGCGAACATGAATTAATCCAAACGTCTTTGAGATTAATAATCTATAATTAATTAAAATTAATCATATTGATTCTAATCAGGATTGGTTTATTAATTCATCAATTAATAAACCTATATTCCCAGATCATGAGCGGTATCTAGCAACACATCATGACCACCCAAAAGTCCAAGAAATCAAGTAGCTTGACATGAACCCTTCAATAACAAATTACAGTGCAATTAACTTCTTTCTCCATACAATATCTCATTTGGTTTGGAGTACGAAATTAGTGCCAACTCCCTCCAGAATTAATTCTGGCCCGAATACAATAGTACTTGTACCAGGAACTCACTACTCTAGATGTGTATCAATTGGAACTATTTCCAATACACAATCGCCTTGGCCAAGGACTTCTCGAGTAGTAATTCCTACAAGTGACCGTGAGATATTCGTCCCTACTATTAGGAGTGGTGAATCCTTTATTGACCCTCTCAACTACTTTCGTTTACCTCATAATGTACCCAATATCCATCCCATAGGCAGCCCCCGATCGAGCTCCAGAGATTGGAATCAAAGTACAATGCTCAACAAACAAAGTACCTTGGAGATCTCAAGTCTAAGGATGCTGGCACATTTGCTATATTGAGATTATATCACTGGCACTAAATAGTTATCCATGTGATTATCTCATAGCTAGGTCATCCAATGTACTTGTTCCATTAACAAACATCCATATGTTAACTTTGAGTATCTCAATACTCATGGATTTGAGAATCACCGCCTGATCAAATCATGAAGTATAATACATGCTAGTCTTAATGCATTAATGATGTCCTATCTCATTAATACTATAAGTAGGGACTATTTAAATACTAACACTATACAGTATAGTAGAAATCTCATATTATGATCTTTGTTATGATTTTCTTAACACAATGTTATACTAGGGACTTTATCTAATAGTGATTTTATACAAAAGTAAACAAAAGAAACTGTGAGATAAATAATGCCTTTTATTAAAATAAAATATGTCATATACAATGTACAAGTGATTGCCTCTAGGGCATAACACTAACAAACTCCCACTTACACTAGAGCCAATCATTCATGTATCTAATACCGAATGACTCAACATGACAATCATGTTTCTTTTGGGATAGTGCTTTTGTAAGCGGGTCAGCTATGTTCTCATTCATGAGAACTCTCTCTATTTTTATTTCCTTAGCTGCTTCAGAAGCAGCTATGTACTCAGCTTCTGTCGTAGAGTTGGCAATAGTCTCTTGTTTGGAACTCTTCCAACTTACTGCCCCTTCACACAATGTAAACACGTAGCCAGATTGTGATTTAAAATCATCTTTGTCAGATTGAAAACTGGCATTAGTGTACCCATTTATTTTCAAATCACCTTCTCCATATACTAAGAACACATCTTTAGTCCTTTGTAAGTACTTAAGGATAATCTTTACAGCTGCCCAATGACCCTCACCAGGGTTAGATTAGTATCTGCTCGTCAAACCGAGAGCACAAGATACATCAGGCCTAGTACATATCATAGCATACATGATAGATCCAACTGCCGAAGCATATAGAATATTACTCATGTGATCCCTTTTAACTTGTGTCTTGGGAGACATCGACTTTGAAAGGCTTACACTATATGACATGGGTAAGAATCCTCTTTTGGATTGATCTATGCTAAACCGCTTTAGCATTTTATCTATGTATGTAGACTGTGAAAGACCTAGCAACCTTTTGGATCTATCTCTATAGATCCTTATTCCGAGAATATATGTTACTTCTCCAAGGTCTTTCATGGAGAATTGTTTGGACAACCAAACTTTAACCGTTTGCAGGATAGGTATATCATTTCCTATTAGCAATATATCATCTACATAAAGCAATAAAAAAATGATTGCACTCCCACTAACCTTCTTGTATACACAAGGCTCATCTATGCTTTGAATGAAACCAAACTCTTTGATTATTTCATCAAAATGGATGTCCCAACTCCTAGAAGCTTGCTTAAGTCCATATATGGACCTTTGCAGCTTGCACACCTTTGTGCTATCATTGGATGTGAAACCCTCAGGTTGTGTCATATACATTTCCTCAGTCAGATTTCCATTTAGGAAAGTTGTTTTCACATCCATTTGCCAAATCTCATAATCATAATGAGCAGCAATGGCTAGGAGTATCCTAATGGATTTTAACATGGCTACTGGTGAGAAGGTTTTGTCATAGTCAATACCATGTTGTTGACGATAACCCTTCGCCACTAGTCGTGCTTTATAGGTAACTACATTACCATCCATGTTCGTTTTCTTCTTGAAAATCCATTTGCACCCAATAGGTTTAATTCCTTTGGGTGGATCAACCAAAGTCCATACTTGGTTGTCGTACATGGAATCCATCTTTGACTTCATGGCCTCAAGCCATTTATCAGGTTCTGAACTATTCAGAACATCCTTATAGGTAATTGGTTAATCTTCATCTACAAGCAATACGTCATTATGGTCACTAATGAAAAATCTATATCTCTCAGGTGCCACACATATCCTACGAGACCTGTGAGATTCTTGTAAAGTAGAAGGTTCATCTATTCTCTCAATAGATGTGGGATTAGACGGTTGATCCTTGTTTATTTGATCTTCTTGAACTTCACTAAGTTTAATCTTACTCCTACTGTCCCCTTTGAGCATGTGCTCCTTCTCTAAGAAGACGGCATGCTTCGAAACAAATAATTTGTTTTCAGAAAATAGGTAGAAGTAATATTCGAAAGATTCTTTCGGATATCCTACAAACAAACATTTGTCAAACTTACTATCAAGTTTGTCTGACTATGGCCTTTTGACAAAGACAAGACAACCCCATACTCGCAAGTGAGATAACTTTGGTTTCTTACCAAAGAACATCTCAAATGGGGTAGTATCAACCAATTTTGTTAGAACTCTATTTAGGATATAAACAGAAGTCTCTCGTGCATGCCCCCAAAATGATTTTGGTAGGTCTGTAGAAGTCATCATGGTCCGTACCATGTCTAGAAGGGTCCGATTCCTTCTCTCAGATACACCGTTATGTTGAGGTGTATGTGGTGGAGTCCATTGAGATAATATCCCATTATCTCTAAGATAACTCAAAAACTCTTGGCTCAAGTATTCTCCTCCTCGATCAAATCTTAGAGTCTTAATACTTTTGTCAAGTTGTTTCTCTATTTCATTCTTGAAGTCTTTGAACTTTTCAAATGCCTCAGATTTGTATTTCATTAAATACATATTTCCGTATCGTGAGAAATCATCAATAAAGGTTATGAAATAATTATAAACTCCTCTTGCTTATATTGATATTAGGCCGCATACATCAGAATGTATGAGTTCTAATAACGCTTTGGCCCATTCTTCTTTTCCTAAAAAATGAGTTTTAGTCATTTTACCTAGTAAATAAGATTCGCATGTGCCATATGATTCATAATCAAATGACCCTAAGTCACCAAACTTGCGTAACTTAGAAACACGATTTTCATTTACATAGCCCAAACGACAATGCCAAAAGTAAGAGGTGTTAGAGTTATCCATTTTAGGTTTCTTATTGTTTATATTGAGAATTGGATTATCTAAGTCTAGAACATATAAACTATTAACCAGAGTTACTGAACTATAATGAATATCATTCAATGAAAAAGAACAACATTTATTCTTAAATATCAAATGAAACCCATATAAGTCTAAACACGCAACTGAGATAATGGCTTTTCATTAAAACTAGTACATAATAACAGTTTTGCAATTCTAGAATTAATCTCGAAGGCAGGTTCAGCTCGTGCAGCAACCTTTACCCCATTTGTAGAACGTAGGTCCACATCGCCTTTCTCTAGCCTTCTACTGCTCTTTAGTCCCTGCAAGTTATTGCACAATTGAGATCCACATCCGATATCTAATACCCATATCTCATTTCTAAAGGCAGTATTTATCTCAATCATAAATATACTTGGAGTAGAAGTAGAAGTGCTTATAAGCTTCTCCTTCTGCTTCTTGTCCTTAATGGTCTCCAAGTAGGCTTTGTAGTTGCGCCTCCATTAGCCCATCTTCCCATAATGATGGCATAGGCCCATGGTAGCTGCGTCCTTCTTCTTTACACTAGCTTTGGGCTTCATAGGAGCCTTCTTTTTCTTTTGAACTTTCTTCTTAGAAAAAGATTCTACCATTAAAACTGCATTGGAATCCTTCTTCATGGAGGACTCTGCAATTTTGAGAAGATTGATCAACTCAGGAATGGTGGACTCAATCTTGTTCATCTGATAGTTAATCACAAGTTGTGAGAAACTATTAGGCAAAGACTGTAGAATTAAGTCAACATTTAAGTCATGATCCATTGCAAACCCGAGAGATCCAAGCTTCTCTATCAAGCCTAACATCTTCAGGCCATGAGTGGCCACAGAAGAACCCTCTGCCATTTTGCAACGGAATAGTTGCTTCGATATCTCATATCTCTCAGTTTTGGCTTGGGCATCGAACAGCTCTCGAAGATGTGGTATAATTGATTGAGCATCCATCTACTCGTGCTGTTTTTGCTACTTGAAAGTCATGGATGCCAGCATAATACATGATGCTGTATCACTATCCTCCTTATGCCTTTTGCGGACAGCATGCTCATCAACATGAACATCTTGAGCTGGCAGTGCGGAATAAGAGCATCTAGTACATAGAGCAACTTTTTCGATTTGAGAACGATTTTCAAATTTCTATACCAGTCGAGATAGTTTGATTCGGTAAACTTGTTGGTTTCCAAGATGCTACGTATGTTTAGGTTTGTAGACATGATGCAAGTGACCTAAATGTAAAGATGGAGAGGATTAGCTACTTGTATATGCACATGAAATGCAAGTAATTAGGACTTTAATTAAATGTATTTTTACTCCACTATTTTACTCAAATCAATAGCCCCCACTACTGGTTCGGAAAAGCTCGTTGAAAGCTTTCCTAGTCGACCGATATCTAAATTCCTCAAGAATAACCTTGGGTTTGCCCAATAAGCCACCCATTAAGTTCATTAGTAGGTATCCAATACCAATTACATCATAGGTAATTACCGGATCATTGGATGATTAACAGCTTTTAATCTTAAAGCCTTTTGGGCTACCCCACCTTTTTCTCTAAATTTCTTTATGCTTGAGTTTACCCAACCGGGATAAATAATTTAGTTAAACCCGACCCATTAATCAAGAATTTAACTCCAAAGGAATTTAATTCCATGGCTTGAACATACCCGATGTCAAGTAGGCTTGGGTTTGCCCAACAACCTGGTCTCGAAAAAGGACTCTCGTTCTTACTATATTAACAGAAGGAATGAAGTTTAATATTAATTGAGAGAGTTGTTCCTTTTAGTGATTTCAATAAATGACAAGCATAAAAATCAATAAATCACATAATTGATAATCATGGTAATAAAGCGATTATGTGGTATGGTTATGGACGTTACCCTAAATTAATTTCCTTGAGCCATAAAAGAAATTAATATAGTTAACCCTATGTGTTCATGCATGATTTAAGTAGAAGCTCTTACCTTCTCGCCTTGTTTTGGTTGCCATCTCTAAAATGGAATAATTCTACTCCTATCTATCCTATGTAAACTAATTACATAATTTCCTAAAGAGAGAAAACCTCGAGTTACATTTGAGTGGAGTTAGATGAGAAGAGAATTACACAAGAATTCCAGAGAAGGCAGGACACGCAGGCCCTATTTCATAAAAAACCAAAACTATAAAATTCATGAACAGATATAATTGGTTTTAGTCCATAACCATCCACTATGCCATTAATTATTCTTAAACAAAATAAACATATAATTTTTATTATTCCAAAATAATTATTTTGGAAAAATAAAACAAATTCTAAAATCAATTTTTAGAAAAATACATTAATTTTAAATAAAATTGTTTATCTCAAAACTATTTTTAAAAAATGCTTTTGGGTCCCATCTCTGGCAATGAAAACGGCAGTCCCGCTGGCCAATCAGCGGGCCGGGGTCAGGGGGCAACGCCCCTGTGGAAAAATTTTTATTTTACCGCCTCTCATCAAATGAGATTTTTCCCTTTCAAAATTCTATTCCATAAATTTTTTTTAAAATAGCTGGAAAGTCACAAACAGTGCAGAACTGGCACCAGTTTGGAGCCAAAGCCGACGTCGGCTGCATCGGGTTTTAAAAAAATTTTCTTCCAGAAACGATTTCTGGACGTTTGCGAAACAGCACGGAACCAGTGCCGGCTATAGTCGGGAAAAGGCGGCGATTTTCAAAAAAATTTTCCAAAAACAGTTTCTGGTTCCCTAATCTTCTGCAATAGATCAGTTAGAACAATTCTTAGCAGAATTTTCTATCTTGAAGCTCAAAACAACAACCAATTTGTTAGTTTAAACAAAACAAAATAGAAAATCAAATTCACAAGATGAAACAGAAGGCAATCAACATGTTTTCAAGAAAATGTCTTTCTGCAGAAAACTTTCAGCACATAAAGAAAGCATCTTTCGAAATATGCTATAACTTTTACACAATCATATTGTGCTACAGACCCAACCCATAATGCTCGAAACGATTTCGACTCGAGTGAATACGATTTTCACAGCGAACAAAGACAAACACGAATACATTAACACATTTTTTTATGCCAAAAACAATGTCTATAAACCACACATAGCATGACTCTGATACCACTATTGGGTATCTCTCACGCATATCGTATATGGCACAGCAGAAAAAATAAAACGAAATACCACCCCAGGATCCGCATTTGTGTGGAAAACAAGACATAAATATAACAAAGGTAACAGCTTTTTACCTTTCTTTGATCGTGTGAAAAAATAAAATTTTCCTTTTCCAAGTCATGGCGCGATCCAGCAATCCTCTTGATCAAACACCACGAGAGTTGAACGTCTAACCACTATAATCACAGTATGTGATTATCTCTAATAGTAATCCATACAGAGGATACACTCAAGTACGAAGTTTTCTGTGCTAGCAGAAATACTAAGTGGCGGCTAGGGTTAGGTTGCAAGAACCACGAGAGAGAGAGAAGCGAAAGAAGTCGAGTGTTCTAGGGTTTGGAGATTTCGTGTCCTACACATATAAATTGAAAAACCCTACTAAAACTGAGAATTCTAATCCTATTAGAATTCTCTAATTGTAATTGAAAACATCAAGTTCTCACAGTTACAATTTGGACCATAAATTATAACTAATTATAATTTGTCCACAACAACTTCTTTTTCTCACAACACTATGTTATCAAAAAACATCTTGAGTACATAATCTTCTATTATGTGTGACCTATTAGATTTTCTAGTCAATTGGTAGCGAACATGAATTAATCCGAACGTCTTTGAGATTAATAATCCATAATTAATTAGAATTAATCATATTGATTCTAATCAGGATTGGTTTATTAATTTATCAATTAATAAACCCATATTCTCAGATCATGAGCGGTATCTAACAATACATCATGACCACCCAAGAGTCCAAGAAGTCAAGTGGCTTGACATGAACCCTTCAATAACAAACTACAATGCAATTAACTCCTTTCACCATACAATATCTCATTTGGTTTGGAGTACGAAATTAGTGCCAACTCCCTCCAAAATTAATTCTGGCCCGAATATATTAGTACTTATACCAGAAACTCACTACTCTAGATGTGTATCAATTAGAACTATTTCCAATACACAATCTCCTTGGCCAAGGACTTCTCGATTGGTAATTCCTACAAGTGGACGTGAGATATTCGCCCCTACTATTAGGAGTGGTGAATCCTTTATTGACCCTCTCAACTAGTTTCGTTTATCTCACAATGTACCCAATATCCATCCCATAGGCGGCCCTCGATTGAGCTCCAGAGATTGGAATTAAAGTACAATGCTCAGCAAACAAAGTACCTTGAAGATCTCAAGTCTAAAGATACTTGCACGTTTACTATATTGAGATTATATCACTGGCACTAATAGTTATCCATGTGATTATCTCATAGCTAAGTCATCTAATGTACTTGTTCCATTAATAAGCATCCATGTGTTAACTTTGAGTATCTCAATACTCACGGATATGAGAACCACGGCCTGATCAAATCATGAAGTCTAATACATACTAGTCTTAATGCATTAATGATGTCCTGTCTCATTAATACTATGAGTAGGGACTATTTAAGTACTAACACTATACAGTGTAGTAGGAATCTCATATCATGATCTCTATCATGATTTTCTTAACACAGTGTTCTACTAGGGACTTTATCTAACAGTTATTTTACACAAAAGTAATCAAAAGAAATTGTGAGATAAATAATACCTTTTATTAAAATAAAATGTGTCATATACAATGTACAAGTGATTGCCTCTAAGGCATAACACTAACAGGTTTAATGTCAACCGTCGTATTTGGTCACCAAATACGACGGTTCCCCTGAACCGTCGCAATAGAGTACAACTAATACAACGGTTCATTGAACTGTCTTTTTTAGTCTAATTATAACAAAATCCATCAAATTTATTTTAAATTTTATCTAATTATTTTCAAATTTAGTCACAATACTTTTGGTAATGATTACAATAAATTTAACGGCTAGATCATTAATTTGATATATTTATATTTGTAAATACACTAAGTTTTCTTTCTATTTTATAGATATTATTGCAAAAATATGATAAAATAAATGAATGACCTTCAAATTTAGTCACTAAACTTGTTTTAATATTATAAATACATCTAATGGTTAAATTAATGATTTTTCAAATAATTTTTTTTACTTCTTAAGTTTTTATATATTTGTATTAAAGAGATTAAATTTCTTTTTAATTATTAGTTATTCTATTATATATATATATTATTTATATACATGATAATATATCCTTATTAATTAGTGAGTATTAGACTAATATGTTGTATAACATAAATAATTTTTTAATTACAAACATACATATTGTGTGTACATATCTATCTATATAGCTAGAGTATACTATCTCTTAATTTACATTTAATCATATATATGGATATTCTATCTATAATTTTTATTATAAAAGTAAAATTTATAGAATTTTATCTGTCACATTAGTAATATATATATATATATATATATATATATATATAACAAATAAAAATCATTTTAAAAAAAATAAGATTGTAACTTAATACGACGGTTAATGATTAACCATCATATTATACACATTTAATACGATAGTTAATCATTAACCGTAGTATTAAATGCATCTAGTACGATGACTGAATTAATACGACGGTTATTAAAAATTGTCGTATCTGGTCCTGAATCAGAATAACTTCCCCTCTTTCTTCAATTTCAGCCGCAACACTCATGGATTCCATTTTCCCTTAAATCTTCACCTCTGGACTGTCTTCTCCAGCGGGTTCTTTTGTTTTTCTCCGTCTTGGTTCTTTCTTCTCTGGCGAGGGTCTTTCTTCTCCACCTATTCTTTATTATTGGCGATGATAAGAAGTGACTATATATCTCGCAGTGTTCCCTTCCCTTGTGGTTCTTCTCCGATGCAGCTCCCTTGTTTTTCTTCATCGATCGCGGTCTTTACGCCTCTCCTTAGACCGGTAAGTATTCAGATATTGATATGCTTCGGAAAAATTAGATTCAAGTAGTATACATTTTGTTTTAGATCTTGCTATTGAACTGTTTCTGTATTGTCGTCAAGTTGAATTGTAAGTATACATAAATACATTTTTGTATATATGCGAGTTTAATTTTCTGTAGCTGAGTAGGTTTTCCTCTGAAATTCGGAGACTTGAATTTGGGCCAGATGAATAGCCTTTAGTGAAGCATTCTTGCGGTTGAGTTAGCTCTGAAATTAATATTTTGGCCATTTGTTGATTTACATTGAGTTAATGATTTTGCTTTGATAGTTATTTCTTTTGATATTCTTTCTATTTTTGGAGATTTTATTGTTCTGAAATTTTATGTCTCTTTTGTGGATAATGCCTGAGCAAAAATGTGACTGCTTTTATTCTTTGCTTGTTATTTAAAATAAATTAATAATTCTTGAATAAATGGCTTATGAGAAAATCACTGAGAAAACAAAGTTCTTTAGGTTCTTTGTTTTTCCATTGTTGCTACTAATTGACCACCATCTTGCACATTAAACTACAACAAAAGTGTGCCCATATTGCTCAGATAGACAAAGAGAGACAAGAAAACTAAACAGATGCAATTAATAGTGAAAGAATCGTATAATGCTCTAAAGAAACAGATAGAAGACTTACAGTGTCAGAGAAATACTCAGCTGTAAAATTACTACTTTCCATACCGTGCTACTATAGATGTTAGCTTTGATATGGAAAAATTAGTACTTCTTTCAGACTAAAGATTCAAGAAGCAAATCAGTAAGATATCTACCTTAATACTTGAAGGAGTTCCTTATTCTCCACTAGTTTTTTAGAATAGACAGATATGCATTTTTCGATGGCATAATAAGAAAGTGCACCATCTTTGAATGAGTGAAAGAAAGGTAAATTAATTGATAACCATCCTCCTCTCTCTTTCACAGAATAAATAATTTAGTTTCTATAGTAATGATTAAGGATGCGATAGCTACAATAAAATGGGCCATGCATACATCTCATACTTAGACGGTGTTTTCTGGAGTAAGTACTTCTCCAGATAACTAAAGCCCACCAGTTCTAATATCTATTCTATTATTGCTGCCAAATGAATTTTGCTTGAATTTGGGCAACGACAAGGGAGGGAAAGATAATTTTAGTTTGCTAGAAAAAAGTGGAAGCTTTAGGGCAACTCTTGCTTCCAATTTTTGTTCTTTTTGTTCTTTTTCTTTTGGGGGGGTCCACCACTCATTTATAAAAATTTTGAGGAAAGTTGAAGAATTCTCATTTTAATTATTGCACATTTATTTGGCAAAATAAATTAGAATATTTTCTTTAAAAGGTATAGAAGTTTTGTGAATAGAATTACACAATAGAAAGCCTCCACAAATCTTTCCCCAACATTGCTTCTTCTTTCCCTAAGAAGGAAATGCTTGTCTTCTACTAAAATCTACAAGAAGAAAAAGATAGAAAGACCACTTGATCAACTCCCCTCTTCATATGCTTTTTTTTTTTTTCGATAGAACTCTTTCTATTATTGTAAGAATAGATGTGTATATCAATTTATTATTTTTATTGACCGATCAATATTTTTTTATTTATTTGGTTCACATATATCATTAAAAATCTTGACAAATTAAAAAAGTTTCCCACAAAATAATCATAAAAAAGAAAGATTTTCATAGGTTACATGAATTTGTAAACATATGATGGGGTGAAATTCTTTATAGTATGTTGTAAGGTGACAAAAGTGATGGGGTGAATTTCTTTATAGTATGTTGTAAGGTGAGAAAAGCAGTAGTGTATTAAAACTATTTTATTTTGACCTAGGCTATTTTTATTAATTAAACTATAGTGTATTAAAAGCATGAAAATTTTTCATTTTTGCCCTCTTTCTAGCCGCCACCTTGGAGAGAGAAACCCTAGTTTATTTAATAAAAGTCTAATCCTACCCTCTTATATGTTTTATTTTTAGCCATAAAATTTTATTAAAGCTTAGCCTTTTGTTCTTTCTTCATATTCAAGGATATAATCCTAATCCTTCATATATCATTAAAGCATAGTCTTTCACTTTGTTATATGTTAGCCCTTCAATTAGCTTAATCCTCAGCACCCACTTTACTTTATCTTAACCTTACATTTCTCTTAATCAAGACCATTGAAATTAGATCTTATCCAAATCATTTAATCTCTATCATCCATTTGTTATAATCTCATCCATTTACTTAAATTAATCCTAACTCTTCAATTATATTAAATCATAGCCTTAAATTTTTCTTCATGCTCAAGCAATGAAATTACGAACCTTCAATCATCTTTACCTACAAACAAAATCAAAAAGTTCCCCTCATTTCCTCTAAGAACTCAAGCAGCCCCTCCCTTTTCCTCTCTCTAATTTCTCTCCTCCCTCCTTCCTTGGCCACCATACCTACCTTCTCCCCTTCTCTCTAATTTCTGAATAAAATAGTTTTAGAGAATATTTTTTTATAAATAATTCTTACCCCATGAGAATAATTTTTAAGAGTATGCATGATAAGATTGTTTCATAGACTAGATTTGAAACCACGGTTCTGTAAGAATTAAGAGTATTTTTTACTCAGTAATATGATGCAACAATATTAATTTTTTTTTACATTAAGAGTGTTTTAGAGTATTTAATATAAAATTACTAAATGAAACTTCATTTCCTTCCATTTTTATTCATTCTTGAATATGTTTATCATAACGAAACTTGTAGATTGACTAAAAATATGGATAAATGAATAGGAAGATGGACCAATCGTGGATTGACTTACACGGCCATTTATATGATGAATACAGCAAGGGTTTGGATGCCTTTATAGAAGTTGTATTAAGAGATAAACCTGATGGATCTAAAATCTATTGTCCTTGTTTGAAGTGTCAGAATAGGTATCTTTATAGTACAATAGTGGTCAAACAACATTGTCAAATGTGGGGTTTCATGCGTTGGTATAAAAAATGGAGCGTTCATGGGGAAATATATTTATCTTCTAACAATACAAGTAGCAATCGATTGAAAACGTACATTTAGATTATATGGTTGGGATGATTCAAGATGTTGCTGGCATTAGTGACTTCGGTAATCCAACTGAAGAGCCTTAAGATTTGAAGGAGATACTTAAATTGTTAGAAGAGGCAAACATAGAGTTGTATCCAAGCTGTACTAGGTTATCTTCACTGTCATTCATTATGAGATTATTACACTTAAAAGTCCTCAATGGGTGGTCGAATAAGTCTATTGACATGCTACTTGAGCTTCTAACGGATGTATTTAGTGAGATAGGAGTGAAAATTGCTAAAAATTACTACGAGGCTAGTAAGATAATGAATGGGTTGGGAATGGAATGCAAAGTCTGGGATGCGTGTTCAAATAATTGCGTGATATATATGGGAGGAAATGAGGTCATTACTCATTATGAGGTATGCAATGTTCCGAGGTATAAGAAAGAGGGCAGTACAGTTGCATGCCAGTGTGTTAGGTAGTTTTCGTTGACTCCGAAGTTGAAGCGATTATTCATGTTTCAAAGAAATACATCTCTTATGAGATGGCATGAAGAATGTCGTGTGAAAGATGGCGTTTATAGACACCCAACTGATTCTAGGGCTTGGAGAAAGTTTGATGAGGACCATTTGAAATTTGCAAGTGACTGCCGAAATGTTAGACTTGGACTGGCTTCAGATGGATTTAGTCCCTTTTCAAATATGCATATACCACATAGTATGTGGCCTGTAGTCCTAATACCGTATAAGTTTCCACCATAGCTATGCATGAAGTAGCCTTATATTATTTTATCAATTCTTATTGATGGCCCCAAGAGTTTAGGGAGCAAGATTGATATTTTTTTACAACCATTGATCAAGGAGTTGAAAGATTTATGGTACGACGGTGTGATTACTTATGATCCTGGGGCAAAAGAGATGTTCTATTTATGTGCTGCAGTTATGTGGACCATAAGTGATTTTCCAGCTTGTGGTAATCTATCTGGCTACAATATCCATAATAATAGGGCTCGTCCAATATGTGGAGTTGATTGTTTGTCTTACTGATTGCCTAATGACGGTAAATATTGCTTCTTATATCATCGCAGATTTCTTGAACCTTCACATAAGCTGCGTAGGGACAAAATTTCTTTCTACAGTAGAATTGAAAGACGATAAGAACCTAAAAGGAGCACGGGGACAGAAATATTAACACAACTTGAGGGTTGTTTTATAGAATATACAGTAGATTATATGAAAATTAGAATGCAATCTAACTATGAATGGAAATTTGGCATAAATCCGTATAATTGGAAGAAGAAGAGTATTGTTTGGGAGCTGCCATATTGTGAGAGCAATTTGATGAGACATAATCTCAATCTAATGCACATAGAGAAAAATTTTGTAGACAATCTGTTGTATACAATATTGGGTGACAGTAGTTCTTCAAAAGATAACTTCAAAGCTCGTCAAGACTTGCAGGTAACAAATATTAGAAAAACTTTACATCCAATTTTAAAATCCTCAAGAACTAAATACAGTTTGCCACCAGCCCCTTATACAATAAGCAGGTCAAAAGTTGAAGTTTTTTTAATAGTATTAAAGGAATTGAGAGTTCCTACTGGCTATTGTTCTAATATTTTTGGACCAGTGAATATGAGGAGAAAGACTTTAGAAGGTTTGAAGAGTCATGATTCTCACATTTTACTCTAACAATTAATCTCATTGGTTGCCCGCATAACGTTGCCCAAGAATATAGTGCAGCTATTTGTTGAGATTGCTTCATGTTTTAGGCAGTTATGTTCCAAAGTTAACAAAAAGAGGCATCCTAAGAATCTTTGAAACTAGTTCGCAGTGATAATATGTCTTCTTGAGAAGTCATTCATCCTAACTTTTTTTTATATAATGGAACATTTACCAATACATTTGTCCAATGATGTATTGTTAGCTAGCCCAGTCCAATGTCGATGGATGTTTTTGGTTGAAAGATACTTGAAAATTCTCAAATGTTACGTGCGGAATTGTGCTCGGCCTGAAAGTTCGATTGCTAGTAGGTATTTAATGGAAGAACGTATGACATTTATGTCGAGATATTTAGAAGATATTGAGAATAAAGAGAATAGTTACCCGAGATATGTTGATGATCATAATAAGATGGGTAAACCAGTTGAAAAGGGGACTGATGTAATATTTGATCGTGTTACGTTGATGCAAGCACGTCGGTGGGTTCTAAACAGTTCTGATCTCCTCAAACCATATAGAGAGTTAGTTTTACTTTGAGTCTTTTTATTTCTTTTTCTATGCTTCTTTTATTATTTCTAAATTTTCATATATGTCTATATGCAGTCTCCATATGTATGTCATAAATAGAGAGTATCCCAGATCTCGGTTACATGAAAGACAACGTATTCATTCTCAAACGTTTCACACTTGGCTCAATCAATATGTAAGTACAATATATGAAATATAAGTAATAGTTATTTAGAATATATAAAGAAAATAAAACTTATATTTTTTATAGGTTGATGAGAACGAAGAATGTCCTGATATTCTGGTTGAAGTTAAAAAGCTTGGAAATGGTCCTTTCAACCAAGGATTGCGTTACAATGCATGTAATGTGAATGGGTTCCAGTTTTGTACAACAACATATGAGGCTAATCAGTCAACTCAAAATTCTGGTGTTATGTGTAGAGATGATGCTACGAGTTATTCTAGCCCCAGAGATAGGAATCCCATAGCAGCCGGTGTTAATTACTATGGAGTGCTTACTGATATTATAAGGATCCGATATAGTGACCAACTGAAATTTCTATTATTCAAATGTGATTGGATTGATGTACATTGAGATGTTAAAGTTGATGACCTAAAGTTTACTTTGGTGAATTTGGGTCGTTTGTTGTACTAGGAAAATAGAGAGATGGATGAGCCATTCATCCTAGCAAATCAAGCGAAACAAGTTTGGTATTCTCATTGTCCTAGAAAAAGGGATTGGCATGTCGAAATTCCAATGATGAGAAGAAATAACTATGATGTGTATTCAAGGGACCATGATCTAGAAAATTTTCCCGCACAGCAGCTAGATTCTCGTCTTGTTTCGCATGAAGTAGATGTTGTATGGGTTAGAGATGGCATTTCTGGGGAGGAAGTGGATTTAGTTGGAAGAAGAATAGACCCTACAACCTAATATAATTAATAATGTGCTAGAATTGTTATACTTTTTTCTCAATTGATTTTTTGACTAAATTTCTTGGACTTTATTTTTCTATCCTTCTTTGTGTTTTGTAGTTAGTTACCAAATGTTCTCTACGTGCATCATTGTAGGATGCTATAGCTGCCTCAAGATCAGGGGCTAGTTCCTCACAAGGTACAGAGATACAACCAACAGTACAAGAGGTTGTCCAGAGATTAGATACAGCTATCCAGACGGGCTCTCGAGAACAGAGGTCCAGTGAGAAGACGGTTGCACTTCCTTCTGTTGTATGTCCAAGTTGCTCGGGACCTTCTTCCTCAAGCCTTAGCACATCAGGTTTGCTAAGTTGTTAGGAAGTAATTTAGGAGAAATTATTTTTTGTAGCTATTAAAATTATATTAAGCTTTTGTCTTTCTTTTTAATGAAATGATACTTACGGACTGGCCTGTTTTGAATTAATTTTTTTATTGATATTTTATAGGTTCCACGTTGAGAAGTTCTTACGGGGTGGAATGTTACCCTCCAGATTGGGTGAGCCTGGCTTTCAAAAGTACGAGGTTGGTTGAACCAATACGAAGGTCTTATAGGAGTGGATGCATCTCGTTATAGTTCAGTGGTGGGCTGTTTTGCATGTATGAGTAGCAGGCTCCCTCTAAATTATAGGGATTGGCATTTCGTGACTTAAAGACTTAAAAATGAGGTTTGGGAAGAAATACAGGCAAATAAATTTATTCTAACACATATAAAATTGTTTTCTCCATAAGTTAAAATTTTAAACAATTGATTGTTTGTTTAATTTACAAGGACAACACCATTATGCCACCAGAAGAACGTAGCATCACAAAGAAAATGCTTTGCGCTGCTTGGAAGGATTATAAGTCTAAGTTGAAATAAAGATACTACACTTCTTTCCAGACAAGTACAGAGGCTATTCTTTGTGGAGATAGGCGAGTTGATGAAAATCAATAGAGGATGTTAGTTGATTATTAGTGCTTGGAGAATACGCAGGTTATATGTATAAAAGTTTAATATTTTTCCTTATCATAAATATGTGCATGCACATGATAATTATGACATACGTATTTTTTGTATTAACTATTTTAGATACTTATAGGCGGAGGCCGAGCGAAATAGACAAAATCAATCACATATTACATATCTACTGATTATAGGAAGAATGTCACATTCTGTTATACAAGATTAGGTATTCATTTTTTCTTTTACTCCATTTATTCGAATATTATTTAATTTGCTTAAAAATTCTGAAAAATCTTTATAGATGGCCTTACAAGGCCAACTGACATCACAATATGATATGTTTCTTGCGACAAGAAGGTGGCGTGGTCGGCAGGTAAACGGTTTGACTGCAGAGATTATTATAAGGAATTTTCAAAAATTAATTCTCTTGAATTATTAAAATATAACACATACAATTCATTTACCTACTTTAAATTTGATATATTATTTCGTAATTTTGTAGGACCAATTAGAGGAAGAGTGGCGGGCACTGCCTGAGTATGAGCACACTGAGGAAGCGAAGGATCAGATCTTCCAACGTTTGTTCGGTCCTGATATGAGAGATCGTGTAAGGAGCAAGGGAAAGGGACCAACACCAACCTCAATCAGTCAATCATCCACTTGTGCTGGCAATGTTAAGGAGGTTATCAAAGCTCGGGTTGATGCGGGTATTCAGAGTATGCGAGAAATTATCCAAGTTGAGATGCGAGCTGAGATGCAAGCTGAGATGCAGCGTGAGCGAGAGGTTTACAAGTCACATATAGCAGCGCTTCAAACTACCATAAAGTATTTTCTGGCATATTTCATGTAGGTGCATTTGCTACAATACCTATACCACTATCTAGTGCATTTACGGCATCTCCAGGTGTTGGTTCCACTTCTTGACCCGTTGGATCGTGTGATGCTGACGAAACTGCTCGTGATGACTGACATATTCTCATTTTCTTCTTATTTTACATGTACTACTATTTCTATTAGATTCATTGGCATTTTCTACTTGTTATAAATGTAGTATTACTTCTCTTGTGGAGTTTATAGATTATTTATGATTTCAATGTTCAAGAGATTGATTTTAATTTGTTTAGCATTAAGCAAATTGTGTTTCATTGTGATTGGTGTTGAATGAGTTGAACGGATTGTATTTAATTTGAAATCGTAGGTAGATAGGGCTAAATACCAAGAAACCATTTTTTAAAAAAATTCACTAATCAAATACGACGGCTAGAACCGGCACATTTGTGAAAAAGCAAAAATGTCGCATCCGGTTAACCAAATACAATGGCCACAAAATCATCGTATTTGATACTAAATATGACAATTTAATTATCATCTTTGTTATCAAATATGACGGTAATCAGCCGCCGTATTTGCTAATTCATATGATAATTTGGACCGTCGCATTTGTTAACCAAATACGATGGCATTAACCATCACATTTGTCAACTTGTTTAACAAATGTGATGGTTTTCTTAGCTATTACGATGGTTTGCCTAACCGTGTCTTTGAACCTTCTGCACTGATTAAATACAACTCTTTTGTAGACTCATCATATTAGACAAATGCGACGGTTTTGTTGGCATTGTTGAACAAAAACGACCAGACTTTATACGACAGTCATGGAATCATTGTTTAGCCATCGTATTTAGCAAATACGACGGCTTGATTATCAAATACGATGGTTTCTTGGCCATTGTATTAGATCAGTTTTTTAGTAGTGTTGTGTATCTCTTTCAACAACCGAAGCAGAATATATAGCTACAGGATGTTATGCTCAAATTTTTTAGATGAAACATATTTTACTCAATTTTAGTCTTGACTTTAAGCGTGTTCCCATTTTGTATAACAACACTAGTGCTATAAATTTAACTAAAAATCCTGTTCAACATTCAAGAACTAAACGCATTGGGATTAAACATCATTTTATTTGAAATTGTGCGCTCAAGGGTGATGTTTGTGTTGAATATATTTCTATTAATGATCAATTTGCAGATATATTCACCAAACCACTAGGCAAAGATAGATTCAATTATCTAAGGAGGGGCTTGGGAATTAACCGATTCTGTAACTGACGTTTTTTTTTTTTCGTGGAGTTAGTTGTTTATTCTTACAGGATCCTGAAGAAATCTGATTTTGAATGGAGTTATTGGATGCTGAAATTAGACGAAGTAAATCCAAAAATCCCTCACTAGAACCATCTCTCAAATCAAAATATTCTATGACAAAATCGGATAAGTATTTTGGACTGAGTTTCAAGTCAAAAATTACAACATCTTATTGCCAAGTGTAGCCAACATTTGGATAAACAAATCGAATGAACGATTTCTGTGCCTAAACTTTTCAAATTTTCAAACTCTAAAAATCCGTGCCTTTTGCCCATTACAGCCGCAAACACTCTCTGTCTCCATCAAAATATCTTTTCAAATCTCTGAAAAATCACCTTTTTCAATGTACTTAGTTGTACTTCTCTATTCAAATACCTCATAAAATCCAAAGAATTTCAAACCCATTTGAATTACTTTATATTTTTCAAAATCAAAAGTCGTCATCTCTTTCTTTCCTCTAAATATTGTTCTCATGCCAAAACCAGAGAAACTAAACCTAAACTCCCAAAAACTAGCAAGGGGACCAAACTGAAGGCAAAAAGAGACCAAGAAAGGCAAAGCAGCGTGAAAGAACTCAGTCACCGCTACTCTAGCAATAGGAAAGAAAAAGGACAAGAATGTTGCAGTTGATGAACCTACCTCTCAAACCTCTTCATCAAAACAACTACTAGAGTTAGAAAGCACTGATACTCAGGTACCTCGATTTCTTAACTCGAAATGTGAGACTGATTATAATGATTGGGTATTCAGGAATATAACAATTATAGTTGGTTACTGGGTTGATTGGACGCATTTTTAAATTTTACAAATGTCCTAATTTGTTTGAATCGATTGGTTGGGGAGTATTATTATCTATGAATGAAAGGTTGTACATGACCTTGGTTTGGGAATTTTATTCAAATCTATGAAAATGTAGGTATGAGGAAATAGGGGACGGATTTTTAGTGTAGTGTTACACCTCTTAGGTTGAAGGTGTGATGGTGCGTAAATTTTAGGTGTATAAAAATCATCAAATTTAAATCCATCCCTTAGTTAAGTTTTAATTAACACATTAGTCCCAAAATACACATATAAGCAAGTATACTCATCTCAAGCATAGCATAGGGAATTAACGAGTATCGATCCTCAAAAAAATAAGTACACACTAGTCACTTTTCATTTATTATTTAACCGATCCAAATAAAATGATAAGATAGTAAAAAGAAAAATAAAAAAAATATGTACAACTCAAGAATGTAGGAATATGCAATTTGGACAACTATCCTAGACCACATGATAATGAACCATCTAGCAATTATCTCAATTAATCATTATCTTGGCATCATAAAGGAATATAAAGTAAAATTTAATCATTTCCCAAGTCATGAATCTACTTATATATACTCCAATTCTTTCCCAATCTATAGAATTACTATCTTTTGATTGAATTAGCATATTTCCCAATCAAACCAATATAACCAAAAAATGCATTAAACTCAATTCCTCATAAACATAAAATTATCTAATGACCTTACACTCTATGCGAAATCAACTAATTTTTGGCCACTTTAGTCCTTTAATCTTAACTTCGTTTCTCAAATCCATTAAGATTTGACAAATATAAAATCAATGCAATGAACTCCTAACATCATTTCGCAGGTTAATTAGAAGAAAATGCATTAATAACCAATAATAACAAATAATCAGATACCAAATATGATAGAAAATTGATCAAATAACTAAATTAATGCAAAACCATGAATCCTAAAATAATGTCAAATTACAATGAAAACATTGAATACATCATTGTTTAAGAACAAGAAAATAAAGGTAAAGAAAAGCATTCATAGATAAGCCTCCTTCTTCTCCTTTGAAGACTCTCTTAAACAATCCTTCTTAAATAGTGAATTTCTCCTTTTTTGAGTGATTTGTAACTTTGATTCTTGGATTCACTACTTTTCTCTTGTGCTTTCCTTGTTTTTATAGGCTTCTTTGATGCTAAAATTTGTTTCTTGAGGAGTCTTGGATGAGTAGGATTCAGAAAATACCAAAATCCTTTAGAGAATACCAAATTCGTGCACGGGATTTTCGCGAGTCCAGAGCGGACCTGGTGCCGGGTCAAGTCAACCCACCTAATACCAAGTGTGTTCTATTTTTCTCCTGGAAGTAGCTCTGTTTTCATTGTTTTTCCATATTGAACCTGGCGCCTGGAGCCTTAGCTGGACCTTGCACTAGGTGCATTCTGGAAACTTTCACTTTTTGATCAAAATCAACTCAATTCTCCACAAATTTGTCAAAAACACTTTCCACAAGTAAAATTTCAAATAGGAAAGAATATACCTAGTTATTACATCAAAAATATCTAAATTTAACCTCAAATAACTAGAAAAATAGTGATGATTTTAGCTTCTATCACATACCCCCACACTTGAACTTTTGCTTGTCCTCAAGCAAAAAACACTGAAGTCAAAAAAATCATCAAGAAAACACAAGCCTTTACTCTTTCATAAATTTTGAAACATAACAAGGATTATAACTTCCCTTCAAATTTTAGATAAAACTCTTATCATTTATCAAACCCTTTGACAACAATTCGAACTTTGAAACATTTGATAGACATCACAAAACTCTTGAAGTAAAATTAATCAAGTTTATACCTTAGTCTAAGAAAATTATTCCACCCTTCAAGTAAGAACATAGATAACATGAATTACACAAGTCAAGCTATCTACCAACTCAAGCATTATAAATCCAAAATTGTACAACTCAAGTTATGATGTAAGGAAAGCACTCCAATTTTTTCAATGATTTAGGGAATTGATAGCCTCAAGTGCATCGATTTCTCTTCACACACCATATTGGCCCTTTTTTAGTCATCACCCATCATATTTTTCAACCTCTTTTCTCTCTTTTGCTTTTGGAAATTAATAGCCTCAAGAAAGTATATTTCTCTTCACTATCCGTATCAGCCCTCATAATCAAGAAAAACAATACTTTCTCATTTTTAAAGAGGAAACAAGAATCAACTCCTTACTCCTTTTTCTCAATTATTCAACTCACAAAAATTTTCCACAATCTTTCCTCTCAAAGATTTTTTCTCTCCTCATAGTCATTATCACAACTCAAAACTAAGCAAAGTTTAAACCCATAATACAAGAGTCAACAAACTTTATCCCCATTCATCATATTCTCTTTATCCAAACTAGATGAGTTAAATAATATTCAAATACTAATGCATAAACAAGATTAATCGAAATTATTAAGTCTTAACAATATCCTATCTAATAAAATAATTTATTGATAAAAATCCACCAAGTGAATGACTAAACTCATATCCCAAGTAAGAAAGATAATCACAACCTTACAAATGCAATGAAAACCACAAAAATTTTGTTTTTTTTTTTTTAAATATTCAGAAGATCTAGAATCTTCAACAAAATTGTTTTATACCAAGAAAAAACCAAGAGAATTGATAAAAACTTGGACAAAGAATATTACTAAACCACTTCCCCACACTTAAACTAGATAGTGTCCTTATTGGCTAAAAATTAACACAAAAAAACATCTCCAAAAGGACCAATATACTTGAAGAAGGGAAAGTTTTGTTTTCGACACAAACAAAGAAAGGTAGAAGCTATTATCTTTGTTTCTTTGTTATATATATATATATATATATATATATATATATATATATATATATATGTCTTGTTTTCCACACATATACAGATCCTGGGATGGTATCTCGTTCTTATTTTTCCATTGCGCCGTATATGATATGCGTGAGATACCCAACAGTGGTATTAGAGCCATGCTAAGTGTGGTTTACAGCATATTGTTCCCTTGCATGAAAGCTGTTTCATGTATTTGTTCACTGTGAAAATTGTTTTCACTCGATTCGAAATTGTTTCGAGCATTGTGAGTTGGATCTGTAGCACAATATTATTGTTTAATAGTTACAGCATATCTATTGCAAGAGATAACGATTCTAGAAATTGTTTCTAAAAATTTTCATACAGCAGACTGCAGCCGGCACCGACTCCGGCTCCGGCTCCCTAACTAGCGCCAGTTGTGTGCTATTTCGCGATGTCCAGAAATCATTTCTGGAGAAAATTTTTGTCAAAACCAGAAAGCAGCCGGCGTCGGCTCTGGCTTCCAAACCGGCACCAGTTCCGCTCTGTTTCGTTATCGTTGCGTGACAGGACCCAAAGCATTTTCTCAAAATTAGTTTTGAGAAAACAATTGATATATATTTCTAAAATATTGATTTTAGAATATGTTTTATGTTTCCAAAATAGTAATTTTGGGAATAATAAAAGTTTTATTTTAATTTTGTTTAAACATAATTAATGGCATGGTGGATGGTTATGGATTAGAACTAATTATATTTGTTCATGCATTTTACAATTTTGGTTTTGTAAGAAATAGGGCCTGCGTATCCTGCCTTCTCTCAAATCGTATGTAATTCTCTTCTCATCTAACTCCCCTCGAATATAACTCGAGATTTTCTTCTCGCTTAAAGAAATAATGTAATTAGATTACATAGGTTAGATAGGAGTAAAATTATCATTTTTGGAGATGGCAACAAAGACAAGGCGAGAAGGTAAGACCTTCTACTTAAATCATGCATGAACACATAGGATTAACTATATTAATTTCTTTTATGGCTCAAAGAAATTAATTTAGGGTAAAGTCCATAACCATACCACGTAATCGCTTTATTATCATGATTATCAATTTTGTGATTTATTGATTATTATGCATGTCATTTGTTGAAATCACTAAAAGGAAGAAATCCCTCAATTAATATTAAACCTAATTCCTTCCGTTAATATAGTAAGAACGAGAGTCTTTTGTTGAGACCAGGTTGTTGGACAAACCCAAGCCTAATTGACAACAAGCCTATGTTCAAGCTATGGAATTGGATTCCTGATTAATGGGTCAGGTTTAACTAAATTCTTTATCCCGGTTGGGCAAACTCAAGCATAAAGAAATTTAGAGGAAAAGTTGGGGTAACCCAAGAGGCTTTAAGATTAAAAGTTGTTAATCAGCTAATGATCCGGTAGTTACATATGATGTAATTGGTTTGGATACATTTGTATTGGATACCTACCAATGAACTCATAGGTGGCTTGTTGGGCAAACCCAATGTTATTCTTGCGGAATTTGGATACCGGTCCACTAGGAAAGCTTCCAACGGGCTTTCCCAAATCAGTAGTGGGGGCTATTGGTTTGAGTAAAATTGTGGAGTAAAAATGAGTTTAATTAAAGTCATAATTATTTGCATTTCATGTGCATATACAAGTAGCTAATGCTCTCTATTTTTACATCTAGGACATTTGCATCATGTCAACAAACTTAAACCTACGTAGCATCTTAGAAACCAACAAGTTAACCGAATCAAACTACCTCGATTGGTATAGAAATTTGAGAATTGTTCTCAAGTCAGAAAAGTTGCTCTACGTGCTAAATGCTCCTATTCCGCCACCACCAGCTAAAGATGCTCATGCTGATGAGCATGCTGTTCACAAAAGGCACAAGGAGGATAGTAATGCAGCATCATGTATTATGCTGGCATCCATAACTCCCGAGCTACAAAAATAGCACGAGCATATGGATGCTCAATCGATTATATTACATCTTCGAGATCTGTTTGATGCCCAAGCCAGAACTGAGAGATAGGAGATCTCAAAGTAACTATTCCATTGCAAAATGGCAGAGGGTTCTTCTGTGGCCACTCATGGGCTGAAGATGTTGGGCATAATAGAAAAGCGTGGATCTCTCGGGTTCACGATGGACCATGACTTAAGTGTTGACTTAATTCTACAATCTTTACCTAATAGTTTTTCACAATTTGTGATTAACTATCAGACGAACAAGATTGAGTCCACTATTCCTGAGTTGATCAATCTTCTCAAAACTGCGGAGTCCTCCATGAAAAAGAATTCCAATGCAGTTTTAATGGTAGAATCTTCTTCTTCTATGAAGAAAGTTCAAAAGAAGAAGAAGAAGGCTCCCATGAAGCCCAAATTTGGTGTGAATAAGAATGATGTAGCTACTGTTAGAATTCGTGAACTCCTAAACGCGAAAAAAATCCATGAATCCCTTCCGAGGATCCAAGTAAACGATTAAGAAGATCGTAGGTTTGCAGATTTACCTCTGTTATGTGTAATCGATATCCTCCAGTTCCGATTGTGCTGTTGTACGTGCAACCCGAACGATCACCAGACGCTGCAGTTGTGCGAACGTCCTCTATCAGATACACACCGCGAACTCACTCGTCACCTGGGGAGTGCTAGCGCCTAGGGCTTTGAGAGGCTTATTTTTCTGGTGGATGAAGGCACAAATTTTACAATAGAATTGGCACACCCAAGAAGACGGCTAGGGTTTTTCTTAAAAACCCACTCCGAACCTCTTAGAGTCCAACCCTAATAATATCTTATCGTATTTTAATTTAAATTCAAATTAAATTAAAACTGATACGATAAGATTCTGCCATTATCTCGGTAATTTAACTAATTAATTTACCGAGTCAGATTCTTATAATCTGGATATCATCCAGATACATCGAATGTGGACATATTTCCAGATTCATTGTATCTGGTAGATTTTCTAAGTTCGATTAACTTAGACATGTTTCCAGATTCATCGAATCCGATTATCAGAAAATAACCTAACAAGTTTGCTTACTGTGTGACCCTATAGGTTCATTTAACACTGGCAGTGTGCCCAAATCATATTTAAACGGCCCACAAGTTATAAGTGGTTTCTAGCAAAACATTATAACTATCCAGGTTAAATGAAGATCAATGATCTCTTTGAACCAAACCATAATTTTATATTTAGTCCTTTTGTCACATGATATCCAGATTAAGCATAAGGCACGGAGCATGTCATCCTTATTAAGCTAAATCAATTATTTCTTGATTTCATAGTAGACTGTTCAAACAAATGATATCAATATTTTAAATTGATATATTTGAGCACGGCCATGCATTTTAACAGTCTAACTTATCAAGGGGCCCATTGATATCTCTCCCATAATTGAGATGGAT
This sequence comes from Voacanga thouarsii, assembly GCA_026120185.1. Lineage (NCBI taxonomy): Eukaryota > Viridiplantae > Streptophyta > Magnoliopsida > Gentianales > Apocynaceae > Voacanga > Voacanga thouarsii. The sequence continues at coordinate 1,500,806 of JANUWF010001825.1, forward strand.
AAATTCCTTCACAATCAATCATATTCCTCTCCTCGATTTATTCTATATCCAACAGTAGTCTAATTTATTATCTAATTAAAGACAACTTTAGACAATGTCAAAATATAGAATTTATCAAGTAGGAAACTATGATGAATTTAGGTCAAAGGACTTTTAATATTATTATGGCTAGAAAGTACTTATGACATGTTCCATGAAGTACTCTCATAGTGGGTCATATCCAATACAATGTTCTCTAACATTTATTTATGTTTTGACTTGATATCACAAATATCGATGACCAGTAAAACATAGCCATCCAGTCACAAACATACTAATCTTAATTTATTATTGTTCCAATAATAATAAACGATCAGGGACAGATTTAGAATAGTCATTGTATTCATTGTTGGATTTTAGTATCAAGTCACGTACTTGATTACCACAAAACAAAATGCACTGTTCATGAAAAGGAAAGCCTCATATTATTATATAAAACATAACAATAATAGTATAAGTACAAATTGACTCTAGGGCATATCCCCAACAGCTACCAAGGGCCCATGCCATCATTGTGGTAAGATGGGCCATTAGAGGCGCAACTGCAAGGCCTACTTGGAGATCGTTAAGGATACTAAGTAGAAGGAGAAGCTTACAAGCACTTCTACTTCTACTCCGGGTATATTTATGATTGAGTTCAATACTGCCTTTAGAAATGAGATATGGGTATTAGATATTGGATGTGGATCTCATTTATGCAATAACTTGCAAGGACTAAAGAGCAATAGAAGGTTAGAGGAAGGCGATGTGGACCTACGTATTGCAAATGAGGCAAAGGTTGCTGCACTTACTGTGGGGACATATGAGCTAAACCTGCCTTCGAGATTAGTTCTAGAACTACAAAACTATTATTACGTACTAGTTTTGATGAAAAACATTATCTCAATTGCGTGTTTAGACTTAAATGGATTTCATTTGATGTTTAAGAATAAATGTTGTTCTTTTTCATTGAATGATATTCATTATGTTTCAGCAACTATGGTTAATGGTTTATATGTTCTAGACTTGGATAATCTAATTCTTAATATAAACAATAAGAAACCCAGAATAGATAACTCTAAGACCTCTTATTTATGGCATTGTCGTTTAGACCATGTAAACAAAAATCAGGTTTCTAAGTTACACAAGCATGGTGACTTAGGGTCATTTGATTATGAATCATATGGCACATAAGAGTCTTGTTTACTAGGTAAAATAGCTAAAACTCCTTTTTTAGGAAAAGGAGAACGGGCCAAGGAGTTATTGAAACTCATACATTCTGATGTATGTGGCCCAATGTCAATATAAGCAAAAGGGAGTTATAACTATTTCATAACCTTTATCAATGATTTCTCACGATACAGGTATTTGTATTTAATGAAATACAAATCTGAGGCCTTTGAAAAGTTCAAAGACTTCAAGATTGAAATAGAAAAATAACTTGGCAAAAGTATTAAGACTCTAAGATCTGATCAAGGAGGAGAATACTTGAGCCAAGAGTTTCTGAGTTATCTTAGAGATAATGGGATTTTATCTCAATAGACTCCACCACATACACCTCAACATAACGGTGTATCTGAGAGAAGGAATCGAACCCATCTAGACATGGTACAGACCATGATGGCCTCGTAGACCTACCAAAATCATTTTGGGGGTATGTACTAGAGACTTCTGTTTATATATTAAACAGAGTTCTGACAAAATCGGTTGATTCTACCCTATTTGAGATGTTCTTTAGTAAAAAACCAAAGTTATCTCACTTGCGAGTATGGGGTTGTCCTACCTTTGTCAAAAGGCCTCAGTCAGACAAACTTGATAGTAAGTCTGACAAATGTTTGTTTGTGGGATATCCAAAAGAATCTTTCGGATATTACTTCTACCTACCCTCTAAAAACAAAGTGTTTGCTTCGAAACATGTTGTCTTCTTAGAGAATGAGCGCATACTCAAAGGGGACAGTGGGAGTAAAATTGAACTTAGTGAAGTTCAAGAAGATCAAACAAACAAGGATCGACCGTCTGAACCCTCATCTATTGAGAGAATAGATGAACCTTATACTACACAAGAACCTCGTAGATCTAGTAGAATACGTCTGGCACCTGAGAGATATGGATTTCTCATAAATGACCACAATAACGTATTGCTCATAGATGAAGATGAGCCTACTACCTACAAGAATGTTCTGAATAGTTTAGAATCTAGGAAATGGCTTGAAGCCATGAAGTTAGAGATGAATTCCATGCAAGACAACCAAGTATGGACTTTGGTTGATCCACCTAAAAGAATTAAACCTATTAGGTGCAAGTGGGTTTTCAACAAGAAAACGGACATGGATGGTAACTTAGTTACCTATAAAGCACGACTAGTGGCAAAGGGTTATCGTCAACAACATGGCATTGACTATGACAAAACTTTCTCGCCAGTAGCCATGTTAAAATCCATCAGGATACTCCTAGCCATTGCAGCTCATTATGATTATGAGATTTGGCAAATGGATATGAAAACGGCTTTCCTAAATGGAAATCTGACTGAGAAAGTGTATATGATTCAACTTGAGAGTTTCACATCTAGTAATGGCACAAAGGTATGTAAACTGCAAAGGTCTATTTATGGACTTAAGTAAGCTTCTAGGAGTTGGAACATCCGTTTTGATGAAACAATCAAAGAGTTTGGTTTCATTCAAAACTTAGATGAGCCTTGTGTATACAAGAAGGTTAGTGGGAGTGCAATCATTTTCTTATTACTTTATGTAGATAACATATTGCTAATAGAAAATGATATACCTGTCTTGCAAACGGTTAAAATTTGGTTGTCCAAACAATTCTCCATGAAAGACCTTGGAGAAGCAACCTATATTCTTGGAATAAGGATCTATAGAGATAGATCTAAAAGGTTGCTAGGTCTTTTACAGTCTACATACATAAATAAAGTGCTAAAGAGGTTTAGCATGGATCAATCCAAAAGGGGATTCTTACCCATGTTATATGGTGTAAGCCTTTCAAAGTCGATGTCTCCCAAGACACAAGTTGAAAGGGATCATATGAGTAAGATTTCATATGCTTCAGCAGTTGGATCTATCATGTATGATGTGATATGTACTAGGCCCGATGTATCGTGTGCTCTTAGTTTGATGAGCATATACCAATCTGACCCTGGTGAGGGTCATTGGGTGGCTGTAAAGAATATTCTTAAGTACTTACGAAGGAATAATGATGTGTTCTTAGTGTATGGAGAAGGTGATTTGAAAATAAACGGGTATACTGATACCAGTTTTCAATCTGACAAAAATGATTTCAAATCACAATTTGGCTACGTGTTTACGTTGTGCGGAGGGGCAATAAGTTGGAAGAGTTCCAAACAAGAGACTATTGCTGACTCTACGACAGAAGCTGAGTGCATAGCTACTTCTGAAGCAGCTAAGGAGGCTGTTTGGATCAAGAAGTTCGTGATGGAACTGGGTGTAGTTCCTAGCATTGTTAGTCCAATAACTTTGTATTATGACAACAACGGAGCTATTGCACAAGCAAAGGAGCCACGATCTCACCAATGATCCAAACACGTACCGCGACGCTATCATCTGATCCGAGAGATCATAGATAGAAATGATATAAAGATAGAGAGAGTTCCCACAGATGAGAACATAGCTGACCCGCTTACAAAAATACTATTCCAAAAGAAACATGATAGTCATGTTGAGTCATTCGGTATTAGATACATGAATGATTAGCTCTAGTGCAAGTGGGAGTTTGTTAGTGTTATGCCCTAGAGGCAATCACTTGAACGTTGTATATGACACATTTATTTCATAAAAGGCATTATTTATCTTACAGTGTCTTTTGATTACTTATGAGTAATATAACTATTAGATAAAGTCCCTAGTACAACACTGTGTTAAGAAAATCATGAAAGAGATCATGATATGAGATTCCTACTACATTATAGTGTTTGTACTTAAATAGTCCCTAGTCATAGTATTAATGAGATGAGACATCATTAATGCGTTAAAACTGGCATGTGTTAAGACTTCCTGATTTGATCAGGCGGTGGTTCTCATATCCGTAAGTATTGAGATACTCAAAGTTAACACATAGATGCTTATTAGTGGAACAAGTTTATTGGATGACCAAGCTATGAGATAATCACATGGATAACTATTTAGTGACAGTGATATAATCTCAATATAGCAAACATGTAAGTATCATTAGACTTGAAATCTCTAAGGTACTTTGTTTGTTGAGCCTTGTGCTTTGATTCCAATCTCCGGAGCTCGATCGAGGACCGCCTATGAGATGGATATTGGGTACATTGTGAGGTAAACGAAAGTAGTTGAGAGGATCAATAAAGAATTCACCACTCCTTATAGTAGGGGCGAATATCTCACGGTCACTTGTAGGAATTATTACTCATAAGTCCTTGGCCAAGGCGTATGTGTATTGGAAAGGGTTCCAATTAAGACACATTGAGAGTAGTGGGTTCCTGGTACAAGTATAATTATATTCGAGCCAGAATTAATATATATTCTGGAGGGAGTTAGCACTATTTCTGTACTCCAAACCGAATGAGTTATTGTATGGTGAAAGGAGTTAATTGCACTGTAGTATGTTATTGAAGGGTTCATGTCAAGCCATTTGACTTCCTGGACTCTTGGGTATCATGATGTGTTTCTAGATACCGCTCATGATCTAGGAATATGGGTTTATTAATTGATGATTTAATAAACCAATCCTGATTAGAATTAATAGGATTAATTCTAATTAATTAAGGATTATTAATCACAAAGACGTTTGGATTAATTCATATTCACTACCAATTGATCGAGAAACCTAATAGGTCACACACAAAAGAGGAATATGTACTCAAGATGTTATTTGATAACATAGTAGGGTTCATTGTGAGAAAGAGAAGTTGATGTGGCCAAATTATAATTAGTTATAAATGATGGGCCAATTTGTAATTTTGAGAACTTGATAGGTTCCAATTGCAATTGGAGAATTATTTGGAATTCTCAAAGTGGTTTTATTGTTGAGCTTTTCGTGTGACTTCAATGGTCACACAAGAAAAACAAAACATAAAAACCAAAGGTCATATGATCTAATTCTACAAAAACCAAAGGGCACACAAGAGGATATATGATATGATCTTTTGTTCTCTACTCTTTACTCTCTCTCAATTTCGTGTAGTTCTCCAAGAGAACACCAAGATCTTTCTTCTTCTTCTTCATTCTCTGTTTTGGTTGAACAAGAAGAACAAGAAAAACCACAACCACCATTATTGTTTTCTTCTAGCACAGAAAATCTTAGTGCTTGAGTGAGATCCTCCGTGTGGATTACTATTAGAGATAATCACACACTATGATTATAGTGGCTGGATATACAACTCTCATGGGGATTCTTCAAGAGGATTGCTGGATCGCGCCACAATTATCATACTTGAAGAAGGGAAAGTTTTGTTTTCCACACAAACAAAGAAAGGTAAAAGCTATTATCTTTATTTCTTTGTTATATATATATATATATATATATATATATATATATATATATATCTTGTTTTCACACATATGTGGATCTTGGGATGGTATCTCGTTCTTATTTTTCTGCTGCGCCGTATATGATACGCGTAAGATACCCAACAGGAAGAAGAGACACTGGAAAAATGAGTGTCCAAATCTTCAAGCTAAGAAAAACCCCACATGTAATGTTTTCTATCTAGAGTCTATATCAATAGTTGGATCAATCTCCACTTGGATTGTTAGTTCAGGAGCCACTAATCATATATGTAACTCCTTACAGGGGTTTAAGAAGGTTAGAAAACTCCAAAAGGGCGAACATGGACTACGCGTGGGAAATAAAGTACAAGTTTGGGCCCTTATTATGGGAGAACTGGAACTTACTTTTGATTGTAATAGAATAATTGTTTTGAATGATATTTTATTTGTCCCTAGTTTTAGACAGAATTTGGTTTCAGTTGCAAAACTAATAAATTAAGGATATTCTGTTTCTTTCCATAATGGTATTACTATCAGTAAAAATAGAGAAGCTATATGTACTGGGCACATGTATGAAAATCTATTCTTCATTAATCCTATTAACAATCAATTGAATAACGCTCAATCAGAACCTTTAAATAGGAAGAGAAAGACCAATGCCAATGACTCATATCTTTGGCATCTAAGTTTGGGCCACATTGACTCAATCAGGATTCAGAAGTTAGTCTATAATGGGTCTTTAGACTCATTGAGATTGAAAAATTAGCCTCGGTATGAATCCTGTCTTATGAAAAAAAATGACCAAAAGGTCCTTTACTTAAAAGGCTGATAGAGCCAAAGAAGCATTGAGTCTTGTTCACATGGATGTGTGTGGTCCTTTGTCTACACCAGCGAGAGGGGGTTTAAGTACTTCATCTGTAACACCCCACTACCTAGGCCCGCCAGGGCCGGGGATGTTGCCCCGTCTAAAGGACAAGGGGTCTTTATAATTATGTCACACAAACAAAATAGCGGAATAAAAATAATACTTTAATTTAAAATTTATTACAACCCAAGAATGAAACCAAGAAATTCAAGAATAAATCCATAAATAAAATTATCCACTCTCAACTCCCCAAAGTATTACACAAATCAATTATCAGAAAAATCTTCCAAGACAGGCAATATCTAGCTACTCATCCCCACAGCAAGATCGATCTGAAATCATGGTAAGAAGGGTGATAAGATAAAAATCTCAGTAAGTCCGTGTGTGCTTTGAGTGTCCAGTGAAAACAGTTCGTGAATACAAAGTATAAATCTTTATAAGAGAAATACTGGCAAGCAATAAACATTAGTCAAAATCAAGAGTGGTTTTTTAGCTTTCCAACCATACATAATCAATAAAATTAACCACTCAAAACCAATGATCATGGGTTACCACACGTTGGGCCCCATGACCGATCAGATTGCCGACACTTTGTGCAGACTGACAAAAGGTAGGTGATCAGCCTATCGGGCAAGACACTCCTTCTTCTCTATACCCAAACAACAACCGGGCGTCCATTCTGGCAACACACAGTCACTTGACTGAAAAATAAACTGCTAGCTCGGACCGACATGACCTACTGGACTGACATCTTATCCGGGAAGGACTCACCCCTCAGAGGTGGCCACCTACTGAGAGACTTACCCTAACCCCTCAAAGACTAGCCCTAGTAGTCCACTCTTATTGAGTACTCAACGTAACGTATCCTACTTGGAAAAAATGAACAAAACACAGTTCCACATGAAAATGGCAATTAAGGGTTTCCAAAGTCTTTGTCAAAATCAGTTTTGGAAAGAGTTTGAGTTTGAGTAAATCTGCTTATTGATTTTCAAATAATTTGTTTGACAGAAATAAAAAAGGAGTCAATCCTCAATTGCCTTTACAGAAATGAGTGTCCATACATTCTACATTTGACTTGCCATAATAAATATTTTACATCAATTAGATTTTATGCAGGAGCTTACCTGATCCTTAGCTCAAGATAAAATAAAAGTCTTCAACAGCTGACCCAACCCCGCCTGGGGTAAATATAAACCACAATCAAACTCAAGTCAAAATCCACTTTCACAAATAAGACTAGCTCAACTCACTACTACCATGATCCTAGTGTCCCAAGCTTTAAGGCCAAATAATAAATAAAAAAGGGTTTATAAGCTAAGTCTAATTTGATATTTAAAATAATTAGTGTTTTGGGAAATAGGTACTAATAAGTTAGAGATTTAAATCTTGCTAAAATAATTTAAAGTTTATTTGATGATGGGTCCTAGGGGGTATTAGGTAAAATAATGATGTATTAATAATTAATTGTTAAAAATAATTGATAACTAAAATTAGTTGAAAATAAATTTTAATGAGTCTTGATTGAAAGATAATAAATAAATTTTAATAGGTTTTGGTTAAAAGATAATGATTAAATTTTAATAATAAATATTTTACTTATTATGATTATTTTCATAAAAGGCTTTATTTGATCATATAATATCTATATATTTTATTTTTTTTTAAACAATCATTTAATTGACTAAAATATAATAGTCCAAATCTACCTTCCTAGGGTTTTCGAATTTACTAGCAAAAATTATAATATTAAATATTTCATTGATGAAATAAAATTAGCTTAGGGACAACTAGATCATGATCGTATTTCTATTGCTAACCACAATCATGAACATATACTCCCATCAAATCATCCAAATCATGAATAAAAGCATAGATCTAAATTTATCAAGTCATGATCCAACCTCTACTAGCATAAACATAATCATGGCTTCAATATTCATACACGAATATAAATCCTATTCATCATAGATGACATAATTTCTAGCATACTTGATCACAAATACTACCTATGACATGGAGACATACATCAAACCCTAAAAACACCATACAATTAACCAAGATAATCAACTCATGCATAAATCCCATCTCCATCATAAACATACACCTTTATTCATGCTTCAATCTCTACTCATCACAACAATACATGCTCAAATCTTATTCATAATCCATCTTCTACTAATATCATCCTAGAGACGTGAATCTATGATTTAAAAGGAGGGTTGAAAAGGCTTACTTGATTGGTGAATACCTTGAAGGAGTTTCAAATAGATCTCAACTCCTAGATATCTAAATCCGTCCAAGAAAGATGAAGAAAGCATGGCCATTGGTGAAGAAGCCATTCAGCCAAGAAGGAGAGCGAGCGAGAGAGCGAGAGAGAGAGAGAGAGAGAGAGAAAAGAGAAGAAGAGAGTCCATTAGCATGATTATTCATATATATATATATTCATTAGGGATCAAAGATTAGTGAAGATGAAGTTGATTGAACAAACCTATCTTGAAGGTGTTCTTGAGCCTTCACAAAAATTCTGATTTTTTATCCAAAAGAGCAAGTTGGATTTTGGAGTTTGATGTTAAAAATGGTATGGATCGACTCATGGCAGTGAGTAGATGAAATCTGGGATTTTTGGAAGAAGTTTGAAGTGGTTTGGAGAGGTATTAGGCGAAAGAAATGAGTAGGGGTTCTATGTGTGCTTGAAGGTTGAAGAGAATGGAGGGATTTTGGATTGGAGGCTGCCGAAATTCTGTGTGTGTAGTGGCCGAATTGCTTGTGTAGTTTAGGTAGATGATTGTTGAAATCCTAAAAGAATATTTTTGGGAATCAAATTTGGAAACAAAATATAGCAAGAATATCTTTGTTCAATAGAAGCTTTTTGGAAGCTGCTATGGCCGAATTGTTGCTCTGTGATTTAGCTGGATGAGAGCTGGTTGAAGAAGGCTAATGGTGGCCGAAAAGAAGGAGTGTAATGGTGAAGGAAAGGTCTAGTTGTTTGAGGGATATTTTATGGAAGGTTGCTAAATTAAGGTTGCTGGAATTTTGGTATCCAATCAAGGCATGATTGCAGTAATTTGTTGGAGATATTTTAGGGTAGCTATGTCTGGTTTTCGTGCAAAAGCTTGGGGAAGACAATGGAGTTTAGTTCATGGCTGTTTAAGAGTGGTTTGTGCAGAAGAAAGATGGAGTTTCGGCCAGGGCTGGATTAGGAAACAAAGCTGGACAGAAATCCTGCACAGAATTTTCGCCATTACTGGAATTTTTCTGGGCAGTTTCGGCTGCCATTTTCTAGTCAACTTGCAGAGAGTTTGAAGGAGATTTCAGGGTCTTTCATGGCTGGTTTCCAGCCGTCTTCATGGAGGAAAAACGTGGCTAAGAAGCTGGGAGAAAACTGGAAGAAAACAGCTTGATTGAAGACCACCAAAGCTGCGATTTTAACCAGAAATTTTTCTTGTTTTGCACAGCATTTGTGCAGCCTGAAATTAACCAGAAATTTTCAGATTTCAAGCTGATCAAAAGGGCCATTTTCTGGCAGCATTTGGGAAGGAATAATGGCTGAGAATTTCAACACCTTGAAGGCACAAGAAGATGGAATAATTTCAGTTCATTACATGAAATAAAATGATCATAGCTAGAGTGAAGTTTAGAAGGTTCACTAGGGGAATTAATTCTCTTGGAATCCTTCCCCATCTCTTCCATATTTTCGGTCCATAAGATGTCTTTTACTAAGACATTTTGAACCTTCAAAGCCACAGTACTTTACTAAAATTTCTGGAATGAAATTGGCTAGAACAAATTTGACCAATCTAACGAATTGAGAATTAGGGAAAATTAAGGATCAAGGAGGAATGAATTCCCTTAGAAATTTGTGTAGGGCAAAAGAATAGGATTATGATACTCCTATCATGTCTCCCCTAGGACAACACCTCTACCCTATTCTAAAGCACATAAGGCCAAAAATATCACTCCCTAAGCAAAAATAAAATTTAATCATGTTAAAGCTCCAATGATGGAATTTGAACCCAAGACCTCAAGAATTAATTCCAAAGCTCCAACCACTAAACCACAACAACTCTTGCTTTTATTTTCTCTCTAAAATTTTTTTCCTATTTAATCCTCAAGCTATCTCCCTATTTTCACTTTCAGCAAAAATTACCATTTTGCCCTTCTCACTCAATACTCACAATCAAGCCTTCGAGACAATAAAACACAAATCCAAAGCACATAAAATCATATAAAAATATATTTAAATATGCAATAAAATATGATATGCATCCCAACCCCCTTACTCTAAGGTTAGTTTTGACTAGGGTTTCACATCATCACTTTCACAGATGATTGTACAAGGTATGGTTATGTTTATCTAATGAGACATAAGTCTGACTCTTTTGAAAGTTCAAAGAGTTTAAGGCTGAAGTGGAGCGTCAAACAGGTAAGCTAATCAATATCTTATGATGGAATCGTGGTGGAGAATACCTCCTTGGTGAATTCAAGGACTACATGGTATATCATGGGATAGTATCTCAGCTCTCTATATCGGGGATGCCCCAGCAGAATGGAGTAACTGAGAGAAGGAACAGGATATTAATGAAAATAGTCCGAAGTATGATGTCTCATGTTACTCTTCCAGTATCTTTTTGAGGATATGCCCTAGAAACAGCGACATATATTCTGAATTTGATGTCTTCCCAGTCAATATCCAAGACTCCCTATGAGATGTGGACTGGGTATAAGCCAAGTCTAAATCATCTCATGATATGGGATTGTTCATCTTATGCACTGTCAAGGGAGACAAGTTAGAACTAAGGTCAGAATTATGCTATTTTGTAAAGCATCCAAAAGGTACAAAGCGTGGTTACTTTTATCATCCTAAGGAGCAGAAAGTACTCGTGAGTACTAATGCCAAATACTTAGAGGATGAACAAAGTACATCCACTAAAGGTTCAACAATTTTAAAACTTGAAGAGAAGCTATCTTCTGAATTAACTTCTCTTAACCCGATTATAGAACAAGAAAAGGCATAGCCTCAAGAGCCTATACAATTGGAGCCCCGTCGTAATGGAAGGATATCTAGAGTTCCAACAAGATGGACTGGAGAGATTTTTGACCTAGTCTCTGATAGGGCCTAAATTAGTCATTTTTTCCTAATTATTTGAGGCCATTTTAAGACACTTTTTATACAACAATTAGTTATATTCCTTCCTATTTGATATTTCCCTTATAAAAATCCTTTTCTGTAATTTTACACAAAAATAAGGAAAAATTAGAGCTAATTGTGTAATTTTTCAGAATAGAGGCAGTGCCAGCCCGAGAAATGAGAGCCGGCGCCGGTTAGCTACTGGATGCACAAAAGAAATTGAAGGAACAGTACAATTCGGCTGCAATTGAAATTGGAAAGGAAAAATGAGAAAAATGGCTAAGTGGATTTCAGTTCATGGCTCGGTCAAAGAAAACAAACTAAGAACAAGAGAAGAAAGAAGTAACAAAGAAAAATTATGGATTTCAGTCAACAATTGCGGCAGCTCCATGGCTCACGGTTGAGCAAAACAAAATGGTAAGAAGAAACAAAAGTAGCAGAAGACAATTGCACACAAAGTGAAGGATTTCAGTGGGCCTAGATGTAAAGTAAAGTCAACAATGGTGGGCTGGAAAAGAAGTAGCCGAAACAAGACAACAGGAAGAAGAAAGAAATAGCAGGCGATGGCTTGAAAAACGGCTCAATTGAGCCAATGCAAAACAAAAGCAAGAGGAAGGAATTGATTTCGGTGGTCAGCAATGTAAGAAGACAAAGGAAGCAACGGTAGGCTTGGTTTATGGCTTAAATCGAGCCAACACAGTAAAGAAAGGCAACAGAAATTCGGTGGCTTCCGTACGGCTCGAATTGAAGTCGATTGAAGTAATTCCAATTCAACAATTCCAATTCCATGAGCTTCAGCACAAGATGACAAAAATCCCAATTGAAGTCCAAATCAAATTCTCAATTTCACAAAAGTTAATGGCGGTGGATTATTTAGGCTTTATTTAAAATTTTATTTAGACTTTTATTTTAGCTTTTATTAATCCTTTTTGGTTTTGGATTATTTTTAGGTAATTACTTCTTCTTTATTTAGGACTCTTTTAGAAACTTTGTAAGCCTATAAATAAATGCCAATTTACCCTAGAAAGGGAGGTGTGCAATGTAGAGACTTAGATCTATTTTAGAGTGCATCACCAATATTTTCTCGAGATAAATAGTTTAAAGAGGGTTGTGCAAGAAGGTCTTCAAAGGAAGAAGAATGAGGCTTATCTATGAGTATCTATTTCTTTCCTTTGTTTTCTTTTTCTTGGACAATGATTTATTAATTGTTTTATTGTAGTTTGACATTGTTTTAGATATTCGTGATATTTAGAGTTATTTGATCTTTTGATTAATTGGTTGTTTTTCTTGGTGTTTAATTACTTGTGTTTATTACGAGATTAATTGATTGTTATTTTCCATTGACTTGCTTGAAAAAGAGGTTAATGGTGATTTTAATTCATTAGTTTCATATTTTTTGTCTATTAACTTGCTTGAAAAAAAGGTTAATTGCCAAGAACAAAGTAATTAAAAGTTGATTGATGTCTGCCAGAATATAGATTCATTGGTTAATTTCATATTTTAAGTTTGCCAGAATATGGAAATTTAATCAAGGATTGTATTTAATGCATCTTTTGGATAAATTAGTTGAGACAAAATATGTGATGCTAATTTGTCTAGAAGATAGTGATTTCATGGATTGAAAAAGAAGTGAGTCTATCTTAATCCTTCATGATGCCAAGGGAATAACTAGTTATGATAATGGTTGGGTTTTTTAAGATCATGTTTGTCAAAATAATAGCTTGAGTTACATAATTCGCCATCCTTGACCTGTATATATTTTATTTTTATTTTTATTTTATTTTCCTTTTTATTTCTTTTTCACTTCATGGAGTCGGTTAAACAATGAGAGAAAAGTGATTAATATATACTTGTTCCTTGAGGATCGACACTCATTTGAACCATATGTTATGTTAATGATGAGTACGCTTGCTTATATGTGCAATTTGGGTTTAACATTTTAATGTAAACTTGATTAGGAATGTGCTTAGTTTTTATATAATTTTTATACCCAAATCCAAATGCATCAGTCTCCGACCATTAGGAATAAGATTCCACTAAATACGAGGAGGCTATTGCTGATGCCGATGCAAACCTATGGCATAAAGCAATGAAAACCAAGATTGAGTCTATGTACTTCGATCAGGTTTGGAATCTTGTAACTTCACCTGAAGGAATAAAACCCATTGGGTGTAAGTGGGTTTGCAAGAGGAAGAAGGGAATGGATGGAAAAGTAGAAACCTTCAAAGCTAGACTTGTGGCGAAAGGGTATACTCAGAAAGAAAGGATAGACTATGAGGAAACCTTTTCCCCGATAGCCATACTTAAGTTCATCTATATCCTCCTTGCCATCGTATGTCATTATAACTATGAGATATTACAAATGGATGTTAATACGGCATTTTTAAATGGCCATCTTAGTGAAGACATCTATATATCCCAACCAGAAGGCTTTATTGCTAAAGGCCAAGAACATATAATTTGTAAGTTTAAGAAATCCATTTAAGGACTTAAGCAGGCATCTAGAGGATGGAACATTCGTTTCGATGAGACTATAAAGTCTTACGGTTTCATTCAAACGAGAATGAACCATGTGTGTATAGGAAACTGGAAGGCATAAATGTAGTTTTTCTTGTCCTATATGTGGATGACATTCTACTCATTAGAAATGATGTAGGGACACTATCATCTACTAAGGTTTGGCTATTGAGTCAATTTAGTATGAAGGACTTGGGTTAAGCCAGTTACATTCTCAAAATAAAGCTTCTTAGAAATAGGAAGTAGAGAATGTTAGGTTTATCTCAAGCTACATACATTGACAAGATGTTGACCAAGTACAGCATGAACTCATGCAAGGAGGCATTAATTCCTTACAGACATGGGTTATCTTTTTCTTCAAAGGATTGTCTGAAGTCTCAAGAAGAAAAAGATAGGATGAGTTAAGGATTCCCTATGCTTTGGTTATGGGAAGTCTCATGTATGCCATGCTGTGTATTAGGCCAGATATCTGCTTTACTGTAGGCTTAATCAGCAGATATCAGTCAAACCCCGAGGAGATTCATTGGCAAACTGTAAAGCATATTCTTAAGTATCTCAAAGGTACGAGAGATTATATGCTGGTTTACAGGCCAATGACTTAGTTCCTACAGGATACATGGACTCAGACTTCCAAGCAGATAAAGATGAGAGAAAATTCACTAGTGGATATGTCTTCACCTTATCTAGAGGAGTTATTTCATGGAGGAGTATCAAGTAATCTTGTATTGCTAACTCAACCATGGAAGCTGAGTATGTGGCAGCTTCGGAGGCATTTAAGGAAGCAGTTTGGCTCTGAAAGTTCCTTTTGGAACTTAGAGTCGTGCCACACATGGACAAACTGATTGTGATGTATTGCGAAAACACTGGTGCAATCTCACAATCTAAAGAACCAATGAACCACAAAAAGGGAAAGCATATATAAAGGAAATACCACCTGATCCGGGATTTCATTAAGAGACGGAAAGTCGTGATAGAACAGATTACCTCGAAGAATAATCTAGCAGATCTTTTTACCAAGCCTTTAGTGGAGAGAGTCTTTAGAAGACACCTAGACACCATGGGGATAGGCACCTATGGACTTATTTAGTCTTAAAGTGCTAGTGGGAGATTGTTAGAATGTATGTCCTCTTAGACTAGGTTTTCAATGTATTTTTTACTTGTATTAATAAAAGTATTTTTTTCAGAATTTATGTCTGAAATTTTCTTTATATTTGTGCACGATTCATTAGAAAAGACCTATTGTGTTTAAGCAAATGGTTCATATGAATGGAGGCCTTTCATAGTAAGGTATTGACTATGGGATACTTAACACATAAACTATTATTCTTAACCGGATGATGAGAATGAAATCTCATCGTGATAAAGTTATTGTGTTATGAATTTCAAATTGGGAATGGCTTACCTTTAGCCAATGAGTAGTCTACTTATTTCATAACACAAGCGTATTTCGAATACGTAGAATTAGACCTATATTAGTGGTTTCTAAAAGTACTATGTGATAGAAACCTAGACTACTACTGCTACAGCATGGACTTGTACTCTACAGCTTGATTATAAGTTGGTGGTCTAACGAAGCTAGAAATGTATGCTTTGATATACTATAGTTGAGGTTCTTGGGAAGGACCAATATACTTGTATGTTAGGTTTATGTAACTAGTTAGTCAAGATAGACTTATACAAGATATTGTCTACAATATATCGCCCATTGTAATTGTTCGAATGATCTAATTATTTAGGGTCCTGGAGAACATGACTTGGATATTGGCTTTAGGGTAGCTTCCTTGGAAAGCTAGAATATTCTAAGAAGTAGCGGATCATTGGACTAGAAGCCTAAGGATGATAGATGTCGTTTAGAGATGTATTAGTACACTCTTTCCTCTCTAAATAAACGGCGATGTGTAGAGGGATATGTTAGTACAGTTGTTTATATAGCAAGAGTATTTTGGTCATTTTAGTAGCCAAGGCGATGTGTCTTTTTGGTCCTCAGAATAGCTCGTAAGTCCTAATTATATTAGGTCGAGGAAATGGTCTTAATAGAAAAAGGATTTTATTTTATTCAGGAAGTTTAATTTATTTTTTAAACTGGGATAAAATAAAAGGAATAAGAGAAATTAAATTCATTATCTAGTTTGATTGGTTAATTAATTATTTAGGACCTAAGCCCAGATTGAATAATTAGAAAAATTAACCTGGGTTTAAACTAGTTAATAAAAGGCTTAATAATTATTTTAGTTCATTTGGTCTCATTAATTATTTATTGAGTTATTTTAATATGTCCAGAAAATAAATAATTAATGGTTATTATTTTTTGGCTCATGGGGTCCAAGAAAAATAATAAATTATTTTGGCCCAATAGCCTGGACTAAAAGGTTTTTTATTCACAGTACAAAAGAGTTGGGGATAACCCAAACCTCTTCTATTGATAACCTCTGTGTGTTTGAAATATCAAAATACCTGGGTTGGGTTATCTGGGATGTGAATAGGAGTCGTGGTGTAGAGCAAAAATAAACACACAACAGAAACTAAAAAAGAACACCAAAGCCTCTGTTCTCTCTCTACTTCTCATGTTTTCTTCTTCTCCTTTTTCCATCTTCTTGTCTTTGCTAATTAATAGCAAATGATCAAGAAAGACCATCCTCGCCTAAGTTGTTTCACCAACTTAGATAGGCAGAGAAATATTCTGAGAAGTGAAAAGCTTCGCGTTCATACCAAGAAGAAGTTGATGGTTTGTTGGTTTCTCGCCGGAATCGTTGTTAAGGCAGGTAGCTTCTCTAGTGGTTAGTGCCTCATCTTCTCAACCAGACCAGAAGAGGACACATAGAGGTATATTTTTAACCTTTTGTTGCGTTGTGTCCATTTTATTTCCTTCGCCTGCATGTTCCTCTATATTTCATTCCATCACTAATGACCATCTCTTGGCTATTTCCTTATGAAATAGTCCTTTAAAAGGAATGAAGAAAGATATGGAGGTTCGTATAAGCTTGATTTATGAGACTATGCTCAAACATTCTAATATTATCTCATAATCACTCCTTGAGCTTTATGATTGAGATATCGAACATCAAATGAATATAAATTCTTATATCTCTCGATTTAACATCAAGTTCATCACAATCCATCAAGTTTGTCATCATTCAAAAAAGGAAAGATTGTTAGCCCAAAGGGCTTTCTGTTGTGCTTTAATAAATGACAAATATTGATATGGATTAACATGTGTGATCTGCATGTGATAGGATTTTTGGATTATGACATGTTCGACCATGGTTCTTCAAGTCTTACAAAATGATTGCTAAGCAACTTATAGATAATGAAGTGCAAGAAGGACTGAGCAAGTCAGGATCCTATCTAAAAAAGCTGCAAACTTTTGAAGAACTATAGACTAGGAATTATGGTTAAGGTATTATCTGTATTTCCTATGTCTCTTTACTTTAAGTTCAATTTATTTCATAGTGAAGCACTAAAAGGCATTTCAAAAAGAGGGTATTTTTTAATCTAGTTTTTTATCATAAAAAGAACTTTAGAAGAAAAGCTTTTGACTTTAAAAAAACTTTGTTAAATGATTTTGGATGGATCTCTAGGTCCAAAGTCTATTTCCAAATGTTTAAATCTAAAGTCATTCAAAATCTACTTTCTGGTATAAAGTGTTGTTTTGGATACACAATGTTTCATTCTATGAGTCCAAAATTCTACAAAACCTGACAGCAACAACTAGCCATTACTAGTTTTGCAGTCTTGATTTTTAATTATAAAAAGCCATTTAAATGTGATTTCCAGTAAAGGATTCAAACTAACATTTTCGAAAACATCCTAACACACTTGAAAAATAAAATTCCCTCATCTACAGTGTGCTTCAAATAGATATCTATTGTTCTAAAAGTGAAAAGGTAAAGTTACTTTAGTTGGTGTATATCTGCTCAGTCTGTGAGCTATTTCTATATTTTCTCTTTGATCTGAATCTTTTCGAGGTTAAAGAAAGTAAAATCCAGTTGGGGTGAGCTTTGATTATTGGATGTATAGAGGCTGGGAGTAAAACCAAGTGTGGTGGCCCTCTATTGTAAGATTAGTGTTACTAACCACTATTGATTTGGGAAAATGGTTACAGTAGCTGGGTGAAAATCCTTAAGTGTGTGCTTAAGGTAGTGGATGTAGATCATTTGAGGATTGAACCACTATAAATCTTTGGGTTTATTCTCTTGCATTTATTTCAAAACCTTTAACTGAAATTTTACTGTTCATTTGATTAAAAAAATATATAGCTCTCCTATTTGCATTTGCTGATTTGGTTAAAGATATTTATATTGAAGAATGAACTAGTTGATGATCCACTATCTATCTTTCTTGATATAATCTATTTTTCCATCACCTGGTAGAACTTTGGAAGATTCCTAACTGCATTTAACTCTGGATAGAAAAGCATTTCTTTTGAAACATACCCCATTTTCGATCTCCTTCTAGATATTCAAAAGTCTTTGAAAATCTGAATTATTTGCCATAAACCTTATTTACCCCCTCTAAGGTTTATCAGTTCTTGGGGTCAATATTTCTATATGGTAATAAATGGAATATTTAAAATGATATGTTAGTAGGGGTATTTTGATCATTTTAGTAGTCAAAAATAATATATCTTTTGTGAAGGTGGATCGAGACTAGCAAAAGCATACACAGAAGCATAAACAAACACAGCAGCAAAAGCATTATACCTTTACGTTTTCTCAAAAATGTTTGCTTAGGCTTGTAGGATTTCATTGAACTGTCACTGGATCACTTGTGGAAGCCATAGGAGATAAGCCCGGAAGTTTTTTACTTTTTCTCATTTGCATGAAACACCAAAACTCTCCGGCTCACGGAATATTTCTCAACCTAAATACTGTCGATGAAAGCTATTAAGGTGAGGGATTGATCTCATACTCTTAACCCACTACTATCAAGATTAGCAGTATCAAGAAGAGGAATCTCCTTATTATCGTTTCTAGGTTTTAAATAGAAACACACACATAGAAAGGACAAAAAATATATAGAGAGAGAGAGAGAAAAACAATAGTCTAGCCTTTTTCACCGTGAAGGAATTACAGCTTATCTTACACTGTTTAATGATAACCAACTACCAGGGATCATAGATTTTTTTAAAAAACCCAGATGTTATCATCTATCCTCCCATAGAAGATGTTTAGCTAGGTTAAAAAATTAAACACCCTTCTATTCTGTGAAAACTTTTTCTAGGCTATTGGGCCAAATATTATTGTCTATTCTTTGATTCAATAAGCCCATAAATAATAAATCTCAATTATATATTTTTCAAACTTAAAAAATAGCCCAATAAATAATCAATAAATCCAAATAGACCAAGATTATTTTTTAAACCCTTTTACCTAGTTTAGGCCCAGGTTAATTTTTTAATTATTTAATTTGGGCTCAAGCTCTAAATAATAAATTAACCAATTAAACTAGATAATTACTTTAATCACTCTAGATTTTTTTTTTATTCTAACCCAATAATAAATTAGACTTCCTGAATAAAATAAAATTCTCTTAATCGATACAATTTCCTAAACTCAAAATTAATTACGACTTACGAGCTATTCTGAGGATCAAAAAGACATATTGCCTTAGCTATTAAAATGACCAAAATAATCCTATTATACAAATAGCAATATTTTGCATTTTAAATTTTTTTTCTAATATCACAATAAGAAATATTGACCCTAAGAATAATGTTGCGCTAGCAAAGTCTCCGACCTACATGTGTTATGACAAATATACTCCTTTGTATCGTCGTACATTCAGAGAGGAAGAGTGTACTAACACCTCTCTAAATGACATATACCATCCTTAGACTTCTAGTCTAATGATCTACGACTTCCTGAAATATTTTCCCTTTCCAAGAGAGTTACCTTAAAGTAAACATCAAAATCATATTCCTCAGAGCCCTGGATTATTAGATTTTTCGTATAATCTCAAGGGGCGATATAGCGTAGAAACTCTCTTGTACAAGTCTGTCTGAACTAATTAGTCACATATACCCAACATATAAATATATTGGTCATACGATAGAACCTCAACTGTAGTACATTAAAACATACACTTCCATCTTCACTAAACCACCAACCCATACTCGAGTCGTAGGATATAAGTCCACTCTGTAGCAGTAATAGTCTAGATTTCTACTATATAATACTTTTAGAAACCACTACTACAGGTCTAGTTTTATGCATTCGAAATACGCTTATGTTATGAAGTGAGAGGACTACTCACTAGCTAAAGGTAAGCCATTCCCCACCTGAAATTTATAATATAATAACCTTATTATGATGAGATTCTCATTCTCATCATCCAGTAAAGAACAATAGTTTATGTGTTAAGCAACCCGTGATCCATACCTTACTGTGAAAGACCTCCATTCACATGGATCACTTTTTTAAACACAATGGGTTTTTTCTAACGAAATTGTGCATAAATTAAAATACAAAAATACAAACAATTTATGAGAATAAAAATTTTATTAATTTAATCAAAATTACATCAGAAATATAGCCTTAGTGGGCACACATTCCAATATTTTGGTCCCAAGAATAGCTCAAATAACCTTAGTAGAATTTATTTACTATATAGGCTTATTAAGTGAATTTAATATTAGAAGAATTATTCTAAGAGTCTAATTAGTTATTGATTTGGGCTAGAATAATTTATTAGGCTAATTTAATTAATTAATTATCTTAGGTAATTTTATATTAGGCCCAAGTGGATCAATTAATTAATATGAGAACTATTTAATTAGTCATGGACTAATTAAAGGAAAACCCTAGCCCATCAGGGTTCTGATTTGATGGCTACAGGTTTGGAAACCTTGAAGTAGCCACCAAAAATGATAAGGAGGCAACAACCAGTGCTGAATGGAAGCCTTGAACCGGCGCCAGTTAAATCCGTGACAGAAAAGAATTAAACGACGGTGGAAAAGAAAAAGGAAAGCTGTGTAGTTTTATAAAAAGTCTTTTCTGGGTGTATGTATGGGTAGGTTGAGACATTAACCATAAAACTAAACAGAACGGAAAAAAACAGCTTTCGGTTTTTCTTTTTCATGAGAAGCCACCGATTTTCTTATTCTTGTTCTTTTTCATTTTTCCTTACACAAATAGCTCTTCCATTTTTTACACCCTAATCTACTTTCACTAGTAGAAGCCCGTAATAGGTTCAAAGAATACTCTGAAAGGCTAAAAGTTAGTAAACGTTGTGAGTGGTTGATGCGAAGGAGCCGACGGTTAGTCGGAATTCCTGAGGAACAAGTAGACGTTTCGATATAGGAAGCACTGTTAAACCCAAATCCTACTCTAGTTATTCAAACAAAATGGCCTAAAAGTATGTAATCCTAGACTTTGGCTCAAAAAAATTTTTAATTTGTAATTTCCGCTACGGTTATTATTTTCCTACGATCTTTCAGATACCAAATAGTGTTAGGCCGTGAAAAGTGTAGCTGGCCAGGTCGGCAGGGTATAGACTATCCTGACCAAACTAATTCTCGCAAAAATCGATTCGAACGGCTAACCCAAAAAACTAATTTAAGAAGAAGGCTATTCTCGAAATATTTAAAACAGTATCTAGACTCAAAATCTGGGAAAAGATACTCCTTTATTGATCAAATGGATAAAAACACGAATGTACAAGCAATTCATATTATTTTAGGGGAGTATTTTGTGTTGTAGACCAGAATCAAAAGCTAAACAGTATGTAAATTAAAGCAATAAAATAAAATCTAATCTAAACTTCAAAAAGACGAAGTAAACAAAATTTACTTTAATGATTTGGGGTGTTTTTTATTCTATGCCTTCTTTAATATTTTCCTTGAGTTCTTAAAGGAGCTTGATCTCCCCATATCCACCATTTTTGTCATTTTCGATGATCTTGTCTCCCTTGATGTTCATGGCGATCGTAGTTGAAGAATGGGCCTTTGAGCTGGTCAAAACTCCTACTCCTTTTCTTAGAATCCAAGCTTTATCCCACTCAAACTTAACCTTCTAAAAAGCTAGGCACGTCTTCCAATTGATCCGCCAGCTTGATTCAACAAGCTATCCTTAGGTCAACTGATCTTGGATCGGTTGGTCAATAGTCTAGTGGCCCTAACTATTTGCTATTCAGTGGGTTGATTGGTTGAGCTTCTCTAGCTTGACTAGTTACTTTTTCTTAACATTAGATCCCAAAAAATTCCTTATGATTCCTCAAGTATCTTTGAGATCAAATAAATACCCTTCCCTTGTGATATAGCTTAGTAATATCCTACTTTGTGGCTTCTAAAATTTGATGTAATTACACATGTTCACCTACTTCTTTGACTCATTTCCATTAAAGATGGGGTTATCAAGTTTAGCTAAATTCACCTCTAAATTCCATTCAAAGCTAGTTCTTAATTTAAACGTAGATTTTTGAAGGTTTATGAGAAATATTCGTTGTTTGTTCCACTTCCTTAATCCCAACTTCTTGTTCAACTCATTCAAAGGTAAAATAAAGGCATTTACATTGGTAGAAAGGGAAACGGTTCGCCCGATATTATGATCTACTTGCAATTGAATCCCTACCAATGACTCATCAAAAGAGTTCAACTAATAGCCATATTTCTTAAGATTAGACTCCAAGGAAGTGAGTTGCTTCCTCATCTCGTAGTATCTTCTATTATAGATCCCCATTTGTTTGGAGCATTGATTTCAAGGAGCAATTGCATTGATTTCTTCACAAGTATAAATTGCTCTAATACCAACTTTTATGATCAATACTACACTTTGAATAATTTAAGGACTTAATGATAACTAAGAGAATTGGTTGGATATAGGATTAGGAGATGACAACTATTATATGAACTCGAGATACAGACAAACCACCAAGGTCCCAAACAAAAGGTGCAAAATAATATGTATTTCAACAAAACCCCTAATAATTTATCTAAATCAATATAAACTAACATATGATGGAAAATTCACCGATTTCATCCCCAAATTATTTTAGTTTGGCCATTTTGGTCCTTAATATTTGTTTCTTGATTTTTTCATCCCCAAACTATTTTTGTTCTACCAAATTAGTCCTTCCAATCAGTTTTTCGGCTGACCTTCACATTTTTTATGGGTAAAAGTGGAAATTCACTTTTTAAATTTTGAAAATTTGCAAATATCGTCTCCAAATTATTTTAATTTGACCATTTTGGTCCCTAATATTTATTTCTCAATTTTTCATCCTCAAACTATATTTGTTTTGCCAACTTCGCCCTTTCAAGTAGTTTTCCGGCTAACCTTCACATTTTTTCTAGGACAAAACTAGAAATCTGCTTCTTTCTCACCGTAACTCTAGTCAAGTGAGCGGCTTCATATTTTATCCAAATCTATCTTTTTATACCCCAGCAACAGATGTGCTTCAAGTAATTGTACTTTCATACCCAAGCCAAGGCCAATTAACCCTCTTCTCCAATTCGCGAAATAGCTAGCCTCCAAGGGCATTAAAGTTGCCATGCCCACCACTCGTTATACTGTCAAGTCTATTCATGTGGTGAACATTGGGGTTGAGCCTATCTCAGATGGGTTTGATAATGGAAGCTTTGTTCCTACCCAAAAAAAGAATGTGTTCCTTGAGTCCTTTAGGAAAAATAGTTCAAGAACTCTATTGCTTGGGTAGGGAAAGATAAGGCACCTTTCCATCTCAGATGGGTATGGGCATACAATTACATGAGGCATATCTGTTGATTGGTTATGGAAAAATGGATTTGAATAAAATATAAAACCCCATCATATGACCATATGTGTTTTGGAGGGAAAGAAGTGGATTTCCACTTTTACCCCTAAAAAAATATGAAGGTCGGCCAGAAAACTATTCGGAAGGATCAAGTTGGCAAAATGAAAATAGTTTGGGGATGAAAAAATCGAAAAACAAACATTAGGGACCAAAATGGCCAAACTAAAATAGTTTGGAGACAAAATTGGCAAATTTCTAATTTTAAAAAGTGAATTTTCACTTTTACCTTTAAAAAATGTGAATGTCAGCTGGAAAATGATTAGAAAGACTAAGTTGGCAGAACGAAAATAGTTTAGAGATGAAATCGACGAATTTTCCAATATATGATTTTATTTAAACTATTGAATTAATTAATACTCAAAATTATGCCGTTTGACTAATAAATTATTTATTTAATATTTTGTAGTACATAATATTTTCATAACTACATCCCCACCCCAGCTCTTCTACATAAATTAGCGCTAGTTACACTCTTTAGTTTGATAACTTGGTCGGCAATGATGGTTTTATGGTGGACTATGTTCAAGTTATAATGGATTAAGTATTAGAATGAAGGATTCTAATCCAATTCAGATTTCCATCTCTTAGAAGTACTTTTGAAAACAATTTTCAAGACTTATTTTGCATTCTTATCATACAATACTTCAATCCAGCTATGCTGAGATTTTCAAATTTTGTTTAAGGAGATCTTGCATGGTAGCGAGGAACAGGGGTTTTGGAGTAAAATTCACAGTGATTTAGGGGAGAAACACAATTTAACAATTTTTATTTATACTCCCTCTATCTATAAAGATAGACTTATACCTATTTTCACACAAATTAAGAAATATTATTAATATAATTAATTTTCTATTATTTTCCTCATGTACCTTTTCATTAAATGACTCACTAAATTATTACTAAAATTATGTAATTCTAACTTCTTTTATTTGTAATTTCCTTTTCCAACTAGAATAAATTGATTTTTTAATTAATAACAAAAGAGTATTGGTTAATAAAAATGTAAATTAATTAAGAGCATATTTAAATTTTAATATATTAACTATCCTTTAAAATAGAAAACAGACCTATAATTTGGAACAAATAAAAGAAATGTACGTCTATTCTTTGTAAGATGAAGATTGTCTTATTTTGGAAGCAAGAAATCAGTATATACAGATGTTAGCGTGATGATATTTTTTTTCTATTTGGAAATGTTGCTCCAATTTTTTATCTGATTATATAACCGATGAAATTCTTGATAAGTTTTAGTTTTGTTTATGTTAATCGATATTGTACTAGGTATTGATAAGAGGTCTCCTAAATTATCGATTACTCATGCATACGTGGGGATGTGTGAAATAGCAATATATCCAAATATTAAGTAACTAGTCTAATTAAAAAATTAAATAAAATCTACTTATAGTTAAATAATCAATTTTAAAATAAATAAATGAATAATATTATTTTTATATTTAAGAAACTTTTAAAATTAAAATTATAAAAGGAAAAAAAAAGAAAAAATTAAAAGTTAAAGATATATTATTTTAACTATTAGTTCTGATTATATAATTAATAGTTTAAGTTAAATATTGATTTAGGTTTTGATTATTCTTAATTTCAACGAACATTGAATCTATTAAATATATATATATATATATATATATATATATATATATATATATAAGTAACTGCAGAAGCACCCTACAGTGACAGGTGCTATTAACATTTGGCAGTATGAAAGTTAAATGAAGATTATTTTTTTGGGAAGAAATATGAAGGGTTTTCTTTTTAAAATATCAAGATTATTTAAATTTAATAAATTCATATAGATAGGAATTAATATTATGCTAGCTTATCTTAATACAAACCAAATTTTTTAAGCCTCTTAAATTTCTGCTAGCGAGCTGAAACTTTAGATTCTGCTATTTTTCTCATTTATCATCTTTTGAAAATTCTAAGCTCAAAGGCAGGCGAGGTTTATATGACGACCATAGCTTCTAATCCTCAAAGAAGGCCAAAAGGGAAACGAAGGTGAAGATTTAAAATGATGTTTGGCAAGTCACATGAATGGAAAGAGCAGGAAATGGTTAGTGGCAGTGATGATCTGAACAGGCAATTGGGTGTCTCAAAGCTAGATAGGAAATTCAATAAATCTCTAACACGAAATTCTCACTTTCTATTCTCTTTCTAATCACACTTTAGTGCGTCCAAATTTAAATCTTGGTTGTCTAGAGAGCCTTTCCTAATGGAGAAGAAGCAAGTTGGTTTAGAGACTGTCACTCGCGTTCGGTTGGTTTCATAAATTCTTTCATTGTTTCTTCCATTTTCAGTGGTGCTAATTTGTTTTTCTGTTTTATCTTATCCTAACTTTTTTTTGTAAAACCCCTACTAAAAGTAACAGCAAAAGCATACCAAAATCGAGTGTCGCCCCGTCTAATTACCCAAACAAAGAATCTTTATAACAAAAAACCAAAAGTAGTAACCAAGGTCTAGACTGGTACAAATAACTCATACTGACGTGGTTACATACATATATAACAGAGAGTCTCGTACATGCAATCTCCATACTATACCAGTAATAAAGTACATAATCAAAAGAGAAAGCATCCGGACCTAGTCTGTTGTTACTATGGTATTGCTTCCCTATCCGTAGGTTTGCTCAACTCCAGATCCTACAAAATAGTAAGATAAAAGACACGTGTGAGTGAAAAATTACCCAATGAGTCCCATGTGTGCCAGTGCTTTACAAAAACAGATAAAGTAAAGTAATGTTGCATTTTTGTCCCCAAAAAGGGCACTGCAAAAAGTTTCTTTTTCCTTTTTCCATTAAAGTTAATTCTAAAACTCTCTAAGAAAGAGTTTATTCAGAACTCAATCATTTTTTAAAAATTGTATTTCAATTTCAAATCATTGCCCCAACTCCCAAATTACAGACACTTCTCCAACAGAAGGTCAGCCTACATGCAAAGCTCGCAAGGCTTTGTCTTCGGTACCATGTCTTATTGTGCTAAGATTGCAGCCTACAGCACTTAACTGTGCGTTACCAAAGGGTAAGTACACCATAGCATATTATCGAGAATAAATAAGTGTACCGTAGCACACAAAATATTTTACTTGCCACCTAAGCCAAGGGCTCATAATCCTAACATCATTTACCATGAGGCGGTAAGGAGTCAAACGCTACCGAGTGTCCCCACCCGGCATTCAGCTAACGACTCGAAAGTAAGGTGCGCTTGCAAGCGCGACAAATGACAAGTGCTAAACGGCTAGCCAAGATAACTTATCTCAATGCCCTGTCACCCCGTTCAGAGTAAAACAATCCCTAGAACTAGGAAAGGTTACTAGGGTCGTCTAACTCTGACGTAGGCTAGTACAAAGGTCAAAGTCCTTGCTGAGAACTCAATGTTACCAATACCAATCCCTATTGACTGATCGGACCAAATGGTTATTTGTTCTCGTAGGATTTCCAAATCATACATTTTTTGGGCCAAAATATCATTTTTTTTAAAAATTGATCCCACTAATTCACAAGTCGGATAATTAATCCCATAGGCTCTACAGGGCCAATCAGTTCATTCCATAGGCACACAGACCAACAAAATAGTCTCTGGGATCAAAATGTCATTTTTCAAAAGTTAATCTCATATTGAGAGATCATTTTTCAAAATCGTGTCAAAACAGGGTGAAAAGTTCTTTTTGCACATTAAAACAAGTTACCAAGAGTATTCAAGTCATTTTGCCAATACCCGATCTCAAAAATCATCACCAAGGGTATTCAATATTGGAATATGTAACACCCCACGACTACGTACTCTAAAAGGGCGGGGATGTCGCCCCATCCCATAGGACAAGGGGTCTTTAAAACGAGGTATAAAAATACAAAGGCAACCTCCAAGAGCTTCAACTTAGATAAATAAAGAAATACTCTTATTACATCAGGCTCAACGTGGAGCAAAACGAAATAAAAACAATTAAGCGTTTAACCGCTTGAACAACAAATGTCTCCTAAGCAAAGATGACAATAATTAGAAAAACTTCAACTAGCAATGCCCCACTGACTCAACACAGTCTATCTCCTGAAAACATGATATAAAACAGTGTGAGAATAAATCTCAGTAAGTCCTGTGTGTGCACATGGTGTTTTGAATAGTACGTGTATGCAAAGTGCAAAACATTTGTAGAAATAATTTGGCAAGTCATAAACAATCTCTTTTCGCAAGGAGTGGGTTTTTCTCATTGTCACACTCTGTACAAAATAAATCCTCCACTCGAATAAACAGTCATGTCACCACACGTTGGGCTCCATGAGAACAAAATGGCCAAGGCACCACACTTTGTGCACCTTGTCCGGACCAGATTACCACACGTTGGACGTTCTGATCAAGGTGAGTGTACAGTTCATCGGGTGAGATACTCCTCCATCTCTACACCCAACAAAACCATCCGGGTGTCCATGTCGGGAATATAAATAATACCATACCAGGTACAAATGCTAGCTCAGACTGGCCTGACCAACCAACACTGTCGCCTCTTCAAGCAGAGTTCATCTTCTGGAGGTGGCCTCTGCCAGAAGACTTACGCTAGCCCTCCAAGACTAGTATTGTTAGCCTACCCTTATTGAGTACTCAACGAATATATCCGTCAATTCCTGATTCACCATATTTCCAAACCTTGGCTTTGTAAAACGTAGTTTTCTTTAAAAGAGATTTCCAAAATTTTAAGGAAAAGAATAGTTTTCTTGGTAAAATCGTTAGTTTGACAAAACCATTTAAAGAATAAATATCCACGTTTACAACCCAAGCAAACATAGTTCAACAATAGCTTTACAAAGCTTCACAACATAGACTTTCCATCACAACATTTAACAAAAGAGTTTATGCAAGGACTTACTTGATATGCCTCAGATAAACGAGATAAATTCACAGCTTGCTTTCCTCAATTATCCTCCTGATCTAAACCATATAATATCGTGATCAGGGTCTCAATTAATTCAAACATGCTCTAATCTCATTTATTTTCACAACAATTCGCAATCCCCTATTTAATTACAAGTAAACTATCCAATCCCCAAATATCATATACCATGACCATATGTTCATCCCACTAATAGACATCATTAAACCTTACTTTCAGCATCAAGGGTGGGTATTCCCTTACCTTGCAACAACTGGGTAATGAGGTCTCGATGCTCCTATGGTGATCGTCCCGAGTTCGCTTGAAAAGAAGAGAAAAGCTACCTCATTTGCTCCTCTTGACCGAAAATTAAAGAAAAAGATGAAATCAGCCTCTATGGGGCGTGATTTAAGGGAAGAAGAAGGAGAAAAGAATCGTTAGAGAAAACGACATCAAGAGGTTGAGAGGATTTTTGCTTACTTTAAAGTGTGTTCGATCTTTGCTAGGTATTGCTCTTAAGATTTTCAAAAATTGCTATGGAGTTCCTGCTGGAATTTTTCGTGTAGAATAGAGAGGGTAATCGGCTACTATGCTTTAGGGTTAGAGAAGATTTGTTTAGGGTTAGATGATGGTGTTTAGAAAAACTCCTAATGGCTTTAGGTTTCTTGGAGAGCAAGGCCGAAAATTGCAGCTTATGATGTCTCTCCTTGCTGCCGAATTTAGGTGAGTTTAAGGGGAGAAAATAATCTGCAATTTGCTCCCTTGTGCTGGCTGAAATATTGGTCAAGAGAAGAGCCGATTGTGTTCAGAATTTTGGGCCAAACAAGGAAGAGTTTGAGAAGGCTTTGGAGACTAAAATTCTGTGCAAGATTATGTGCTGTGCAAAATTTCTGAATAGAAGAGGAAGAATTTCTGGACTGTTTTGGCTGCTGTAGTTCTGTCGAAATTTCCAGAGAAACAATGAGGGTTTTAGGCGTAGAAATTAGCTTGATCAGCTAGGGTTTTTTGGTGTGTTGTGTGTGCAGAATTTCGGTTGGAATAGGAGTACAACAGTTGGTCGAAATTTCCTGCACAAACTGTCGAAAATTCTGGTTCCTAAGCTGGCCAAATTTCTGTAGTTTTGGGAGAATAAAATTCTGGTTTTGTGCAGCTAAGGTAATTTGAATTGATGAGGAGTATTTAGGTGTTTTGAGCTAGGGTTTGGAGAGTTGGATTGCACTTAAGGAGTGCTGGAATTTCGAACAGCTTGTGTTGACACAAAGCTGCCGAAATTCTGCTAGGATAAGGAAGAAAATCCTAGTTGAATTAGGATTGAAATAAAAGTCTGATTTGCTAAAGGATTTAGGATAAGATTTCCTAGCTTTGGAAGAGTTTGAGTTGAGCTAAAGTTCCTCCAAGAAGTGGCGGCACTTGCTGGAAATTTTTCCAGATTTTTAGCTAACATTCTAGGGTTAAAATCAACAAGGTTTCCTACTAGAAAAATGACTCTTTAATTCCAACTATCCATGTTAACATCCATTAAGCTAAAATCAAGCTGGAATTTTATTTATTAGCTAGGGTTTTTTTTTTTTCCTTTTTCGAAAATCCTAAGGAATAAAAGCTGAAAATTAAAAGTGAACTTTATTCACATCAAGGTCCTTAAATTTAGGGAATAAATATAGGGACTTATTTCCTTGGAATAATGACACTAAAATTTCTCTAGGTTTGCTAGATCTTTTTCGGCCAAGACATGGAAAATCTAAGGAAAGGAATTTTCAAGAAGAGGAACTAACTTCACAAAAAGTAAGATTCGAACTCGGGTCACCAAAGGAAATCACCAACCTCCCCGCTATTCCAAAACAACTCCAATACTAATTTTTCTACAGTCAGTTCTCGCCATCCCCCCAATACTCATCCTTCCAAATCTTTGACCAAACCTCCCTTATCCAAATCTTTAACAACACATCAATTAATTCAAATGCAAGAGCAACGGAAAAATTCTCATGCAACCATGCAATTAAAATAATTCTAAGCTACCACATAAAATGCAAAATGCTATACAATGCATGACTTTTTCCCATAGTCAAAGGTGGTTTTGGGCAGGGTATTACAGAATATATGCCCTAATTTATCTGATTTAATATTAAATTTATTCTCAAAATTTATTTGTGAATTTATATTTTATTTATGCACGATTTACGTTTGGAAAGGACTCATTGTGTTTAAGTAAGTGATCTATGTGAATGGTGGTCTTTCACAGTGAGGTATAGATCATAGATCACGGGTTACTTAACACATAAATATTTGTTCTTAACCGATTGATGAGAAAAGGAATCTCATCATGTATAGATTATTATGTTATGAATTCTAAATGAGGAATGGCTTACCTTTAGCCAGTGAGTAGTCCACTCATTTCATAGCATGAGCGTATTTCGAATACGTAGAACAGGACCTATAATAGTGGTTTCTAAAAGTACTATAAAAGAAATCCAGACTATTACTGCTACAGCGTAGACTAATACTCTACCGCTTGAGTATGAGTTGGTAGTCTGACGAAACTAGAACCATATACTTTGATAAACTGTAGGTGAGGTTCTTTCGTAGAACCAATATACTTGTATGTTGGGTATATGTAACTAGTGAGTTAAGACAGACTTATACAAGATAGCTTCTACTTTATATCGCCCCTTGTAACTGTTCAAATAATCTAATTATCCAGGGCCCTAGGAAACATGCCTTAGATGTTTACTTTAGGGTAGCTCCCTTGAAAAGTGAAAACATTCCAGAATTCGTTGATCATTGGACTGGAAATTTAAGGATGGTAGATGTCTATTAGAGAGGTGTTAGTACACTCTTCCTCTCTAGTTGCACGGTGATGCGTAGAGGGGTATTTTAGTCATTATACCTGTAGGTCAAAGACTTTGCAAACGCAGCATTGTCCTTAGGGTCAATATTTCTTTATAGTGATATTAGGAATTATTTAAAATGCAAAATATAGCTATTTATATAGCAAGGATATTTTAGTCATTTTAGTAGCCAAGGCAATATGTCTTTTGGTCGACGGAATGGCCCTTAAGTCATAAAAGATTTGGGTTAAGAATGATCTATTTGGACTAGTTAATTATTTATTAGATTGTTTAATAAAATTCAGAAAATAAATAATTAAGATATATTATTTATGGGTGTTCAAACCAAAGAATAAATAATTTTTCTAGTCCAATTGAACACAAATGGATACTCTCTTGAATAATGATACAAATAATGGGAAAATGAATTGTAGTGCTCTTTCCTTTTGATTTGTACTAATGGAGCTTTTATTATAGTGATATATATATATAGATATATATATGTATATATATATATATGTATATGTATGTATATGTATATATATATATGGATATATATTATATATATACAATAATGAAGCTTTTATCATAATGCTATATATATAGATATATATATATGTATGTATATGTGTGTGTGTGTGTGTGTATGTATATATATATAAGTATATGTATGTATGTGTGTGTGTGTGTGTATACACACACATATACACATACACATACACATACACATATACATATATATACATACATATACATATATATATATATGGATATCTATTATATATATTTTGCAATAATGAAGCTTTTATTAAAGTGCTATATTTTCTATTATGCACTAATGAAGCTTTTATCAAAGTGCTATATTTTCTATTATGCACTAATTGAGCTTTTAATTCTTAAATCAAAAAGCTTTCCATTTGTTATGCATTAGTGAAACTTTTAATTTTTAAATTAAAGAGCTTTTCATTAATTATGCATTAATGGAGCTTTTGATTTTTGAAAAAAAGAGAAGAAAAGGAATATAAGAGAGCACATGGTTGTTCATTTTTCCCTCTATATATAGTGTATGCAAGAAAGAGTAGGAGAGTTCAATTTTTGAGCAAGAGAACTCTTGGTTGTTTACATAGAGTTCTTAGTTGTTCATAAGAAGACCAAAGAGAAAGCCTTGTTGAAGCTTTCAACAAAACTTATCAAAACCCAATCTTCAAACTTTCACCGACTGTACTACAGGTATTATTTCGAAAGATTAAAAGCTTCGCGTGAATAAGACGCAGTAGACGTTTGCAAGGATGTGATCCACTAGCATCAAATATCCTTGTACAGACATCTACACCAGTCCAAAGAGGGCCATCTAATCAAAGAGGTAAATTTTTCGTTATCCTAACATGCTTTTATTTTCATGATTTTTGCCATTTTAAGCCTTCAATTGGTATCAGAGCCATGGTTTGGCAAATATAGAAAGCATGTTAGGCTTAACTAAAATAAAAAAATTTATTTTGGTTGAAATTTGTGACCCTTCGTGTTTACTGATATGGGTAGATTCATTGTAAGCTTCACAAGTGGAAGCATAGGAACAATGTAATTTTGATTGCTTTCATAGATATCGTGTAAGCCCAGTGTTTTTAAGAGCATAGGTGGTTGTTATGAATGCATTTTGCTTTTATAAAAAAAAAATCGAAACAGTGCATTCTGTCCGAGCCACTGACCAAGCCGAGCCGCTGAGCTGCGAGCTGCCAAAATTAATTGCAGCAAACGCGAGCAGGCGCAGGCGCGCGAGTGGGAGGGCGAGCGGGTGGGGGTATGGGCGCGGGCACTCAGACACTGGCGCGGGTGCGGGCACCCGCCCGGATCCGGTCCATGGGTCTCCCATGGGCCGTGATCTAGTATGGCGGGTGCATTAGACCCGACCGGAAAAAAAATTTAAAAAAATTTTGGGTTTTTGGTCCCATACCAAGCGAAGTTATTTTTATTGCAATAGTTAATATTCTCTGAATATTTTTCATAAAAAATAATAGTACAGGATTTTAGGATTAAACAAGACCATTAATTAATTAATTAATGTGTTTAATTCTATTATTTAGACACTTAGGTTAAAAAAATAGAAAAGTATGAAAACATTTACAGTTTTCTAGCATGCTTATTTCTTTTTGTATCCTATGTGCACGTTTTCTCAAAGACCAAAGTCTTTGAGAATTTTTGACAATAAAAAATATTTTTCTTAAAATCAAATGGTTAATTTTAATTCGGACAAAAATTAATTCTTGGATATTTTCTCAAATGATTTTATCCTTGACATAGAAAATATATTAAATTTAGATATTTTTTGGAATTAAAATAGAAAATCATTTTGATTGAATTTTAGAAAGAGAAATTGTTTTTGTAAAAAACTTGAGATCAACATCTCTTGAAAATTATATGGGAAATTTTTAAAATTATTAAGTTTATTAACTTAAATAAAATTAACTCATGGAAAAATTTCTCAAAGGGTATAAACCTTGACATAGAAATTTTATGGGTTTAGATATTTTATTTTGAGTTAATAGAAACTTAATTGAAATTTTCAAAATATATTTTTCAAAAAAAAACCCTTATTTTAAAATATTAAGTGAGAGAGGGGTTGCAACGGCCCCAAGGCTTCCATCACGATCCTCATTAGAGATCGTGGGTCCCCTTGCGTCACCTTGGGAGTGAACCCGTATAGGATGGGGATACCACAAGGATTTAGATCTAATGGAGGGATGTAATTAATAACCCGGGACACACACTATGATCGGCCAGTCCCTCGTTGGAGGTTATAGTGCGAGGTATGTCCATAGGAAATGAGAGGAAATGGCCATCCCCACGATGGAGTTATCCTCTAGATCATTACCTAGAAGGAAAATTAATTTGTGGTGGTTAATACACTTAGCTTAGAAAACTGTTAATCTTCCCAATAAGTAATGTCAGTTTTTTCTAAGAGCTAAATTAATTATATTAAAGATAATAGTGATAGGGTCAACTATTATCGGATTTAATATGAGAATAAAGTCACAAATTATTTTATTTTTTTCACAAACTAAATTTTCGTTTATTTTTGATATTTCAAAAATGGTTGGTGGAGGTTCTTTTAGTCCTTTTGTCGTTATTCTCCGTGAGAATAAACTAATGGGACCAAACTATGTGGATTGAAAACGGAACTTGGACATAATACTCTCAGTTGAGGAGTATAAGTATGTCCTCTTTGAAACCTACCCTGTTATTGGGGAGGGTTCCACCGCAGAAGAGCGTAAGGCTGAAAAAACATGGAAGAAGGCCAACAAAATGGCTTGATGCTACATGTTGGCCTCCATGTCTAATGTGCTCCAGTCAAAACACGAGTACATCACCACTGCATATGACATTAGCCAATCATTAGGCACAATATTCGCCGATAAGAGCCAGCCCGCAAGACAGGAAGCTCTTAGGACGATCAAAAGTACTAAGATGGTTGAGGGAGCATCAGACAGGAAGCATATGCTCAAAATGATTGCTACTTTCGAAAAAGCAAAAGTCTTAGGGGCTATAATTGACCCCGAGAGCTAAGTGGACATGGTTCTTAAATCTCTATTGGGCTCTTTTACTCAGTTCAAGTTGAACTACAACATGAACAAATTGAACATGACTTTAACTGAGTTAATGAAAGAGCTCCAGGTGGCGGAGAAAGTCATGAAGCCACAGTCTAAGGCTATGATTGCTAGAACTTTTTCTTCTAGAACTGGGCCCAAGCCCAGGAAGTTCAAGAAGAAGAAGAGAAATGCACAGGCCCAGCCCAACAAGCCCAAAGGCAAATACTTCAAATGCGGGCAGAAGGGACACTGGAAAAAGGAGTGTCCAGAACTTCAGGCCAAGAAAAACCCTACTGGTATTGCTCTCTATCTAAAGTCTATTTCAATGGTTGGATCGACTTCCACTTAGATTGTTGATTCTGGTGCCACTAATCATATATGTAACTCCTTGTAGGGGTTTAGGAAGATAAAAAGACTCCAGAAGGACGAGCATGGATTACGAGTAGGAAATGGAGCACGATTATTGGCCCTTGCAGTGGGAGAGCTGGATCTAGTCTTTGATTGTAATAAAGTGGTTATTTTAAAGGATATTTTATATGTACCCAGTTTTAAACAGAATTTAATTTCAGTTGCAAAGCTAATAAATCATGGATATTCTGTTTCTTTCCATTCTGGTATTATTATCAGTAGAAATAGAGAAGTTTTATGTATAGGGCACATGTATGGAAACTTATTCTTTTTAAATCCTACAAACAATCAAATAAATAATGCTCAATCTGAACCTTTAAGTAAGAAGAGAAAGACAAATATTAATTACTCATATCTTTGGCATCTAAGGTTAGACCATATTAACTCAACTAAGATTAAGATGTTCTATGATGGGCTACTGGGCTCATTAAGATTGGAAAGTTGGCCTCAGTGTGAATCCTGTCTTATGGGAAAAATAACCAAAATGTCGTTTACCTAAAAGGCTGATAGAGTCAAAGAGATATTGGGTCTTGTCCATATTGATGTGTGTGGTCTCTTGTCTAGTCAAGTTAGAGGGGGCTTTGAGTACTTCATCACTTTCACGGATGATTGTACAAGGTTTGGTTATATCTAACTGATGAGGCGTAAGTCTGACTCTTTTGACAAATTCAAAGAGTTTAAGGCAGAAGTGGAGCGTCGGACAAGTAAACTGATTAAAACCTTATGATCGAATCATGGTGGAGAATACCTCCTAGGTAAGTTTAAGGATTACATGGTACATCACGGAATAGTATCTCAGCTCTATGCACCAAGTACACCCTAGCAGAATGGAGTAGCTGAGAGAAGGAACAAGACATTAATGGAAATGGTCCAAAGCATGATGTCTCATGCTACTCTTCCAATCTCTTTTTGGGGATATGCCTTGGAAATAGCGGCATACATTCTGAACTTGGTGCCATCCAAGTCAATACCTAGGACACCTTATAAGATGTGGACTAGACATAAGCCAAGTCTAAATCATCTCAGGATATGAGGCTGTCTAGCTTATGTACTGATCAAGGGAGACAAGCTAAAACCAAGATCAGAATTATGCTACTTTGTTGGGTATCTAAAAGGAACAAAAGGAGGTTACTTTTATCATCCCAATGAGCAAAAAGTACTGGTAAGCATGAATGCTAGATACTTGGAGGATGATCAAAGTACTTCGACTAAAGGTTCAATAAGGTTGGAACTCCAGGAGAAGTTATCTTTGGAATCAACTTCTTTTTACCCGATTATAGAATAAGAAGAGGCACAGCCTCAACAACCTGTACAAACGGAGCTTCGTCGTAGTGGGAGAATATCTAGAGTTCCAGAAAGATGGACATGAGAGGTTTTCGAGCTGATCTCTGACCATCAGGAATAAAATCCCACTAGATACGAAGAAGCTATTACTGATGCCAATGCAGATCTATGGCATGAAGCAATGAAAGTCGAGATTGAGTCGATGTACTTCAATCAGGTTTGGGATCTTCTAGCTTCACCTGAATGAATAAAACCCATTGGGTGTAAGTGGCTATACAAGAGAAAAAGGGGAGCAGATAGGAAGGTAGAAACCTTCAAAGCTAGACTTGTGGCGAAAGGGTATACTCATAAAGAGATAATCGATTATGATGAAACCTTTTCCCCGGTAGCCATGCTTAAGTCCATCCATATCCTCCTTGCCATTACATGTCATTACAACTATGAGATATGGCAAATGAATGTCAAGACAGCATTTCTTAATGGCCATCTTAACGAAGATATCTACATGTCCCAACCGGAAGGTTTTATTGCTAAAGGCCAAGAACATATGATTTGCAAGCTTAAGAAGTCTATTTATGGGCTTAAGCAGGCATCTAGAATATGAAACATTCATTTTGATGAAGCTATAAAGTCTTACGGTTTCATTCAAAACGAGGATGAACCATGCGTGTACAAAAAATTGGAAGGTATAAATGTGATTTTTCTTGTCCTATATGTGGATGATATTTTACTCATTGAGAATGATGTAGGGACATTATCATCTACTCAGGTTTGGCTGTCTAGTCAATTTAGTATGAAGGACTTAGGAGAAGCCAGTTACATTCTCAGGATTAAGCTTCTTAGAAATAGAAAACAGAGAATGTTTGGATTATCTCAAGCGACATACATTGACAAGATGTTGGTCAAGTTTAGCATGGATTCATGCAAGAGAGCTCTAATCTCTTACAGGCATGGATTGTCTTTTTGTTCTAAGGACTATCTTCAATCTCAAGAGGAAAAAGACAGGATGAGTAGGATTCCCTACGCTTCGGCTGTGGGAAGTCTTATGTACACCATGTTGTGTACTAAGCCAGATATCTGATTTGTCGTAGGCTTAGTTAGTAGATATCAGTTAAACCCTGGAGAGGTTCATTGGCAAGCTGTAAAGCATATTCTTAAGTACCTCAATGGTACGAAAGATTATATGCTAGTTTATAGGGCAGACAACTTGATTCCAGCTGGATACACAGACTCAGATTTCCAGGCAGATAAGGATGAGAGAAAATACACTAGTGGATATGTCTTCAACTTGTCTGGAGGAGCTATTTCATGGAGGAGTATCAAACAATCTTGTATTGCTGACTCAACCATGGAAGCTGAGTATGTGGCAGCCTCAGAAGCGTCCAAGGAAGCAATCTGGCTCCGGAAGTTCCTCTCAGAACTTGGAGTTGTGCCACATATAGACAGACCGATTGTGGTGTATTGCAACAACTCTGGAGAAGTCTCACAATTTAGAGAACCTAGGAACCACAAAAAGGGGAAGCACATCCAGAAGAAATACCAACTGATCCGGGATTTCATTCAGAGACGGGAAATCATAGTAGAACAGATAGCCTCGGAGAACAATCTAGCATATCCCTTCACCAAGCCTTTGGCTGAAAGAGTCTTCAAGAGACACTTAGACGCCATAGGGGTAGGCACCTACGGACTTTCTTAGTCTTAGAGTGCAAGTGGGAGATTGTTAGAATATATGCTCTCTAATTTATCTAATTTAATATTAAATTTATTCTCAAAATTTATTTGTGAATTTATATTTTATTTATACACGATTTACATTTGGAAAGGACCTATTGTGTTTAAGTAAGTGATCTATGTGAATAGTGGTCTTTCACAGTAAGGTATAGATCATGGATCACGGGTTACTTAACACATAAATGTTTGTTCTTAACCGATTGATGAGAATGGGAATCTCATCATGTATAGGTTATTATGTTATGAATTCTAAATGGGGAATGGCTTACCTTTAGCCAGTGAGTAGTCCACTCATTTCATAGTATGAGCGTATTTCGAATACGTAGAACAGGACCTGTAATAGTGGTTTCTAAAAGTACTATTTAAAAGAAATCCAGACTATTACTGCTACAGCGTAGACTAATACTCTACCGCTTGAGTATGAGTTAGTAGTCTGACGAAACTAGAACCATATACTTCGATATACTATAGTTGAGGTTCTTTCGTAGAATTAATATACTTGTATGTTGGGTATATATAACTAGTTAGTTAAGACAGACTTGTACAAGATAGCTTCTACGTTATATCGCCCCTTGTAACTGTTCAAATGATCTAATTATCTAGGGCCCTGGGAAACATGACTTGGATATTTACTTTAGGGTAACTCACTTGAAAAGTAAAAACATTCTGGAAGTCGTGGATCATTGGACTGAAGGTCTAAGGATGGTAGATGTCTATTAGAGAGGTGTTAGTATACTCTTCCTCTCTAATTGCACGGTGATGCGTAGAGGGGTATTTTAGTCATTATACTTGTAGGTCGAAGACTTTGCTGACGCAGCATTGTCCTTGGGGTCAATATTTCCTTATAATGATATTAGGAATTATTTAAATTGTAAAATATAGCTATTTATATAGTAAGGGTATTTTGGTCATTTTAGTAGCCAAGGCAATGTATCTTTTGGTCCCCGGAATGGCCCTTAAGTCATAAAAGATTTGAGTTAAGAATGGTCTATTTGGACTAGTTAATTATTTATTGGGTTGTTTAATAAAATCTAGAAAATAAATAATTAAGATATATTATTTATGGGTGTTCAAATCCAAGAATAAATAATTTTTCTAGTCCAATTGAACACAAATAGATACTCTCTCGGATAATGATACAAATAATGGAAAAATGAATTGTAGTGCTCTTTTCTTTTGATTTGTAATAATGGAGCTTTTATTATAGTGATATATATATAGAGAGAGATATATATTTGTATATATATATGTATATGTATATGTATATGGATATATATTATATATATACAATAATGAAGCTTTTATCATACTGCTATATATATAGATATGTGTGTGTGTGTGTGTGTGTGTGTGTGTGTGTGGATATCTATTATATATATATTATGCAATAATGAAGCTTTTATCAAAGTGCTATATTTTCTATTATGCACTAATGAAGCTTTTATCAAATCTATTATGCAATAATGAAGCTTTTATCAAAGTGCTATATTTTCTATTATGCACTAATTGAGCTTTTAATTCTTAAATCAAAAAGCTTTCCATTTGTTATGCATTAGTGAAACTTTTAATTTTTAAATTAAAGAGCTTTTCATTAATTATGCATTAGTGGAGCTTTTGATTTTTGAAAAAGAGAAGAAAAGGAATATAAGAAAGCACATGGTTGTTCATTTTTCCCTCTATATATAGTGTATACAAGAGAGAGTAGGAGAGTTCAATTTTTGGGCAAGAGAACTCTTGGTTGTTTATATAGAGTTCTTAGTTGTTCATAAGAAGACCAAAGAGAAAGCCTTGTTGAAGCTTTCAACAAAGTGTATCAAAACCTAATCTTCAAGCTTTCACTGGCTGTGCTACGGGTATCATTTCAGAAGATTAAAAGCTTTGCGTGAATGAGCCGCAGTAGACGTTTGCAAGAACGTCATTCACTAGCATCAAATATCCTTATACAGACATCTATACCAGTCCAAAGAGGGCCATCTAATCAAAGAGGTAAATTTTTCGTTATCCTAATATGCTTTTATTTTCTTGATTTTTGCCATTTTAAGCCTTCATTCGGGTCATTTTACCTATACCCGATTCCCAAAAGACTTCTCGAGGGTATTCGGGTCATTTTACCCTTAATCGATTTGAAAAGTGTTCACAAAAGTTTCAATAAGGATATTTCAGTCATTTACCAAATACCCGATTCTAAAAGTTTTCATAAAATATTTCAATAAGGACATTTGGATCATTTTCTAAATACCCGATTTCTTGGCCTTACTTCAAGAAATTCAGAATTCTAATCCTAAAAGAGGATTAAATTCAAAGGTTCCAATCATGTTTCCATAAAATGTTCCAATAAAAGCATTCTAGTCAATTAGTGAATACCCGATTCCAAAATTGTCATTTTTCGAAAATCCCAAGTATTTAATCCAAAAATGACTAAATTCACAAAATTCGTGCTTTAATCAGCCGTTAAGATTTCCAAGCTAATTATGATGTTCATTCGATCCCAAAATGGCATAAAATAAATCTTGCTTAGAAAAAACTTAAATATATTCAGGAATTTTCAAAACGGTATAAAACGTAGCATTTCATGAAAAAATAAAGCATATTAGCTTTCAAAAGGTTTTAGAAGTCAAAGAGACTCACCTAGTGTCTTAAATAAGCTTTTATCGTTTACGTGCCGTTCGCCTACCTTTTCACCATTTCCAACGTGTTGTTGGCCGTTTTGCAGTAAAACTACATTAAACATTATTTTTATGTTTAGTTGTGTTTGGTCGAAAAGTAGCCAACGGTTAGCCACGTCCAGCCGACA
Source organism: Voacanga thouarsii (assembly GCA_026120185.1). Taxonomy (NCBI): domain Eukaryota; kingdom Viridiplantae; phylum Streptophyta; class Magnoliopsida; order Gentianales; family Apocynaceae; genus Voacanga; species Voacanga thouarsii. Next base: position 1,542,086 of record JANUWF010001825.1, read on the forward strand.
TGCCTGACGTTTAACCAACGGTTAAGAAAACGCTCGACAATCGTTCATGTCGTTTTTTCGTCGTTTGTTCAATTCTCCCATTTTTCTTTTTCCATATCCTTCCTCTCTTCATGAACAAGGAATATCTTCACGTTTCTCATTCATTTCATTCCAAAATCACACAATTAATCCCTCTTAAGTTCATTCATTTCCCGCCAAAATTCTGAAATTTTCCTTCTTGACACATAATTTTGTTTCGCGCATAATTTTCAATCCACAACTTCGATTGGGCTCTATGATATATCAAAATGATTGTAAGACTCTTAAATATAATTATATGTAAGCCCTTTTCTGACTTTAGATTTTTGTGACACAATGCAGTGGCAAAACAATCACAGTAGTTTGGCCCTAACTCAACAATTCATATTATCCTTTGATTTCCTTTAACCTTTAACACTTCAAGAACATTAAATTCATTCAATTTTTCCTCAAATCATATTTGATCCTTAAATTTTCAGATTCCAAAAACTCCTAAAAGTCATATTTATTCAACACAATTTCACTTACTTCAATCAAAATTTAGTATAATTTATCCTTCTAACCAATTAACTCCCATTTTCATTCCACTTTGATCATCATCTCATCAACCAAGATTAACCTTTCGAACTACCATGAAAATTCATTCCTTCATCACAAAAAACATTATCCATAAATCCCCTAGGCAACCGGCACACATAATCACACACAAAGTTCACATACAAAGTTTATTTACCCTTGCTTTTGATCAAAAATCAAGACATGAAAACCATGTTTTCATGTTAAAATTAACATAAAAATAATCACCATTCATCCAACAAGGTAAGGTTTTACCTTTTTTATATAGCTATTTGGTGTGATTTGCTCCAAGAAACTCTTAAGAACACACACACTTTGCCAAGAACACACACTATTCACCTTTTCTCTCTCTTTTGATAATTTCTTTTGATTTCTTTTTCTCTTATTTTTCTCCCTTGTAACTGCCGAATTTTTGGCTATAAAACAGCCTTCCCACCACCACACTTCATTAGAATTTTGGCTAATTAATTTCTAATTCTATTAATTGGGTGGAGGTTTACATGTAGGTGTGTTCCAACCATAAAATTACACACCATTTCCATTGATTTTCTTCCTTAAATTTTCCTCTTCTTTTCATTTTTGTGGCTGCTGAATATCTGGTTATTTTTCAGCCATTCCATGGTCAAATATTGGCCACTTAAATTGTGCAAGACACAAATTAAATGGCTTCACAAATGATGTGTTCTAATCACAATTAAACACATCATTCTTTTATTTATTTTGTAATTCCTTAATTTCATATGTCTTGCATGAATTCTTCATGCAACCTCTCATAAGTTGACACATGTTAATGGCTACCAATCACAAAACACCACACGTATCATTTCTTTTAACCGCGATTCCACTTTTTCTCCGAAATAATTAAAATTCGAGTCTGAAATGGAAAAATATTTTTATTTTATCATTCAACTCCAAAAATTTCACTGAATCCATTGGTAATACTTAAATTCATTAATTCCTTCTTAGTTTGGTCAAATTTGCAGGCACGGTCAAAATAACGAAAATGCCCCCGATAACCTGAATAACTTAATTCACACCAAAACGTGTGTCATCGCACTGATCAATTTTCGTTCTCAGCATACCCTTAAATTCTTATTTTATTAATAGTAGTAGCCTTCTAAAGATTTATGGTACGGATAGAACAAATTCAATAATTACACCTAGGTCCCGACAAAATGTTATTATACTAAATTGTTCGTTTCATTATACTGATCATCTTTTGTTTTGGTCATTGATACAATTTTTATCCTATTATAAGTAGTAGCCAATTGAAGGTTAAAATTACAGGGGATTACATTCCATGTGATTTGTGTGAATAGAAAAGTGCAAGGGTTTAGATGAGAGCAAATAATGAACATACCCAGCCTCAGTGATAGAGCAAGTAGCCAACATTACTCGCAGAGAAAACAGCGACAAAAAGGAAGAGGAGTCTTCTGATGATTTTGAAGAATCTCACCTCTGAGCAAAATGAAATAGGACTGCTAATGCTGCTCCTAAAAAGCCAAATCAGTGTCTGTTTGGTATGCCTAAATTTTGCTACCTTCTACCATAGAGTAAATTTATGATAGAACTTTTGCACTACTACAATCCTAGAACTATTTTGAGGACATGTGATGAACAGACTTTATACAGTTATTGGGGTTAAATTTATTTAATTTGGGCTGCTAATTTGTTTTGATCTTTCTATGAGTGGACAGAATGATTTGACAATATGTATTTGTTGTTGCTATAGTGATAAATTATATACTAAATAAATTCATAGCATTTTGCCACCTGATTTTGATCTTCTCAATTAGTAATGCCTATATAATAGCCACGCCTGTTTGCTTTGATATACCATACCTGCAATAAAGTGTTATGCTACTTAAATTTATTTTTATTTTGTAGTAGTAATTTTTGTGGTGGCTGGATTCCAGGAATAATAACTAGAGCTGTTAATTTGGCTCGTCTTTTTGAAGATATATTAGGCAGATGGTTGATAACAAGTCCATTGTTTGAATCTGTAGCCTGCCAAACTCTATAAGTTAAAGCATCTTTCAAAGGTGGAGTTTGTAACAAGTAATCTGAATGGATGTACATTTATGCTTGTATTCCTTGTTAGTGCTAATACTTATCAAGATTTTTCTATTTTGGAGGTTTTTTACATGTTAGAAACAACAGTGAACTTATTTGGATTGATCTCATTCATTTAGGGTTTGTTAACCTTAGAAGTCAAACGGTTAGTCCACCTCAATTAGGAGTGTACTCAAATCGAATCAGGCCAAACCTTAAGATAATCGAGTCGAACGTTATTATTTTCACACAAGGCCCAAATTCGAACTCGAGTTCAATTCAAATATCAAACCTTGGCTCGAGCTCGATTCGTTTGAAATACTTTAAAGCTCAAGTTCGATTATCATAAGCTCGAAAACTCGAATTCGAGTTTAAGCTCACACTGAAATTTAAATAAATTATTTTTAATATAATATATTATAAATAATATAAATTATATATATATTTATTAATTAATCGAACATGTCGCGAGCTTTTGAGCTTAATACTTAGATATTCGAATTCGGTTCGTTTAAAATTCGAGCCTAAATATAAGGTTTATATTCGAGCTCGAGCTCGATATTTCGAATTCGAGCCGAGCCCTTATCGAGTCGAGTCCAAACATGTTCGATAAAAGCTCGATTCGTTTACACCACTAACCTCAATGAACTATGCATAATGCTGATGATAAGTATATCATGAACTGATGTATGCTAATGTCCCAATTTCTCAAGTACTATTGTATTCTTAATTTTAGTGTTTTGTTTTTGTCTTTGACATGCTTATTTTTTGTAAGAACTGGCTTCTGATGTATATCTTAAACATCTGCAAAGATGTCTTGGGCCGTCTCCCAAAGTCATTGGCATTGATGTGGTGGAGATAGCTCTTTGGGCTAAGGTGCATTGCAATAAGTCCAAGTGCCCTAGAAGAAAGTTATGCCATTTTTCTAATTTTTTTCCCCTTTGCCTATAGTCTTTTATGAAGTTTGTCTCTCTAAAAAGCTTTCTTAGTGTGGCCTTTAGCAGGATAGGCCACATATCTGGCTAATACTTGGGATGTTTATTCTGCTTCTGGACTTAAACATGTATTCTCATCTTGCTACTATTTATGATATGTCTGTTATTATATATTCTCAATACTAAAATGAATGTATTTGTCCAATAAATTGAAACAACCCCACTTAAATGGTAATATATATATATATATATATATATATATATATATATATATATCGTGAAACAACTATATAGATACATCTATATACATGAATGTTTTTTTTTTTCTTTACAGTTTTATATCCCCTTCTAACAAATATAAACAACCCACAAAAATAGTACAGAAATTGGTCATTATAAAGCTTTTTTTGTCTAATAGATATGATAAGTTGAGTGCAATTTTACAGTTGGTGACATTTCTTTTTCCAGAATTGGATTATACCCAGGTTTAAGTCTTAGATTCGTAACATTGTACTGGAGGAAGAGGGAGAGGAGGCTCTTATAAAGAAAAGAAATTCAAAACCTAATTTGGCAGAAGAAGCTACTACTGCTGCAAAAGCAGCTGCAGCAACAACTGCTGATATGGCTCAGGCGAGCTAAGAAATTTTGATCTCAAAAACTGAAGGCCTGTCTGTGTGCCGTTGGCACATTTCTCTCTGTGATAATCAAGCAGCTGCTTTGATTTGTCATTTAGCAGTAGTATTTGAAAATAGCTAATAGAACTTGCAGTTTTTTCTAGTATATGTTGGTATCTGTTGTTATTGCTTATATTTAGTGATGATATAGCAACTTGATTACTTTTTTCGTGTTTAATTTGTGTGCCGATATAGAATGGTTGATTTAATCAGTATTGCCTCATTGGTCTCGACAGTTTAAAGAATTACTATACGGCCGCTTGTGCTTCAGCTCTTGCAAACTAAATGAAGGCAAGATGGCACAGACGAGGAATGAGGAGAGCTCATGCATCTTTGAGGGAAGAGATTTTACAATTTTAAGGAAATCCAGAAGGAGATTCAGGTGTTGTATTTAATATTTCCTCGTCTCATAAATTATGTTTACCACTGTTGTGTGTTGCCGTCATAGGAATTTATCTACTTCAAATCTTATTAACTTTTAAGAAGTATTCTTTAGACTACCATGCTGAGTTGGTTACTTGGCATGGAAGTTTGCATACTTTTCTTTGTGCATTAGAGTTTTTAATTGTAGCTCTAGAGTTTCTAATTCCAGTATGTAAAGTTAACATCTTTACAAAACATAACAGTGATATTAAGTACTATTCGGGGACAACATGTTATATTCTATTATTGGTGAAAACAGCTGCTAAGTTGTTAACAAATCAATTTGGTACTAACATCAGGAAATAGGTAGTTATTAATGAGTTAAATATCTTTGTTGTGTTGTATGTTTACTATGTTGATATTATTTGGAGAGTGATTTGTGTTTGTATGAGCTATGTTTGGTTGCACTATCCTTAGTTTTCGGTGATCACTCACAATATGTTATTATTTGTTGCCATTGCCTCAATTCTATAGCCAGGATAACTTTTAACTTAAATGCTACAAAAAAGCTGCAGTCTTCCACCTCCAGGATGTTGTCATACTATTTATGTAATTTGGTTTAATTTTCTATTTCAAGTTTTGTTGATATGACCTAGCAAGTCCATCACAAAGAAGTTTGGTTTTGGCCTTTTGGAGATTTCATATTCGATGCCTATCAGTGCCAGTATTAGGTTATTATTTTGAAGATGCTTGCACATGTACCATATAGTGGCACAATGCAGTGCCATTATATGATTGCAATTACTGAATTTTTTCTCCCTGTGATACAAGAAACACAAATCATTGAGTTTGATTGCCTTCCCGAAGGACAGGAGTCCCCATAAGGTTTTGCTTGCGACCATATGCTAATTCGAATTGCAGGGCGTATCTAATAGGTGGCATTTGATTTCAAATCATAAGAGAAGTATTGTATTTTTGTATTGTTCTGTTACTTTGAATCCAAATTGCTTACCACTTTTAACATTTTGAAATGGAACTTCAGAGGATCAAAAGAAAAGATTGGTTTTCCTCTTTTTTTTTCCTCCATTTTTTTAAACCATAAACAAGTTATTTTCTATTTGATAAACGACTTAAGACTTCTGTCTTTGACTGTTCCTCATTTGTTTTCTAAAAAATGAACGAGCCAGTTCTTGACTTTTTCCAAAAGAAATTGGCTCAAGCAAATATAGAGGATTTTTTTTAATTAATAAAAGAAATTATAAAAAATATAATTATAACTTAAAATAAATAATTTTATTTCTATTTTTTTAAATCTCACCGCTTTTATCTCTGAAGATCCTATTTGGACTCTAGATTGGTGTAGGACACACAATAAAAAATATGTTCAACATATTAAACTGCAAGTTATAATATCTAGACTTGAAGTAGCTATGGAAGCTGGCTATTCAAAAATCGTACTAGAATCTAATTGTCTTATCACAATCAGCAAGCTAAAGGTTCTTGATGAAGATTTCTTAGCTGATTTTTTAGCTAAGACGATTCTCCACAATTTATCAAAGAAGATTTTAAAAAACGGTATCAAATCTGATTTATAATAGTTTTTTACATAAGGCTGATGGCTTCTGTTAAGGGTATAAAATGTGGCAACATATAATTTATTAACGGCTAAAATATTTATATTATATGAAAATAGCTAAACACATTAATAAAAATAATTAAATCTGAATAAATTTTAGATCCAATGTCTAAAAAAACAACAAATTAACTTTAACAACTTAACTTCTATAAATGAATAAATTTTATGATTAAATAATATAATTAAATAAAATAGAACATTTTCACTTTAACAAATTAACTTATAATAATTAAAAATATAAAAATAATAATTAAAAAATTACTGATCTCGAACAACGCATGGACCTCCTATCTAGTTTTAATTATAAGAGAAACAGATAGTTTCGATTTTGATAACTGACTTTTTTTTGTGTGTTTGTTAACTGTTGGTTAATGGTAGAGATCTAATGATTATTGAAAAACCTTAGAGGGGGGGTAATAAGGTTTTTGGCAAGCAAAAAATAATTTTTCCGATTTGTCTAAAAAGCAGAATAATAATGATCACCAAGATGCTTGGACAGACTTTATAGAAGTATAGAAAGTTATCCAAGCACTTGTAGATGTATATCTAGATTTAGACAATGAAAGAAAATCAAAGACAGTAAATAAACAATTGAAGAAAATGAGACAAGTGATGTATAAGTGTTCGATCAACAATGATCTATATCCACTACCTTAAGCCCACACTTAAGGATTTTCAACCCTATTTCATTAACCTCACTTAATGAAACCGTATCATATACAAGAGAGGATCACCACACTAGGTTTTCCAAAACCTCTCAGTCACGCAAACACATCAAGGATCACCTCACTAGGTTTTACACTACAACCTTGATACATACACAAAACAAGGTTCACCCCAATGGGTTTTACACCACAACCTTGAACATAAACCAATACAAGGCTCACCCCAACGGGTTTTACAACACAACCTTGATACAACAGAGATTTGAATATCAATAGAACAGTAAAGAGCTCACTTACTTGAGCAGATGTTCACTCGGATATAAAGCACAAATACTTTTATATTTGATACAAAATGAACTCACTTTGAAGCTAGATAAAAGGAGATTTTTGAAAATATTGAGCAATAGTGTTTCTAAGATAAATGTTTCAATAATCTTGTCACTAATCTTGCTTAAAGGGCTATTTATGGAGCCAAAAAGTGGAGTGCCAACGGTCATAAAGAAACGGCTATAAATTTTCTATTTAAACTCATCCGTATTTTAGACTCAGGTTTCAGACGAAAATGCATCCCAAAAGTAAGTCCAAAATGGCACTAAATCAATCAAAATATTTCAACACAGTTTTCAAAATTTTGGATGAACCTTTTGGATTCAAACTGTTCAATCCAAAATTTTGAGATTTTCAAAAACATTGAAAACATCTCCTTTGAAGCTTCAAGGTAAAGTCAAATGAATCAAGAGATAAGGAGACATAGGAATTAATAAATATACTTTAACAACACTTCCTAGTCTAACGTTCTTCAAAAAGGACTTCTTGGTATGCAACTCTATATACTTCATTCTTCTCTTTTGATCTTCTATTCTTGAATTCAGTCTTTAGAGAGTTACAAAATAATCTTATCTGAACGTCATTGAAGAATAGAGGTTAAACATGTCCTATCACAATAGATTAACAACTTAGTTCATTTCAATATTTGTCATAATTCAAAATACAGAAGAAAGCCCTTAGGGCTAACAATTATCTTTAGGGTTAATTTTTAAATTGGTCCTCAAATATATATAATTGTTTCAATTAAATCATTCAAAGATTACTTTGTTCAATTTAGTCTCTATAAATATAAAAAGTGTAATAATGTAGTCTCTTTTTTTTTTTCCTTTTTTGCCTTTTTTATAATTTAAATAATTTATATTTATATTTAAATATATATTTTTCTTTTTGTTAAGCTCATAAATTTTTTTTTCTCTTTTCCCTTTCTTATAATTTATCTAACTCAATTTTTTTTATCAACGATATATTTTTCTATTTATTTTAGCTTATATAAATTTTTTTCTTTTTTACATTCTTGGAATTCTTCTAATTCATAATATTTTCTTGATGATTTTCCACCCGTTTCTTTTACCTCATAAAAATTTTTTCCTCCTTCCTCTCTCTTGTAATTCATCTAACCAATATTTTTTCCTTGACGATATATTTTTTCCTTTTTTTGGCTCGTATAACTTCTTTTTCTATTTCTTATTTCTTGTAATTTCTGTAATTCATATTTTATCTCAAAGATAATTTTTCTCGTTTAGTCTAACTAATAAAAAATTGTTCTCTTTCCCTTTTATTATTTTCTATAAATCATATTTTTTGTCAAAGATATTTTTTTCGTTTCTTTTAACTTATAATTTTTTTTCTTTTTCCCTATATTGTAATTCATCTAACTTATATATATATATATTTTTTGACGAGATATGTTTTTTCCATTATTTTGGCTCATATAAAATTTTACCACCTTAGAAATATGAGCCAAAATAAACAAAAAGAAACATATATAATCGGAAAAAATATGAGTTAGATGAATTAAAATAAAGAGAAAAAAAATATGAGCTAAAGGAAATAAGGAAAAAAAAACTTTAAGAAAAAAGAGTTATAGAAATTTCAAGAAATAAAATTAAATAGGAAAATATTTATATGAACCAAAAGAAAAGGAAAAAAAAATATTAATTAGACGAATTACAAAAAAGAGAAAGGAAGAAAAAATATTTATAAGCTAAAAGAAATAGGAGAAAAAATCACCGAGAAAATATTATGTATTACAAGAATTTCAAGAAACTAAAAAAGGAAAAAAAAATTATATGAGTTAAAATAAATAGGAAAAAATATATCATTGAGAAAAAAAAAATTGAGTTAGATAAATTATAAGAAAGGGGAATGAAAAAAAAAATATGAACTAAACAAAAAAGAAAAAAAATCCTCAAAAATAAATATAAATTATTAAAATTATAAAAAATGTAAAAAATAAAAAAATATAATTGTCTCAATCAAGTTCCTTAAAGATTACTTTACTCAATTTAATCTCTATAAATATGAAAAGTGTGTAGCTTAACTTTTCATTAAATTAAGTAAAGTAAACTTTGAATGACTTGATTGAGATAATTACATATTTTTAAGACTAATTTGCAAATTACCCTTATGTTTATTATGACTTGGAGGAGTTATTTGTCGATCTATCAAAGCTTAGTGATTGATCTGTATTTTGGGAGAACTACAATGCGGTAAATGTAATTAATTAAAAATAGAAAAAAAAAAAGGACAATTTGTTATAAAATTTGGATAGTATTAGAATAAAATCTTCACACTACACACTAATAAAACTCTAACTATTTTTTGCACAAGAATTTCTTCAAACTTCTCTTTTTCTTTTCTCTCACAATTTTCTCTAATCTTTCTTTCACTAATCTTTCTTTTACAAAATGATGATATATTACAAGATTAGAGAATAGCTCTATTTATAGAGCTCTAATTAGTAAAATCCATCATGGCATACATCATTTTCCACTAATCTTAATTAGTGGTGTCTCCACTAAATGGTGGACATCCATAAAAATCTTCTCTAATAATTTACATAAATCTATAATTAGTGGAGCCTCCACTAATTAGTGGAGCTTCCACTAATTTCATTTAATATATTCATAACACTCCCCCTTGGATGTCCATCCATTACATAAAGAATATGCCTCGTTAAAACCTTATTAGATAAAAATCCAACGGGAAAAAAATCTAGTGAAGGAAAAAGAGTGCATTATTCTATATGTCTGTTTATTACTCCCCCTAATGAAATGATTCCTTTAAATCTTTAAATCGACGCATACCAATTTTATATCTCAACTTCTCAAATGTTGCAGTCGGTAAAGTCTTTATGAAAATATCTGTGAGGTTGTCACATGACCGAATTTGTAGCACATCAATTTCACCTTTCTTCTGGAGTTCATGAGTAAAGAAGAATTTTGGTGAAATATGTTTTGTCCGATCTCTTTTAATATATCCTCCTCGTAATTGAGTTATGCAAGCTGCATTGTCTTCATAAAGACGAGTTGGAATATCTTTGATCGATGATAATCCACAACTTTCTCGGATATAATGAATCATGGATCTTAGCCATACACATTCTCGACTTGTTTCATGAATGGCTATAATTTCAGCATGATTTGAAGAAGTAACTGTTATAGATTATTTTGTAGAACGCTATGATATAGCAGTATTTTCACATGTAAATAGATAGCCCGTTTGAGAACGTGCTTTATGTGGATCAAATAAATAACCAGCATATGCATAACCTATCAATGTTAGACTAGTTTTATTTGAATAAAATAATCTGAGATCAACTGTACCTTGGAGATATCGAAGGACTTGTTTAATTCCATTCCAATGTTGTCGTGTTGGTGAATAACTAAATCTTGCTAATAAATTGACAGCAAAAGCAATATCATGTTGTGTATTATTAGTAAGATACATCAATGCACCATTTGCACTGAGATATAGTACTTCAGGACTAAGGAGTTCTTCATCATCTTATTGAGGTCGGAAAGGATCTTTATTCACATTTAATGACCGGACGATCATTAGAATACTCAATGGATGTGCTGTGTCCATGTAAAATCTTTTTAGAACTTTTGTTGTATATGTTGATTAATGAATAAATGTTCCACTTTCTAGATGTTCAATTTGTAAACCAAGGCAAAATTTGATTTTACCAAAATCCTTGATTTCGAATTTTCTTTTTAAATAATCAATTATTTCTTGGAGCTCTTCAGGAATTCCAATAAGATTAATATCATCAACATATATAGCTAATATCACAAATTTAGAACCAGATTTCTAAATAAAAATACATGGACATACCTGGTCATTTTTAAATCCCGCTTTCAATAAATATTCACTAAGACGAGTGAACCACATGCGCCCAGATTGTTTCAGGCCATAAAATGATTTCTACAACTTGATGGAGTAATTTTCATGATGATAATGTTTATATGCTTCAAGCATATGAAATCCTTCCGGGATTTTCATGTAAATATCATTTTCTAAATTTCCATACAAGTAAGTAGTGACAACATCTAATAGGGGCATATCTATCTTTTCATGTACTGCCAAACTGATAAGATATCAGAGTGTAATAGCATCAATAATAGGAGAATAAGTTTCATCATAATCAATACCTGGTCTTTATGAAAAACCTTGGGCTACTAACCGTGCTTTATATCATACGATTTCATTCTTTTCATTGCGTTTTCGCACAAATATCTATTTGTAACCAACAAATTTTACACCTTCTGGTGTTCGGACTGCAGCTTCGAAGACTTCACATTTTGTCAATGCATTTAACTCCGATTGAATCGCATCTTTCCATTGTAGCCAATCTTTTTTATGCCGGCATTCATCAACTGAGATTAGTTCAGGATCATCATTATCCTGTGTAACATCAAGAGATATATTTTATGAAAATATATTATCAATAACAGTTTCTATCTGATTCCAACTTCTACCAGAAGTGGTATAATTGATAGAAATTTCAGTGTTACTTTCATCAATTTCTGTTTCTTTGTCATCAGTTCTCTCTTGGTCTTTATCCTTCTTTTCTTCAATATGATCTTCTAGATCATTTAATCCTCTTTTCTTTCGAGGATTTTTATCTTTAGAATCAAGAGGTCGGCCACGCTTCTAGCGTGCTTTTGACTCAGCAGCTATAGGTAAAATATTTTGTTCTGTTGGAACTTCAATTCGAATAGGAGCATTTATAGCTGGAATATGCGATTTTGGAACTCTTCTGGAGTCAACAAAAGCGTCTAGAATTTGATTTGCAATGCTTTGCAAATGAATTATCTTTTGAACTTCAAGTTCACATGCACTTGTGCGCAGATCAAGATAATTTAATGATGTTGTCCAAGCAAGATCCTTTTTATACTGTTTTTGTTCTCCCCCTAATTTAGGGAATAATGATTCATCAAAATGACAATCAGCAAATCTTACTGTGAATACATCTCCTGTCAGGAGTTCAACATACCTGATAATAGAAGGAGAATCATATCCAACGTATATCCCCTTTCTTCTTTGAGGACTCATCTTTGTATGTTGGTTTGGTGCAAGTGGAATATATATAGCACACCCAAAAATTCTTAAATGAATAATATTTGGTTCTGAACCAAAAGCCAATTGCAAAGGAAAGAATTTCTAATAACTAGTTGGCTTTATACGTACAAGTGCTGCAGCATGTAAAATAGCATGTCCCCAAGCAGATGTTGGGAGATTTGTTTTCATTAATAATGGTCTAGGAATTAATTGTAATCTTTTAATAAAAGATTCAGCAAGACCATTTTGTGTATGAACATGAGCTACAGGATGTTCAACATTAATCCCAATTGACATGCAATATGCATCAAAAGCATGTGATGAAAATTCACCAGCATTATCCAAACGGATATTTTTAATGTGATGGTCAGAAAATTATGTTCGTAATTTAATTATTTGAGAAAATAATCTAGCAAACGCCAGGTTGTGAGTAGATAATAAACATACATGTGACAATCGGGATGATGCATCAATTAAGACCATAAAGTATTTGAACGGTCCACATGGTGGATCAATAGGTCCACAAATATCTCCGTGAATCCGTTCAAGAAATGTAGGACTTTCAGCTCCTACTTTTACTAGTAATGGTTTGACAATTAATTTTCCTAGGGAACATGCAGCACATGCGAATTTTTCTGATGTCAATATCCTTTTATTTTTTAATGGATGACCATGTGTATTCTCAATAATTCTTCTCATCATGGTAAATCCCGCATGACCCAACCGGTCATGCCAAATGCTAAAAGTAATAGGATCAGTAAACTTCTGGTTTATGAGATGATAAATTTCAATTGTACGTATTTTTGCAAAATATAGGTCAGTAGAAAAAAACGATAGTTTTTCTAATACAGATTTCTTACCCAAATGAATTTGAGTAATATAAAGATGCTCAACACCATTTTCCTCATTTGTTTCAACATGATACCCATTTCTGCGGATATCCTTAAAACTCAATAAATTTCTTCTGGATTTTGAGAAAAATAGTGCCTTATCAATAATAGTTGTTGCTCCTTTAGGCAACAATATACTAGCTCTTCCGGAGTCTTCAATCACATTTTTACTATCGTTTATCGTATAAATATTTGTTTCTTCCATTTTGAAATCAGAAAAATATTTCTCATTTTTTAGTATGGTGTGTGTAGTTCCACTATCAATAATACATACATCATCATTAACAACAGCCATCTGAATACAAATATATATATATATATATATGCAAACGTAAATATTATTCGAATATAATGAAAATACAAAAATATCAGGGTGAGGCTTTAGTTCTTCTGGATACTGTCATCACCAATTAAATGGTATATCCTACCGTCTGGGTGTTTAAAAAAATCCGATACATCCATATGTGTAATATTGATATTGAGATCTTAAGGATCAATATCATCATCCTCAACATCATTTACTGGATGTTGAGAAAATTTTGCTTTCACGTTTTTATTGTTCTTTTTCAGTAAAGCTTGATATAATTACACTAAATGCTTGGCTGTACGACAGTTACGTGACCAATGACTTTTCATGCCACATCAATAACATGTATCCTCATACTTTTCTTTCATTTCTTTTTCTTTTTCTTTACCCTTATGATCTTTTCTGTTCTACTTTATGTGGCCAGTATTTCTCACAACTTGATTATGATTGTGATAAGGGAAATATCAAGCGTGTCCACGACCATAGCCACAACCACGGCCACGGTCACGACCACGAATATAACGATTGCATCTATTGAAGCCAACAGCATTTACTTCTGGGAGTGCTGTTAAGCTAGTTGGTCTAACTTCATCATTTCGCAATAATAACTCATTATTTTTTTCTGTAATGAGGAGGGCAGTAATTAAATCTGTAAATTTGATATACCCTTTTTCTCGATATTGTTGTTGTAGGACAATATTCGAGGCATGAAAAGTAGAGAATGTCTTCTCCAATATATCTTCATCAGTTTTCCGCATAATTTTAACTGAGATGTAATTTTATACATCGCGTACCTCGCATTCACAGAATGCGAAGTTTCCCGGAATCTCGCATTCCCTAAATGCGAGATAGTCGACTCCAATTTCCGCGCAATGTTTTTTACACCTCGCAAATCGAATGTGCGAGATTTGTGTACCTCGCAAATCTGATACCTTTATTTTTTTTTTCATTACACAACAAAAAAATATGTTTAATTTTTTTTTTACACCTCGCAAATCTGATTTGCGAGGTCCCTTTATTATTATTTTTTTGTAATTTTTTTCTCTATTACACAAGATTTGTTGGGTGCATTTATTTATTTTTTTTGTAATTTTTTTTCTCAATTACTTTTTTACACAACAAAATATGTTTAATTTTTTTTTCAATTTTTTTTGTATTGTAAAAGAAATTAATATTTTTAAATATAAATTAATAATTAATGATTAATAATTTAAATTTAATCATTTCAAGTAATATACACATTTTTACGATAATTAATTTTATTTATATGTACATATTTTGATTGCAAGGTACCTTTATATATATAATTTTTTTTTTTGTAATTTTTTTCTCTATTGCACAACAAAAATATGTTTAATTTTTTTTTTGCAATTTATTTTTTCTATTATAAAACAAATTAATATATTTAAATAATAATTAATAATTTAAATTTAATCATTAGAAGTAATATACATATTTTTACTATAATTAATTTTATTTATATGTACATATTTTGAAATAAATTTTTATTTGTATTTTAATTTATAAATATTTAATTATTTATTAAAAATTCTCAAATATCTAAATATACTAAAAATGTATTTTTTTTTATATATATATTGGAAGCATTTTATCGTTTTTTGTGACTTCTTCCTCTCGTTTCTTTTCTAATGATTTTAAAGTCTCTACTATAATCATCCGTTCATTTTTTTTTTTTTTTTGTAATTTTTTTCTCTATTGTAAAAGGAAATAATACTTTCAAATAACATAAAAAATATAAAGACCTATATAAATAAATTTAAATAATTAATAATTAAATTTTGTTAATTTAAATTTGATCATAACAAGTAATATCTGTATTTTTACTACAGTTAGTTTTATTTATATTAAATTTTGAAATAAATTTTTATTTACAATTTAATTTATAATATTTAATTATTCATTAAAAATTATAAAAATTTAAATAAAATTTTATTTATTTTAAAATAAATAAATACAGATATTTGTTAAAATTTAAATTGCACCTCGCAATTTTATTATTTAATTTGAGAGGTGCATTTATTTATTTTTTTGTAAATTTTTTTCTCTATTACTTTTTTACACAACAAAATATGTTTAATTTTTTTGCAATTTTTTTTTGTATTGTAAAAGAAATTAATGTTTTTAAATATAAATTAATAATTAATGATTAATAATTTAAATTTAATCATTACAAGTAATATACATATTTTTACTATAATTAATTTTATTTATATGTACATATTTTGAAATAAATTTTTATTTATATTTTAATTTATAATATTTAATTATTTATTAAAAATTATAAAAATTTAAATTCTCAACTATTTAAATATACTAAAAATGTCTTCTTCTTTTTTTTATATTGAAAGCATTTTTATCATTTTTTGTGACTTCTTCCTCTCATTTCTTATATTTCAATTTTATAAACTTCCAACTTTGTATTTCAAAAGAATTAGTTCTTTTGAATATACGTATACTTTCAATATACATATTCTATTGTTACTACAGTTAATTTTATTTGTATTGGATTTTGAAATAAATTTGTCTTTAAAGTTCTATTATTATTAATTTTATCTAAAAATGGCCAAACTAAATTGAACTCTAAAATGTGATACAAATAATAAAATTTATTACACATGAAATAATCTTAAAAAAAGGATGAAAGCTAGTCCCACAGTGAAATCCTCGATGGTTCCTTGGAGGTTGAACTCATCTCTGAGGTTGTTGTTGTTGCTCTTCAGGTGGTTCTTCCGGTTGCATTGTACCTTGCTCATAACGGTGAGACGGACTGGGAATATCTATAGAATGTCTGTGCCGTATCTGAGACCGTCCAGAAGAAGGGCCGGCATCAAAATCATCAACTGAAGATAAGCATCTAGTATCGAAGACTAGGTGTTGTGAAGTAATAAAATCAGCTTGCCTATCTTCAACTTCTGCAGGATCACCTTGTTCATAATCGTGTACTGGTGAGTAGTGATCCTGCATAGAAATATCAGGTACAGCACGTCTGCGTGCCCGTCTACCCCCTCTCCACACTGGGGGAACTCCGCGATTGACTTCTTGCGGAATCAGAGGTATTGGTTGAGTAGTGTAGCTTCGTCTAGTTGGCTCATAGGGCGGGTGGTTCAAACGACTTGCCTCACTAGCAGCGGTCAACGAACGCGTAGCGAGATCTATTATCGATGCAAACACTTGTCTACTTACAGCATCCGCATTTTGATAGCCTTCATTGCTAATGTACAATATCCGATGCATCGAATCAACCTATATATGTATTTTGAAATGTCAATAAATTATTTTAGTGTAAATTATATATTTTATAATATTATGTAAAAAAAATTACATACCAATACTTATGTCGCCCCACCGCTCAATTGGCAACGTGAAGGATTAGGTTGCGTTATTATCGGATTACCAATTAGTCACCTAGTGTGAGTCCAATACCATGCTGCATAGTCAGGCGAGACTATATTCAGACCGTAACTATGTTGTCCAAGAAGAACTGTTGAATGCCTATTAACCCAATTCGCTAGATGTATTGAATCTATTTCAAGCCACCCTGTACTGGTAGTTCTCATGTCATGAGCATGCAAATTGTCACTAGTGTCAACTGTAGCAGGTATTGTCTGCACAAATCCAAACTGTCGCATAACTCTATCTAGACGATGCACTTCTATTGTTTCCCAACAAATTAGGGATGTGATAGATGCCCAAATGTATCGTCCATGAGTGCAATACGGGGTTAAGGTAGCCAACATGTACTCAGCATAAGGTTGCCAAATAAATTGTATAAAGTTAAATTGTCAGTATCAATAATAAATAACGAATTTAAAATTAGAGTTGAAAGCAAATTGGTTGAACATAGATTCTTCTTATAGATATATATATATATATATATATATATATATATATATAAACATAGATTCTTCTTATAGAGTGCATTTTTAATTTTTGTTTCCCGTTTTGTAGCATATCTTTCATTTCAAAAACCAGTGAAGAAATGACTAAAGATGAAGACTTTAAGCTCCTAAAGATCTATAATTGGTCTTATCCAGAAAATAATTTCAGCAAGAAATGTAATTTCAGTTCATTTAACTCCATATAAGTGGATGGAGCTTGAAACATCCACTCCATTTCTATTAGCCTCCCTACTCCATTTCTACCCAAATCTAGAAATCAAACATACGACTTATAGGAAAAGAGAGCAAAGAGGGAAAACCTGTTGTAGAAGATGACAATAGTGAGGTAGCAGTGAGGCTTCTTTCGGCGGCGGAGGCAGTGAGGGTTCTTCCGGCGGCTGGAGCAAATGGGCGGCAGCAACTAATGGCTTTCTGAGCAATTGAGAAGGAGATATGCTTGTGGAGAAGAAGATATGTTTGTGAAGAAGAGATATTTGTGGAGAAGAGATATGCTTGTGAAGAAGAGATATTTGTGGAAAAGAGATAGTAGGCTATTGAAGAAATTTGAGAGCTCTCATAATCTGCCAGGGAAAGCTTGCATGCACAGATTCTCTGTAATGCAACCCGTGAATGTGAACACAGCAGAAGAATTGCTTTTCCAGAGATTCTCTGGAAAAGCTATGCAGCCCGTGAACGCATGCAGCAGAAGAAAAACAAGCATTGTTGGTCGTGCATGAGGAGAAGAAGACTTCCTCGCCTTTGTGATTTGCGAGGTTCTTGGACCTCGCAATTCACAAATGCGAGGCAGTCAGCTCGTGCACAGAATGCCAGGCTTTGTCGGCCGTGGGTGGGAGCAGTACAATCTCGCATTCGGTGAATGCAAGAACCTAGGCAACCTCGCATTCACCGAATGCGAGGTACCCCCTTCCATGCGCCAATCCGAAATCCGCCACTCGTTTGGTTTCTTATTTGGATTTTGACCCAAATCAGTCAAAACCCCCTACATTGTAGTAATGATGGAAAGGGAATAGGATAGAGTTGTCTTTCCCTTTCTCTATCTCTGTTTTCTTCCATTCCTACTATCTTGCCATTTCTACTGGCTGCTTATCATCCCTTTCCAGCCATTATTTGATCAACTACCAGTAACTGTTTAGTCCTAGTAGGGATTCTCTACACTATTATTTCTCTTACTCTCTCTCCCATTCATATAAAATTGTTGAACGTCCGCTTTGTTAAAAAATAAAAGGGGAAAAAAAAGCAATATCATCCATGTCAGTTCTATACATTATTGGGATAGAGGATCTTGAGAGGTTTAATCTTACACATTGCAATTGTTTTACAATTGCTACTCTTACAACCAAATCAGATCTCTTTATGTGCTACTCAAGTATTCAATATTTTTATACCTAATATTATCACTCATATGAGAGTGATTTACTTACATTGATCTTGTTCTTGAAATTTTATATGGATTTCCATTTTCCATTCAATTTTTTCAAATTAATGATAAACTAGTTTAAAGTCTCTCATTCTGGGCGATAAATTTTATTGTGCATCTTTAAAAATTAAGAGAAAATAATTTTATTATATTTTATAGATTTTTAAAATGTTATATAAATATGATTTTGATCCCAAATGCCCGAACCCTTCCTTGACCCTCTCTTCTACCGCCATAACAAATGAAAATATTGATATTTTATGTTAAAGACTTTCTCCTAAAAAAATAATTACATGTATTTTAAAGGCTTTCTCATCCTTCGATATTCCTTATTTATATTTATTTAATAAAATTTATATTTCATGATTCGATTGATATTTAGTATAATTTTATTATTAAATATTGTAAAATATGTTTTCATTCATTTGCTTTATTGTAAAAATACTTTTTTTAATATAATATAAGATTATAGTTTATTTTGTTTGATAATAATTTTTGTAATAGCAAATCATTCAAACCGAATCAAACTAATTGAAACCAATCTAATGGTTTGGTTGGTTTTGAAATTTGTTAAATTACAATTATTAATTTAATTTAAAAATAGTTAAAATCAAATCAAACTGTAAACGCCATTAACTTCATATTTATTTCCTTTCCTAATTCTCGTTCCATCCAAACAAGATAAATGATTGACCTCCAAATTTACATTCCTTCCTTCCTCTTATCACTCATACCAAATACAATGTTAATGTATTTTCTTTTAGTGTTGAATTATTAAAAGTTGGTTACTAAAATATTAAGAGTAGGGAAAAAATTACTACGATAAGTATAGAGAACAATATATAAAAGGGATATTAGTGTTATGAAATTTGGGTAGTGTTAGAATAAAATCTACACACTACACACTAAGAAAACTCTAACTATTCTTTGCACAAGAATTTCTTCAAACTTCTCTCTTTCTTTCTCTCACAATTTTTTCTAACAATTCTTTCATAAAATGATGGTATATTTCAAGTTTAGAAAATAGCTCTTATTTAGTGGAATACATCATCTTCCACTAATATGAATTAGTGGTGTCTCCACTAAATGGTGGACAACCATATCACTTCATAATTAGTGGAGCTTCCACTAATTCAACAAATTCACAACACTCCCCCTTGGATGTCCAATCATTACATAAAGAATATGTCTCGTTAAAACCTTACTAGATAAAAACCCAGTGGAAAAAAAATCTAGTGAAGGAAAAAGAGTACATTATTCTATATGTCTATTTATTACTCCCCCTGATGAGATGATTTCTTTAAATCTTTGAACCGACGCATACCGATTTTATAGCTCAACTTCTCAAATGTTGCAATCTGTAAAGTCTTCGTGAAAATATCTGCGAGGTTGTCACATAACCGAATTTGTAGCACATCAATTTCACCTTTCTTCTGGAGCTCATGAGTAAAGAAGAATTTTGGTGAAATATGTTTTATCCGATCTCTTTTAATATCTCCTCCTCGTAATTGAGTTATGCAAGCTGCATTGTCTTCATAAAGAGGAGTTGAATATTTCTGATAAATGATAATCCACAACTTTCTCGGATATAATGAATCATTGATCTTAACCATACACATTCTCGACTTGTTTCATGAATGACTATAATTTCAGCATGATTTAAAGAAGTAGCTGCTATATATTGTTTTGTAGAACGCCATGATATAGCAGTATTTCCACATGTAAATAGATAGCCCGTTTGAAAACGTGCTTTATGTGGATCAAATAAATAACCAGCATCTGCATAACCTATCAATGTTGGGCTAGTTTTTTTTTAATAAAATAATCCGAGATCAACTGTACCTTGGAGATATCGAAAGACTTGTTTAATTCCATTCTAATATCGTCGTATTGGTGAAGAACTAAATCTTGGTAATAAATTGATAATAAAGGTAGTATCAGGTCGTGTATTATTAGCAAGATACATCAATGCATCAATTGCACTGAGATATGGTACTTCAGGATCAAAGAGTTCTTCATCATTTTCTTGAGGTCGGAAAGGATCTTTATTTACATTTAATGACCGGACGACCATTGGAATACTCAGTGGATGTGCTTTGTCCATGTAAAATCTTTTTAGAACTTTTGTTGTATACGTTGATTGATGAATAAATGTTCCACTTTCCAAATATTCAATTTGTAAACCAAGGAAAATTTTGATTTTACCAAAATCCTTAATTTCGAATTCTCTTTTTAAATAACCAATTGTTTCTTGGAGCTCTTCAAGAGTTCCAATAAGATTAATATCATCAACATATATAATTAATATCATAAATTTAGAACCAGATTTCTTAATAAAAATACATGGACATACCTGGTCATTTTTAAATCCTGCTTTCAATAAATATTCATTAAAACGATTGAACCACATGCGCCCAAATTGTTTCAGGCAATATAATGATTTCTGCAACTTGGTGGAGTAATTTTCACGAGGATAATGTTTATATGCTTTAGGCATATGAAATCCTTCGAGGATTTTCATGTAAACATCATTTTCAAAATTTTCATACAAGTAAGCAGTGACAACATCTAATAGGCGCATCCTCGTGTGACCTCTTCTTGTGACTGGAATTTTATGAAGATTCTTAAACAAAATAAAATAAAAGTGTTTAAAAAAAAGTTAAGAAGTGACAGATTTTAAAAAATTAAACTCAAATTCTAAAATTAGCATATATTTGAAATATAACTTCATTAAAATATAAAATAGTAAATATTTATATTTAATCCGAACACTTGAAATTTTAGATCAACAAGGAAATAAATATCTTCTGGAAATAAACTCCATACTATTAAAATTACGGCTTTAAATATGAAATTTTCAAACAATATTCTTGTATATATAATGTTAATATTACTTAATGGTGTGAATTTAGGCACAAAGTGTAATGCAAAGTCAAAATAATCTTTTTTAAAAAAAATATATGATTAGAGAGATAAAAAAAATATAACTTTTTAGAAAATAACAACCTTTCCTTTTTTTTTTTTTAAGCAAATAAAGTCAAATTTTACCATATATTATAGGTGATAATAACAAAGAACATGGTCAAATACAGCGTTAATATAATTTACAAAATAAAATTAACTAAACTAATATCCATTATAATTAGTATCTCTTTTCTAAATTTGTAAGAAAATTTATTAATTTGTTTTACTCTTACAAGTCTTTCTAATGTTTTAATGGGAGAAAAAATATATAAATCTTAGTTTTTCAATTGTAGTTCTCTAAAAGTTTTTGTATATAAGCTATTTAGAAAAAAAAAACAGAAATTTCAAATATATATAGAGAGAGAGAGAGAGAGAGCAAATTGTAGATCCCCAAAAAAAAATGCTATCTTAGAAAGAGCATAAATTTTGAATTTGTACAGATACGCTATGAATTGTAGATCCCTATGTCCTATGAAATGTACTCTGCTGCAAGAGTGATAACCATCATAATTGATTTATTCTCTCCTCTTTTCCTCCTTCACTACCAATGCTTCGCAAATCAAACTACCCTAACCCAATACTAAGAACAAAATTGACATCAAAATATCATATATCATACCACTAACCAATTAGGATTAATGTTACAAGATAAATATTAATTAAATAAAAATATATTTTTTCGCCAAATGATAAATTTCGATTCACATATTCCACAATTTATCAGAGAAGATTTTAAAAAACAGTATCAAATCTAATTTATAATAGTTTTTTACATAAGGCTGATGACTTCTATTAATGATATAAAATGTGGCAACATATAATTTATTAACGGCTAAAATATTTATATTATATGAAAATAGCTGAACACATTAATAAAAATAATTAAATCTGAATAAATTTTAGATCCAATATCTAAAAAAACAACAAATTAACTTTAACAACTTAACTTCTATAAATGAATAAATTTTATGATTAAAGAGTATAATTAAATAAAATAGAACATTTGCACTTTAACAAATTAACTTATAAAAATTAAGAAATTATAATTAATAAAATAAAAATAATAATTAAAAAAAATTACTAATCCCGAACAACGCTTGGGCCTCCTATCTAATTTTAATTATAAAAGTAAGAGATAGTTTCGATTTTGATAACTGACTTTTTTTTGTGTGTTTGTTAACTGTTGGTTAATGGTAGAGGTTTGATGATTATGTTTAGGGTTAATTTTTAAATTGGTCCTCAAAAATATATAATTGTTTCAATTTAATCATTCAAAGATTACTTTGTTCAATTTAGTCTCTATAAATATAAAAAGTGTAAAAATGTAGTCTTTATTATGAATTATTGAAATCTTTATTAATTAGTGGAGGCTCCACTAATTATGGATTTATGTGAATTATTAGAAGATTTTTATGGATGTCCACCATTTAGTGGAGACACCACTAATTAAGATTAGTGGAAGATGATGTATGTCATGATGTAATCCACTAATTAGAGCTCTATAAATAGAGCTATTCTCTAAACTTGTAATACACCATTATTTTGTGAAAGAAAGATTAGTGAAAGAAAGATTAGAGAAAATTGTGAGAGAAAAGAAAGAGAGAAATTCTTGTGCAAAATAGTTAGAGTTTTATTAGTGTGTAGTGTGAAGATTTTATTCTAACACTACCCTAATTTTATAACACGTTATCAGCACGAGTCTCTGCCGTTATTAAAGCCAGAAGACAGGTACGCATTTATTGATCTCGCTAAATTCGAATTTGTAACCCTTGATATTTCTGAAAAAAAAATTTTATATGTCATACAAAAATGCATCTAAATGCTAAAAAAAAAAAGGAGATCCATATGTCATGTGGATAAAAAGAAAGATTTGACCACCTGAAGATGGTCGTACTACCCACTGCACGGTATGAATGGTTGCACCTGAAGTTGCAAGATTGTAAAACCGTGAACTCCGTGATGTATAAAACTACATCTTAGTTAAAAATTTTACGGAGAAAAAGTTACTGATGAAGTTATATTGGAGAAGACATTCTCCATTTTTCATGTTCTACAATAACAATATCGAGAAAAAGGGTATCCAAAATTGACAGCTTTAACATGAGTTATTATTGAGAAATCATTAAGCCAGATGAACTGGCTCAACAACACTCCCAGAAGTGAATGCTGTTGGCTCCAGTAGAAGCCATCGTTATAGTCGTAGTTGTGGCAGTGGCCGTGGTTATGGTCATGGACACACTCGATATTTCCCTTATCACAGAGAAATACTGGCCACCTAAAGTGGAACAGAAAAGATAATAAGGGAAAAAGATATTTCCATTAATAATAAGCATCACATCTTTTATTCATAGCACTAGTGTTCATATGAACTTGATGATACATGCTTATAGTTGCTCTTTTGTAATTGAGCTGACAAATGTAAGATGAAGGTTTGTAATTGTTCTTTTTCAATATTTACATTAGAGGACGACAAACAATTAGTAATTATGGACTTCAGACTCCTCTTTTTCGACATCCTCCTCCTTTTCTTTCCTTTTGAGCCGAAGATCGAGACTAGCAGCAGAAGTAGCCGTAAAATTACTGCGAAATGAGTCTTGAGATTTTATGATCTCCTTAAGTTTATTATATTTCTTATTATATTTGGCCTTGAAGCATGCTTGTCTCAATTTCTGTGTTTGGTCCTCTAACTGCGTATTAGGACTTTCTTCCACCAACTCGTTTTTCACATTCCAGATATCGCAATGGCTTCTTGTAATTTCTTATCAGCCATATGTCCTCCTTCTTCTTTATTTTGCATATCCTGTAAATCAAAGTGATATCATCAGTTATTTACTTATAAATCTTTCATAGTTTCATACTTACAAATTATAAGTATGTATGAGAGAGAACTCGAACATTCTTGATTATGGTCTCCAAACTCACCAATTTCTCGTGAGGCCATCGACGAATTCCTAACTCCCTACATCTTTTCTTGAGACGGGTTATGCCAATATTCGGTGCTTTGGTCGCGCTCATGATTGGTAGGTAAAAGTACTCGCGAAATTGTTTCTCTTGATAGTGTTTGAGAGTTATTGCCCTTCTTCTCTCTCTCGCCTCTTAATCATCTTCTTCTCCCCAGGAATTTTATCTCGCAATAATATCTTGAACTTCGATATTATGCATTTCATGAGTACTTACTCCGACTTCGCTGCCAAGACCACTCATTATTTCTCCTAGAAAAAGAAAATAATATCAAGTAAAGGTAATACCATTCAAAATCCATGTTTAAATGTATAAGAACCCGGAAACATATTCTCGCTTTGTTCAAAATCCATTAGAGAGTAGAAAGGATCATGCACAAGCATATCCTCATTCAAAGGAATAGTATCAAGAGGAACAAGATCAAAAGCAGTCTCTTGTAGGAGCAGATCAACTTGGTCCAAAGCAAGTATGTTCAAAACTTCCACCGATTTACATAAAAAAAAACCAAAAGAGAGTTTAATTTCATTATCAAGCACACTAAAAACAAATGGAAGCCATCAAAGGTATCTCACCTGAAATTAGGAGAAAGTGGTTGGTTTGGAAAGGAAAATATATCAAAATCTTCTCGCGTTCGAATTAGACGAAGCGGTTGGTTTGGAAAAGGAAAACATATCAAAATCTTCGTGTTCGAATTAGGCGTAAGCGGTTGGTTTGGAAATGAAAATACATCAACATCTCGCTGCAGAAACTAAGTCAAAATTTGACCATGTCTCAAATGAATTACGAGTCTCCATATCTGCTTTGTGATTTTTGTTTTTGATGTTTACTAATGACTGATAACTGATATATATATCGATATATATATATATATATATATATATATATCAGTATAAGGAAGAAGAAGAGGTAGATGGTAGGTAGAGGGTCGGAGGAGAAGAAAAGACAAGAGAGGAAGAGGAAAAGTCAGATCGGGAAGAGTGAAAAAAAAAAAAGGGGATATTTTTCTTGGCATTTCCTACTTGTCATCATTTTCTTATATTTCTTTTCTTATTCTCTTGTGAAATCATTATTCCCTAAATTAGGGGAGAATAGAAACAAGACAAGAAAGATCGTGATTGGACAACATCATTAAATTATCTTGATCCACATACAAGCGCGTGTGAACTTGAAGTTCAAAAGATAATTCATTTGTAAAGCATTGCAAATCAAATGCCGGACACTTTTGTTGACTTTAGAAGAGTAACAAAATCGCATATGCCGCTTATAAATGCTCCTATTCTAATTGAAGTTCCAACAGAACAAAAGATTTTACATATAGTCAGCTGAGCCAAAAGCATGCCGTAAGCATGGCCGACCTCTTGGTTCTAAAGATAAAAATCCTCGAAAGAAAAGAGGATTAAATGATCCGGAAGATCATATTGAAGAAAAGAATGATAAAGACCAAGAGAGAACCGATGACAAAGAACCGAAGTTGATGAAAGTAACACTGAAATTTCTATCAATTATACCACTTCCGGTAGAAGTTGGAATCGGATAGAAACCGTTATTGATAATATATTTGCATACAATATATCTCTTGATGTTACACAGGATAATGATAATCCCGAACCAATATCGCTTGATGAATGTCGGCATAGAAAAGATTGGCTGCAATGGAAAGATGCGATTCAATCGGAGTTAAATGCACCGGCAAAACGTGAAGTCTTCGGACCGCAGTCCGAACACCGTAAGGTGTAAAACCCGTTGGCTACAAATGGATATTTGTGCGAAAGCGCAATGAAAAGAGTGAAATCGTTCGATATAAAGCGCGATTAGTAGCCCAAGGTTTTTCACAAAGACCAGGTATTGATTATGATGAAACTTATTCTCCTGTTGTTGATGCTATTACACTCCGATATCTTATCGATTTGGCAAGACATGAAAAGATAGATATGCGCCTATTAGATGTTGTCACTCGCTTACTTGTATGGAAATTTAGAAAATGATGTTTACATGAAAATCCTCGAAGGATTTCATATGCTCGAAGCATATAAACATTATCCTCGTGAAAATTACTCCATCAAGTTGCGTAAATCATTATATGGCCTCGAAGCAATCTGGGCGCATGTGATTTCCACGTCTTAGTGAATATTTATTGAAAGCGGGATTTAAAAATGACCAGGTATGTCCATGCGTTTTTATTAAGAAATCTGGTTCTAAATTTGTGATATTAGCTATATATGTTGATGATATTAATCTTATTGGAACTCTTGAAGAGCTCCAAGAAACAATTGATTATTTAAAAAGAGAATTCGAAATCAAGAATTTTGGTAAAACCAAATTTTGCCTTGGTTTACAAATTGAACATCTGGAGAGTGGAACATTTATTCATCAATCAACATATACAGCAAAAGTGTTAAAAAGATTTTACATGGACAAAGCACATCAATTGAGTATTCCAATGATCGTGCGATCATTAAATGTGGATAAAGATCCTTTCCGACCTCAAGAAAATGATGAAGAACTCCTTGGTCCTGAAGTACCATATCTCAGTGCAATTGGTGCATTGATGTATCTTGCTAATAATACACGACCTGATATTGCTTTGCTGTCACTTTATTAGCAAGATTTAGTTCTTCACCAACACGAAGACATTGGAATGGAATTAAACAAGTCATTCGATATCTCCATGGTACAATTGATCTCGGATTATTTTATTCAAATAAAACCAGTCCAACATTGATAGGTTATGCAGATGCTGGTTATTTATCTGATCCACATAAAGCACGTTCTCAAACGGGCTATCTATTTACATGTGGAAATACTGCTATATCATGGCGTTCTACGAAACAATCTATAGCAGCCACTTCTTCAAATCATGCTGAAATTATAGCCATTCATGAAGCAAGTCGAGAATGTGTATGGCTAAGATCCATGATTCATTATATCCGAGAAAGTTGTGGATTATCATCAATCAAAGGTATTCCAACTCCTCTTTATGAAGACAATGCAGCTTGCATAGCTCAATTACGAGGAGGATATATTAAAGGAGATCGGACAAAACATATTTCACCAAAATTCTTCTTTACTCATGAACTCCAGAAGAAAGGTGAAATTGATGTGCTACAAATTCGGTCATGTGATAACCTCGCAGATATTTTCACGAAGACTTTACCGACTGCAACATTTGAAAAGTTGAGATATAAAATCGGTATGCGTCGGTTTAAAGATTTAAAGGATATCATCTCATCGTGGGGAGTAATAAATGGACATATAGAATAGTGTACTCTTTTTCCTTCACTAGATTTTTTTCCCACTGGGTTTTTATCTAGTAAGGTTTTAACGAGGCATATTCTTTATGTAATGGATGGACATCCAAGGGGGAGTATTATGAATTATTGAAATCTTTATTAATTAGTGGAGGCTCCACTAATTATGGATTTATGTGAATTATTAGAAGATTTTTATGGATGTCCACCATTTAGTGGAGACACCACTAATTAAGATTAGTGGAAGATGATGTATGCCATGATGTAATCCACTAATTAGAGCTCTATAAATAGAGCTATTCTCTAAACTTGTAATACACCATTATTTTGTGAAAGAAAGATTAGTGAAAGAAAGATTAGAGAAAATTGTGAGAGAAAAGAAAGAGAGAAATTCTTGTGCAAAATAGTTAGAGTTTTATTAGTGTGTAGTGTGAAGATTTTATTCTAACACTACCCTAATTTTATAACAGTCTTTTGTTTTTCCTTTTTCGCCTTTTTTTTATAATTTAAATAATTTATATTTATATTTAAATATACATTTTTCTTTTTGTTAAGCTCATAAATTTTTTTTTTCTCTTTTCCCTTTCTTATAATTTATCTAACTCAAATTTTTTTATCAACAATATATTTTTCTGTTTATTTTAGCTTATATAAATTTTTTTCTTTTTTACATTCTTGGAATTCTTCTAATTCATAATATTTTCTTGATGATTTCCCTCCTGTTTCTTTTACCTCATAAAAATTTTTCCTTCCTTCTCTCTTGTAATTCATCTAACCAGTATTTTTTCCTTTTTTTGGCTCGTATAACTTTTTTTTTCTATTTCTTATTTCTTGTAATTTCTATAATTCATATTTTATTTCAAAGATAATTTTTCTTGTTTAGTCTAACTAATAAAAAATTGTTTTCTATAAATCATATTTTTTTTCAAAGATATTTTTTTCGTTTCTTTTAACTTATAAATTTTTTTCTTTTTCCATATATTGTAATTCATCTAACTTATATATATATATATATATATATATATATATATATATTTATATATATTGACGAGATATGTTTTTTTCATTATTTTGGCTCATATAAAATTTTACCACCTTAGAAATATAAGCCAAAATAAACAAAAAGAAGCATATATAATTGGAAACAATATGAGTTAGATGAATTAAAATAAAGAGAAAAGAGAAAAAAAATTATGAGCTAAAGGAAATAAGGAAAAAAAACTTTAAGAAAAAATAAGAGTTATAGAAATTTCAAGAAATGAAAATTAAATAGGAAAATATTTATATGAGCCAAAAGAAAAGGAAAAAAATATATCGTCGAAAAAAATATTAATTTGACGAATTACAAAAAAGAGAAAGGAAGGAAAAAAATTTATAAGCTAAAAGAAATAGGAGAAAAAATCACTGAGAAAATATTATGAATTACAAGAATTTCGAGAAAGGAAAAAAGGAAAAAAATTATATGAGTTAAAATAAATAGGAAAAAATATATCATTGAGAAAAAAAAATTGAGTTAGATAAATTATAAGAAAGGGGAATGAAAAAAAAAATGAACTTAACAAAAAAGAAAAAAAATCCTCAAAAATAAATATAAATTATTAAAATTATAAAAAATGTAAAAATTAAAAAAAATATAATTGTCTCAATCAAGTTCCTTAAAGATTACTTTAATCAATTTAATCTCTATAAATATGAAAAGTGTGCAGCTTACCTTTTCATTAAATTAAGTAAAGTAAACTTTGAATAACTTGATTGAGATAATTACATATTTTTAAGACTAATTTGCAAATTATCCTTATGTTTATTATAACTTGGAGGAGCTATTTGTCGATCTATCAAAGCTTAGTGATTGATCTGTATTTTGGGCGAACTACAATGCGGTAAATGTAATTAATTAAAAATAGTGGGGGCGGGGGGGGGGGGGCGGCGGGCGAATGGACAATTGACGAAAACAAGGAATAGTTAGCTGTTAAGGTCGAAACTTGTCTCCAAATTCCTTTTGATGATGGATTTGAAGGTGTGTTTCTTTTCCCATAAGGATACGATCCGAAGTAATAGTCTTGCTTATATGGCTGATGGTTTAATCGTATCGTTGGTGTAAAGCTTCTGCTTTTATTGAAGGAAAGCAAAGAAATTGTGTTCGCCGTATTTTCCATGGATGAAGTCATTACATGGGATGGAGAAGAAGAGGTGAGTTAATCGTAGTTGTTTGCATAGATTCCTTGTAAAGGTAGAATCTTTTAGGTTGGTTCGAGTTAATCTTAGTTATTTGTGTAAAACTTGTAAAGATAGAATTTTTGGCTTGGTTGGTGTTGATTAATTTATTTGTTCCTTAACCATCCTCCCAGATGTTCAGAGCACTCTTCTCAAGCTCCACACTCCCATTCCCTTGGGATCAAATCTGAGTCTTCTCTTCAAAATCCATCACCCTTATACACCTTATCCTCCCTTCTTAAAGCAGCTCCTCAGAGCTAGTTTGGGAGTTTAGGAAATAAAAGAAAAAAAAGAAAAACTTAAGTTATGAGGGAAAAGAGGGGAGAAGAAATTGAAACAATTTATGTCCAACGTGTTTAGGAGTTTAAGAGAGAAACATCATTTAATGGATCTGATTCTCTAAGGAATTGAAAGAAGTATATTAGCCCATTATTCCTGGCTTCTCTGTTCTACCCTTGATTTGCCCTTCTTCTGAGGGTTTGTTGTGTAAAAAATGCATAATGTCCACTGGAATGTCCTAGGATTTTTATCAACGTGCATTAATTTTAAGACATAAGTTTTTCCTATTAGAATGTGAAAATTCAGCCAGGAATGTAATAATTGAAGGAAAGATACTTGTGATACTCAAAGTAGCAAAACAAGACAGAATTGACTAGTTATCCGTATTAAGAAATCAAATTGTTATTTCTGTGTTTTGAGTTGGTCATTAAGGAACACTAAAGAAGGAGAACATGAAAGGTCAATCGACAAGGGGCGAAAAAAATTCATTTTTGCTGTGCTGAAAAGAAATTTTCTAATTTGATAAGCATTTGTTAAGAATGGAATGTAGAAATAGAATTGAAAATATAGTTGAAGCTCCAGTGGAGGGAACGCTAGATAACTTTATAATGCATACGATATTAAAAACCAATATTTTCCTAAGCAGCTTAATTTTTCTGTGGTATAACTTCTTCATCTTTTCATTGTCCTTGAAACAAGATGATATTAAGCAGTTTAATTCATTGTGGTATAATTTGTTCATCTTTTTGTTGTTCAGTGTTTATATCTTTTACTTTTTGCACTTACTCAATTTGTTCATTGTCTAATTGATTGCTTTTATATGGATCAGACTGGACAGTGTTCAGAAAAGCGAAACAGTATAAGTGATCTTCCAAATGAACTTATTATTGCTATTATTTCTCTCCTACCCATCAAAGAGGCAGTAAGGACTAGTGTTCTTGGACGCAGCTGGAGATATATGTGGTCTTACATCTCTAATCTGGACTTTGATGGTTGGAAGATTATACGAAGTCGTCTTGTTGCTCAGATAAATGAGGAATGTCAATCAGAAAAGATGAGATTTGTGAATTTGGTGAACCAAGTTCTGAATTTGCATCATGCTAAAACGATTGAACGATTTAGAGTTCGGCATATGGTGGATACATATTTTGGTGATGATGTTGATACATGGATAAAGTTTGCTTTTGAGAAAAGAGTTAAAATCCTTGAATTAGATTTGGCACCTACAATGCTGGAGTCTCCCTTTATGTTTGGGCTCTATCACTTTTCGAAGCAGTGCTTGGATAGTTTACCTCATGAATTTTCAAGTTTTAATCACCTAGAAAAGTTATACCTAAAGAATGTAGATGTAACAAGTGAAGTTTTAGAACATTGCGTAGCCAATTGTCCACACCTTGAAGTTTTGTGTGTGAAAAGTACAAACTGCCTTTCAGGTCTTAGAATCTGTGGTCCTTCACTTCCTTTGAAGCATTTAGAGATTTCTTACTGCTCTAAATTTACACATCTTGAAATTTGTGCACCAAATCTAGTTTCCTTTGTACATCGTGGAAGCAGGATTTCTGTGGACCTCAAAAATGCTCCACAAATTATTAATTTATCTCTTGGATGTCCAACCATGTCTCAATTCATTTCAAGTCTTTTCGAGTTCAATTCCTATTTCACTCAGCTGGAGACACTGAGACTTAAGTACAACTCTCGTAGGGTTTGTATCTTAGAAATTATGATTTCTTTTCTGCTCTTCCAAACACGTCAACTATGTAAATTTGCTAACGTTGATTGGGATTGTCCAGGGATCAATGGAATCTTCCAGGTTTCCAAACTTGCCTAGACTCAAGAAGCTGGTTGTTGATGTTTATACAGAGGCTGATGAAAACCTTTTCATTCTTTCATCATTCATAAATGCCGTTCCTTTATTGCAAGAGTTCACATTGGTGGTATGTCCTCTGACTCGGTTTTAGATTAGCAGATAGAATTTTCATGATGCTGATCTCTGGTATAGTTAAAAAATTTACAGCTTTGTTTTTGCTTTTGTGGGTAATATTTATATGTATATATATATGTATGTATATATGTATGTATATATATATAGAGAGAGAGAGAGGGGGGTGGAATTTCTATGCTTCCTCTTCATAGCTTCATGCTATTGTTGGACACCCCAATCCCTCACCCCCTCTTCTTTCTTCTTTCAGTCTTTAATGTCTGGAATAAATGCTTAAAAAAGAAAAAATCTAAAACTTCCCTAGCTACATTAAGCTATAATGATTGAGTGATTTAGTTTGTACTAACTATTCTAGTGTCAGAATGGTTAGCATTCATTATTACTGTAGTATTTTTTGCATTTGTTTTATTTGCTAGTTTTTTGAGTAACCATTGTAGGTTAATTGATGAGATTCTTAGTTGACTTGTTTGACTCAATCCTGTAACTTTCAAATTTGAATTTTTTTTTTTTTAAATATTTTATAGAATCCTTTGAATTCTTGTTAGGTGAAAGTTCCTAGATTGTTAAGTTTTAAATTCAAATATTAGCATCCTGGTAAGTGAATTTCTGTATTGTCTGCAACTGATCCTTATCAGAACTATTGTAGTCAATAATACTCTTAAAAAAAATGGTTTTATCTTTGGCCCCAAATTGTTGAATGGGTTATTGTCTCAATTTGGACACACTCCAGCTGATGGTTCTGCGTGTCTGGTCACTCAAAAACCAAACTTTTTATTTGGTAATTCATCTATTTGACCGAAACAATTTACCATGTCAGTGGAGGCAAAATGACCTGGAGAAAAAGAGCTTCTATGTGCTCAATGTTGGGCCACTATTGGTTGAGCTCCCTATTTGCTCAATGCTAATCCATGACTGGTTATGCTGCCTCTGCATTCGGAGTAATACGTTGAATATGTGGGAGTAATTTCGAATTTTGCAAGTTGCTATTATTTTAAGGTGTATATCGGAAGTTCTGCAAATGTCCGAAACAGTTGGTCGGGTGTAATTCGAGGATTTAGTCAAAAAAGTCTCTGCCGGTACTTGATTTTCCTTGAGCAATTTCACTTTTTTGTTGTCACTTATTAATCAAAGAAGCTTTTGAAACATTTAGTATTGAACACTAAATTGGAAATCTCTTGCCGTTTTGTCACATGTGGTTTGTAACCCCAATATTGTTAGCTTCACGTCAACATTGCAGCTTTCTTTTGTCCTGAAGGCCTTCCTTACTATGGGAATTTCTTCTACTCATGTTATCTAGTTTGCAGAATCTCTATCTTGTTATATCTCTAATTTATTCATTACCGTGGAAGGGTATTCCCTTACAGCTTGTTGAAGACCATTCTTAAATTTTCTTTTCATATTCACCTCTTGTTGCCAAATTTGAATGTCCTAGCTTCACTTGGTGCAAGTGTCTCTGTTTGTCCTTTTGTTTTACTGCATTACTTTTGATGAATTAATATAGGATTCATATGTGGTAGTGGTTTTGCATTCATTCTTTACTTTTGGGTGAGGATAGTGGTCGGAATTTATATTATCTTTGGTTGACAAAGGAAGAGGAAAAAGAAGTACTTTTACTTCTACTAATGGAGTAAATGTAATGTATTTTTATTTTGTTTGGTTGGGGTAGAAGAGAAGTAAATAAGGAATACTTTCGAATCCGTGTAGATTTGAATGGGTTGTTTTTCTAATGCGAAGAGAGAGCTCTTCTCCTCCTAACTTAACTTTGCCTCCATCTTTCTTTTCTAATCTAAACTTTCATATTTACATCCTCTCTCTCTCTCTCTGTTTTTCTCCCTTTCATTCCAACTAAACGTAGTAAAATTATGTCTTAGGAAATGAACATTCAGTTTGTGATGGGGGAAGTATATTCTTTTGGAGATCAGGGCAGGGGGTGGACAGTCCGATGCTGCATCTTAATGATTTTGCTGGATGGGCACGAATTGATACCTTCTGCATCTTGGCAAGTTACACGCCCGCGCACACACACAAAACCCCATCTAATCTATGACAATTGAAGCGCTCTGTATGTTAAAACAGACGCATATACCTGACATGCCTATGTGAATGGTAGACGTGAAAAAAGAAAGGATATTAAGGGTTCTGAATTCACGCTCTTTTCCCCTCTTTTACAGCTGGTGTGTGTTTGGCGGCGCAGAGAAAGGATGCTAAGACATGCTTCAGGCCGCACTCATCAATGCCTGAAACGGATAGAAATTGAAGGGTTTGTTGGGCTTGCAATTGATGTGGAGTTTATCATGTTCCTAGTGGAGAATGCAACCTCTATCGAAAGAATTATTATAGATCCTGAGGATCCTAGTATGCCTGAGGAGTTTAGGGATGTAAATGCGATATGTTTTGCAAGACAGCGTGCGGAGCAGCTGAAGACGGAACTGCCTCCTGGCATCGATGTAGTTATTCGGTGATGTAGAAAGAAAGCTTTTTTTAACCTGTAATTTAGATCTTAAATTCTAGATTTCTATTCTTATTCCCTGCTTGGGTTAAAGAAATCTACAAATTTTGCTGCCTTAATCATTGCTGGACATTACATATGTTTCTTGTAACTGTGTCTATATATGACCCCAAAAAAAATAGCCCTTCGAAAACAGCATGTTTGCAGTGAAGCCTCTCTCAATTCAAATTGAGAAATAGTCTCTCTAAAAATTTTTAAAATTCTCAACTAAGTCATTCTGTTTTTCTTTGAATATACTCTTTCTGTTCTAAAAAAAATATCAATTTAGCAAATGATACACAGATTAAAAAATTGTTAAAATTTATATAATTATAATAAAAAAGATTATTATATCTCTGAATAAAAGTAAACATTCATTAATTAAATTGAGAATGTATATATTAGTAGTTAAAGGAGGGATAAATTAGGAATATACGTAATAAATGTATTCTTGATTTATAAAAATTGACAAATAGTATTTTGGTATAACAAAAATAAAAAATTTTTATATTCTTTTTAAGACAGAGGAAGTATAAGACTTCAATTTTGCTGTTTGATTGGACTAATTGATAAAAATAAAAAATTTTGTTGTAAATGTATAATTTTATGCTTATTTTTATTTTTATTTTTTTCCTTTTTCCCATTTCTTCTGAGTTGTGGTAGATCATTTGTTGGGAGTGCGTTTTGGGCGGATCAAGATAACATTTTTAAACTCCCACCCCCCTGACCAACTAACCCCCTCCATGCAGGGAAAAAAAAAAAAGTTCTGTTTACACATAAATTTACCCCAATGGTGAAATCTAAATGGATTCAGTATAAAATAAACAAAATACAAATAGATTTATTAAAAATTTGACAGAGAAATTTATAATTAAGAAGTTTATATTGTGAATTTGATTCAAAATAGAATCAGTAAATATAAAACTGTAAAGTAAAGATACTAGAAGAGGAGAGAAAAGAGAGAATCACTTAGAAACGATTTCATTGATTGTTTGTTTGTTTACATATGACCTCTATTTATAGAGGTTTCAATACAGAATCTGAAAAGTTAATAAATGAATTTCATAAATGATATCTTATCTCATCCATTAATAACCTTAAGAAAACGAACAGTCACATTATCTTCAAGATAACGAATAGTCACATTAATAGAAAATGAACAATCACTTAATATTTTCATAACACTCCCCCTTGAATGTTCATTTTCAACCACTTCGAAAAATGCCTTATTAAAAACCTTCATAGGAAAAACCCTGTGAGACAAAAACCTAGTAAAGGAAAAGAGTACACTTTCCGTTCTAGAGGGAATACTGCCTCATTAAAAACCTAACTAAGAAAAAATTCAATAGGAAAAAATCTCAGTTAGGGAAAAAGAGTACAGTATACATACTCCCCCTCTTAATAACATCTTCAAGATGACTTTATGTCTTTCAACCGACGCATTCCAATTTTATGTACTAATTTTTTAAATGAAGCAATCGGCAATACCTTAGTGAATAAATCTGTCAAATTATCACATGATCGAATCTGTTGCACATCTATTTCACCTCTCTTTTGGAGTTCGTGAGTAAAAAATAATTTGATGAAATATGTTTTGTCCTATCTCCTTTAATATATCCACCTCTTAATTGAATTATACAAGTTACATTATCTTCATAAAGAGGTATTGGAATTTTCTTTTCAGAAGGTAATCCACAATTTTCTCGAATATAATGGATCATTGATCTCAACTACACACATTTTCGGCTTGCCTCGTGAATAGTTATAATTTCAGCATGATTAGAAGAAGTAGTTGCTATAGATTGTTTTGTAAAGCACCATAATATAGCAGTACCACCACATGTAAATAAATAACCAGTTTGAGAACGTGCTTTATGTGGATCGGATAGATAACCAGCATCAGCATATCCAACCAACATTGGACTGGTTCTATTTGAATAAAATAATCCAAGATCCATTGTCCCTTGGAGATATCTTAGGACATGTTTAATCTCATTCCAATGTCGTCGTGTTGGAGAAGAACTGAATCTTGTTAATAAATTCACAAAAAATGTCATATCGAGTCCAGTATTATTAGCAAGGTACATCAATATGCCAATTACACTGAAATATGGTACTTTAGGATCAAGTAATTCTTCATTATCTTCTCGAAGTCGAAAAATATCTTTATTTATATCTAACGACCTCACGACCATTGGAGAACTTAATGGATGTACTTTGTCCATGTAAAACCTTTTAAGAACTTTTGTTGTATATGTTGATTGATGAATAAAAATACCATCTTCCAGATGCTCAAATTGTAAACCAAGACAAAATTTGATTCTGCCAAAATCCTTAATTTCAAATTCTTACTTCAGGCTATTTCTTGCTTTTTGGAGTTTTTCTGGAATTCTAATAAGGTTAATATCATCAACGTATATCGCAAGTATCACAAAATCAGATCCAGATTTCTTAATAAAAATACATGGACATAGTGGATCATTTTTATATCTTGATTTCAATAAATATTCACTAAGACGATTATACCACATGCGTCCAGACTGCTTTAAGCCATATAATGACTTTTGTAATTGAATGGAATAATTTCCACGAGGGTTAGAATTATATGCATCAGGCATACTAAATCCTCTTGGGATTTTTATATAAACATCATTATCAAGGTTCCCATATAAATAAGCAGTCACAACATCCATTAGACGCATGTCAATCTTTTCATGTACTACTAGATTCACAAGGTATTGGAGTGTAATTATATCCACCACATGTAAATATGTTTCATCGTAATCAAAACCCGATTTTTGCAAAAAACCTTGTGCCACAAGTCGTGCTTTATATCTTACGACTTCATTATTTTCATTTCGCTTTCGCACAAATACCCATTTATAATCAATTAATTTTACACCTTCTGGTGTTCGGACTACGGGTCCAAAAACCTCACGCTTTGCAAGTGAGTTTAACTCCGATTGAATCGCATCTTTCCATTTTAGCCAATCATTTCTATGACGACATTTTTCAACTGATATTGGTTCAAGGTCCTCATTCTCTTTTAACACTTCAAGTGTTATATTGTATGTAAAAATATTATCAACAGTAATTTTCGTCCAATTCCAACTTCTGTCAGAAGTTATATAATTAATGGACATCTCACTATTCTGTTCACTATTTTCAGATATTTGAATCTTTTCATCAGTTTCCACTTGATCCCTTTTTTCTAATTCTTCAATTGGATCATTCTGATCATTTAATCCTCTTTTCTTTCGAGAATTTTTATCTTTTGAACCAATGGGTCGTCCACGTTTCTGATGTGTTTTTGATTCAGTGGCTATAGGAATTGTATTTTGTCCTATTGGAACTTCTATCCGAATAGGAGCATCTATATCTGGAATATGAGATTTAGTTACCCTTGTAAAGTCAATAAAAGAATCTGGCAGTTGATTTGCAAGTATTTGCAAATAAATGATCTTTTGAACTTCTAGTTCACTTGCGCTTGTACACGGATCTAAATAATTCAATGATATTGTCCAGGCAAACTCCTTTTTTTGTGGTTTATGTTCTCCCCCTAATTTAGGAAATAAAGTTTCATCAAAATGACAATCAGCAAATCTTGCTATGAATACATCACCTGTCAATGGTTCAACGTATCTAATTATAGAGGGAGAATCATATCCAATATATATCCCCAACCTTCTTTGAAAACCCATTTTAGTACGTTGATTTGACTCTATCGGTACATACACAGCACACCCAAAAATTTTCAAATAAGCAATATTTGGTTCGGAACCAAAAGCTAATTGTAAGGGAGAAAATTTGTGATAACTTGTTGGCCTTATGCGCACAAGTGCTGCAGCATACAAAATAGCATGTCCCCAAGCAGTTGTAGGGAGATTTGTTCTCATTAATAACGGTCTAGTAATTAATTATAACCGTTTAATGAATGATTCAGCTAGACTATTTTGAGTATGAACATGAGCTACTGGATGTTCAATAATAATACCAATTGACATGCAATAAGCATCAAAAGTTTCGGAGGAATATTCTCCAGCATTATCTAGACTGATCCTTTTGATAGGATAATCTAGAAATTGCGCTCTTAAGCGAATTATTTGGGCAAGCAATCTCGCAAACGCCAAGTTGCGAGTTGATAATAAACTGATATGCGACCATCGGGTCGATGCATCAATTAAAATCATAAAGTATCTGAATTGCCACATGGTGAATTAATTGGTCCACATATATCACCATGAATTATTTCTAAAAATATTGGAGACTCAAACTCTATTTTTGTTAGAGATGGTTTAATAACCAATTTCCCTTGAGAACATGCAGCACATGAAAATTTATCAGATGTCAAAATCTTTTGACTTTTCAAATAATGACCATGCATATTTTCAATTATCCTTCGCATCATAATAGCTCTTGGATGACCCAAACGGTCATGCCAAATGATAAATGTAGCAAAATCAGTAAATTTCTGATTTACTGAATTATGCACTTCAATTGCATGGATTTTTGTGCTATATAGGCCAGATAAAAGAGATGATAGCTTTTCTAATAAAGACTTCTTACCTGACATTATTTGAGTAATACAGAGATATTCAAAACCATTTTCTTCCATTATTTTAATGTGATATCCATTTCAGCGAATATCTTTAAAACTTAATAAATTTCTTCGAGATTTTGAAAAAAATAACGCTTTAGGAATAACAACATTTGTTCCTCTGGGTAATACAATATTATCTCTTCCAGAGTCTTCAATCAACTTTACATTTCCACCTATAGTATTAACATTTGTTTCTCCCATCTGCAAGTAAGAGAAATATTTTCTATCTTTCAATATAATGTGTGTTGTACCACTATCAATTAGGCATATACCTTCAATGCTACTTGTGTATCCAGTAAGCGGAATAATAGCTATCTGGACATAACAAAACATTTACAAATTTAAATTCTCAAACAATAAAAACTTTAAACGCTAATTACTATTACAATGCTAAAAATATAAAACATAAAAGAAACATGTTAAAATTAAATTTTTAATTCTTCTGGATACTTCCATCACCAATCAAATACTCAATTCTTCCTTCAGGATGCTCAAAGAAATTAGCCACGTCTAAATGAATTACATCAACATCAACATCGTCAAGGTTGGTATCATCATCATCATGAAGAAAATGTTGTAGAATAAAATTTATTTCAGCATTTTTGCCTTTCTTCTCAATAGACGCCTGATACAGATTAACAAGGTATTTTGTAGTACGACAGGTACGAGACCAATGACCTTTCATGCCACAGTGATAACATTTATCTTCATAATTTTTAGGAACAACATCATTTCATTTTCCTTTCTCGTTAGTTTTTTGCCACTTCTGGTGGTTGTCATTATTTCTCGTAACTTTGTTTTGACTATTGCGATCATAATGAATATGTTTATCACGACCATATATACGTCCACGGCTACGGCCATATCCACGACCTCAACCACGACCTCTTCCAAGGCCAAAATTACGAGTTCTAACATCATTCACTTCTGGGAATGGAGTAGAACCTATTGGTCGAGCTTCATGATTTTTCATTAATAACTCATTATTTTGCTCAGTTATGAGAAGACAAGATATCAATTCTGCATACTTCTTGAATCTTTTTTTTCTCGATATTGCTACTGTAGGAGCACATTCGAGGCATGAAAAGTAGAGAAAGTTTTTTCTAACATATCTTCATCAGTAATATTTTCTCCATACAATTTTAGCTGCAAGCTAATTTTAAAAATAGTAGAATTATACTCACTAACGGATTTAAAATCTTGTAATTGCAAGTGCATCCAGTCATACCGTGCCTTTGGAAGGACGACCATCTTCTGGTGATCAAACATTTCTTTCAAATTAGTCCACAAAATAAGTGGATTTTTCACAGTAAGGTATTCAACATTTAAGTCATCATAAAGATAATGGCGGAGAAAAACCATAGCTTTAGCATCATTTTGTGATGATGATGGATTTTCTTCTACAATGGTATCTGCCAGACCCATTGCAGCTAAATGCGTTTCTGCATCTAATGTCCAAGATAAATAATTTTTCCCAGTAATATCAAGAGTTGCAAACTCAAGTTTGGTGAGATTTGCCATGTGAATACAAAATCAAATAGAAAAAGTACCTACCTTCCTCTTTTGTTCTAGAAAACTTCAATAGTGTTACCGTGATTATAACCTTCAGTAAAACAACTTCGGTAGAGTCTCGTGCTGATAACATATTGTGAATTTGATTCAAAATAGAATCAGTAAATATAAAACTGTAAAGTAAATATATTGGAAGATGAGAGAAAAGAGAGAATCACTTAGATACAATTTAATTGATTGTTCGTTTGTTTACATATGACCTCTATTTATAGAGGTTTCGATACAGAATCTGAAAGGTTAATAAATGAATTTCATAAATGCTATCTTACCTTATCCATTAATAACCTTAGGAAAACGAACAATCACATTATCTTTAAGATAATGAACAGTTACATTAATAGAAAATGAACAGCCACTTAATATTTTCATAACAGTTTAAAATTTTTTGAGATTAAGAATCGTTGAATCGATTCCAAAGGAGCTTAGTTACAAATTGGCCTAATTTTTAAAGACCAAATTAAAATTAAAATTTGGGGGATGGAGGGTTAAGACATGAACTATGGTCTACATTGTAGTAATAATGGAAAAGGAATGGGATAGAGTTGTCTTTCCCTTTCTCTATCTCCGTTTTCTTCCATTCCTACTATCTTGTCGTTTCTACTGGCTGCTTATCATCCCTTTCCAGCCATTATTTGATCAACTACCAGTAACTATTTAATCTTAGTAGGGATTCTCTACACTATTATTTCTCTCACTCTCTCTCCCATTCATATAAAATTGTTGCATGTCCGCTTTGTTAAAAAATAAAAGGGGGAAAAAAAAGCAATGCCATACATGTCAGTTCTATACATTAATAGGATAGAGAATGGGACAGAGGATCTTGAGAGGTTTAATCTTACACATTGCTATTGTTTTACAATTGCTACTCTTACAACCAAATCAGATCTCTTTATGTACTACTCAAGTATTCAATATTTTTATACCTAATATTATCACTCATATGAGAGTGATTTACTTACATTGATCTTGTTCTTGAAATTTTATATGCATTTCCATTTTCCATTCAATTTTTTCATATTAATGATAAACTAGCTTAAAGACTTTCGTTCTGGGCGATAAATTTTATTGTGCATCTTTAGAAATTAAGAGAAAATAATTTTATTGTATTTTATAGATTTTTAAAATGTCATATAAATATTGATTTTGATGCCAAATGCCCGAACCCTTCCTTGACCCTCTCCTCTACCGCCATAACAAATGAAAGTATTGATATTTTATGTTAAAGACTTTCTCCTAAAAAATTAATTACATGTATTTTAAAGGCTTTCTCATCCTTCGATATTCCTTATTTATATTTATTTAATAAAATTTATATTTCATGATTCGATTGATATTTAGTATAATTTTATTATTAAATATTCTAAAATATATTTTCATTCATTTGCTTTATTGTTAAAATACTTTTTTTAATATAATATAAGATTATAGTTTATTTTGTTTGATAATAATTTTTGTAATAGCAAATCATTCAAATCGAATCAAACTAATTGAAACCAATCTAATGGTTTGGTTGGTTTTGAAATTTGTTAAATCACAATTATTAATTTAATTTAAAAATAATTAAAATCAAATTAAACCGT
This sequence comes from Voacanga thouarsii, assembly GCA_026120185.1. Taxonomy (NCBI): domain Eukaryota; kingdom Viridiplantae; phylum Streptophyta; class Magnoliopsida; order Gentianales; family Apocynaceae; genus Voacanga; species Voacanga thouarsii. The sequence continues at coordinate 1,584,775 of JANUWF010001825.1, forward strand.
AACTTCACATTTATTTTCCTTCCTAATTCTCGTCCCATCCAAACAAGATAAATGATTGACCTACAAATTTACATTCCTCGCTTCCTCTTATCACTCATACCAAATACAACGTTAATGTATTTTCTTTTACTGTTTAATTATTAAAAGTTGGTTACTAAAATATTAAGATTAGGGAAAAAAATTACTGCGATAAGCATAGAGAACAATATATAAAAGGGATATTAGGTTTTAAATAGGACAAATTGGCAACCGTCAACATCTATTCTGCGATTTTAATGAATTTTGGCTAATAAAATTTTTATTTAAAAAAAAAAAACAAACAAACATGAGGGATGGGTTGATACAAACCGATTGGATGAGGAGGATCAACGAAATTTATGGGTGACACAGTGGATCCTACCACATAAAAGATGGTGGATTGTATTACTGAAATCAAGATTTTCATTTGTTTGTTTGGAAGGCGAAGATTACTTATTACAATTTTGCAATTTTATGTTTTTTTTTAAAAGTTTAATTGGGATTGTAATTATTATTATCATAATTTTTTATATCCTCGTGTGACTTCTTCTTGTGACTGGAATTTTGTGAAGATTCTTAAACAAAATAAAATAAAAGTGTTAAAAAAAAGTTAACAAGTGACAGATTTTAAAAAATTAAACTCAAATTCTGAAATTAGCATATATTTGAAATATAACTTCATTAAAATATAAAATAGTAAATATTTATATTTAATCCGAACACTTGAAATTTTAGATCAACAAGGAAATAAATATCTTCTGGAAATAAACTCCATACTATTAAAATTACAGCTTTAAATATGAAATTTTCAAACAATATTCTTGTATATATAATGTTAAAATTACTTAATGGTGTGAATTTAGGCACTAAGTGTAATGCAAAGTCAAGATAATATTTTAAAAAAAAAAATATGATTAGAGAGATAAAAAATATAAACTTTTTAGAAAATAACAACATTTCCTTTTTTTTTTAAGCAAATAAAGTCAAAATTTACCATATATTATAGGTGATAATAACAAATAATATGGTCAAATACAGCGTTAATATAATTTAAAAAATAAAATTAAGTAAATTAATATCCATTATAATTAGTATCTCTTTTCTAAATTTGTAAGAAAAATTATTAATTTGTTTTACTATTACAAGTCTTTCTAATGTTTTAATGGGAGAAAAATATATAAATCTTAGTTTTTCAATTGTAGTTCTCTAAAAGTTGTTGTATAAAAGCTATTTAGAAAAAAAAAACAGAAATTTCAAATATATATATATATATATATATATATATATATATATATATATATATATATAGAGCAAATTGTTGATCAAAAAAAAAAAAAAACGCTATCTTAGAAAGAGCATAAATTTTGAATTTGTACATATACGCTACGAATTGTAGATCCCTATGTTCTATGCAATGTATTCTCTCCTCTTTTCCTCGTTCACTACCAATGCTTCGCAAATCAAACTACCCTAACCCAATACTAAGAACAAAATTGACATCAAAATATCATATATCATACCACTAACCAATTAGAATTAATGTTACAAGATAAAATAATAGTTAAATAAAAATATTTTTTTCATCAAATGATAAATTTTGATTCACATATTCCATATTTATTTCCGACCTCCTCACTTGTGCATTGAATAAAACATATATTTTTAGCATTGTTTTTTAGACCAGACGGGCCGGTCAAAATGTGAACCAATCCCCAAATCGGTCTGGTCTCCCATTTGAACCAAAAGTTTCAAAAATCGTTTTATTTTGTATAAACTGATTTGAATTGATCGATTCAACCGTTGAACTGATCGGTTCAATAAAATTGAATAGTTCTTTTTTTAAAAAATAAAATAATATATTCATAGAAAAGAAATAAATTATACAAATAAAATAAATAGTTTATAGTAATAAAAAATATTATATTTTTTTCTAATTTTATTATTTATGTATTTATAAATTTAAATTATATTATAATTATATTTTAAATTTTAAATTATAATATTATCGATTCAATTATAATTTAATATAATTAAATCATTAAACTGTGAACCAATAAAATTTTCAAATCGACTTCCCGTCTAATTTTGAAAACGTTGATTTTTAGATAGATTTGGAATCGGGAATCGCATCTCATGTACTTATCTCCGAGTCCGACCCCATCGCTGTGCTACAAAATTGGTATTGGACTAATTTAAGGAAAAATCAGATTCATCTCTGACCACCTCAATTGTTGGACTATGACGCATAGCTAAAACTGGACTAAACTCCAAGTGTTACCCATTATGCCAAAGCCAAACATCCAAAATCCAACTCTAGACCTAACCGCCGATGGTATTCTGGTGCTGGGCGAGTCTACCACCATAGGAACCAAGCACCTACCCAAATATCTAAGTACTATGACTGTAGACAAGAATCTATGCCTGGACCCAAGTCCATGACCACCTTAATGGGCTACTCATGAATATGACCAGTTCAACAGGAAACTAACATCGACATCCATCACATATCCTCTTCCAGATATCTCTTGCCAAAGGGTCCATAAGGGTACCCTACATTGATTGGCCGAAAGTGCCAGAAAACTCCCTTACTCTTATAGTTATAGAGCGGTAAAAGCCCCGGCAAAAAAAAGAAAAAAAGACAAAGTGCTGCTGACTAAACGCTCTTCTATATTGGTTTACTTAGTCTAAGTGGTCCTACAATTTCTGATCAAATAATTAACAAGAACCCTTTCCATCCACATTCATGAGAAAACATATCTCCATCACATAAAGCATCCAACCAAAAATCGACCAAGAAAAATACCATTTTTCATATAGGGCTAAGTGAATTCTTCCGACAAATCTAACAAATCCAACGAATATCAACAACATATTGTACTAAGGGGCTATCGGTATTCCTCAACTACAAACAAAAACAGACAAATAAACAAGAATCTAAAATATTAGCATAAACCCAAGTTCCACAGGATGGCATCACATATTTATGGTCTGTACAAAAACAAAAGATTCAATTCTAGTCAATGATTACCTAACTTTTTTCTTAATTAAATCCCCCTAATAATGAAGAAACTTTTTTCTCATCCCATCCCACTTATCCTTTTTTAAGGGCTTTTCTTTCTCAAGAAACACTAATAATGCTATCTCCTTTGCTGAAGCATGCCATAGCTTGGAAGCCTGGGTGCCTGGTAGATGACTGACTATGATCTGATGACAATGACAGCTTCAAAGACAATGGTAATGGTTCAATTTCCCCTCTCTGATTCAAATTAAGATCTATTGTTGCCGCCGAAGTTGCCACTGGAATAACAGGAACAGGAACTGGACGGAGAAACATAGTTGGTCCACTTTGCACTTGATCAGCCCAATGAAAAGCCTTATTTTCCAGTGGATTCTGCACTTGCATAGGCAACAAAATAGGACCAACTGTCATAGGGAAAGGCGCTACAGCATATCCATTTATGCTGGAAGAGTCAGTGGGAGCCATTGAGGAGGGCGACAGGACTGTCGGGACAGGGTTATCTTGATTATTCTTCCCATCTTCCATTGGCAAACCAGGGACCTAAACATCAACAAACACAGAAATCAATAAGCAAGACTCCATTTGCAAAATTTTAATTTGTTTTTAATCATTTACATCCGCTCTATTTCAAAGAGCTCAAATTTTAAACTCCATCAATTACACACTGTTGCTCATCTACATTCATTTCATTCCTTTCTTAATAATTTGAATCACATTGTTATCTTCAATTTAAATCTTAGTTTCTGCCATTGTTGATCTAACAAGTCATAAGCAATACATGCTTAAAAACTGTAATTGCATAAGACTCTGAAAGCAGTATTGCATTTCACCTTGTCCACAACAACTCTCCATATGCTAGAGAAGTCAAGCATCACCTCTTTTCAAGTGCTAGAGAAGCATCCTCACTTTTCTAACCAAAAAGTTTTATAAAAAAGTTTTACCTTTTCTTTAGGAAATATACCCCTAATTAAATTTCATTGAATTAAAGGAACTATACATATCAATATATCATGTGATTTGAAAATGAAATCATTTTTGTTTTACATAAATTACAAGCCTGCAGTGATGTTGATTAGTGATTTGAAAATCATTTAATGTTTATGGATGCATAAATTACCGAGTCTGTGGTGATATCAAAGAGGCTAGATCGGCGGCGGCGGCGAGTAAGGTTGTTTTTGCGGAGGTAGTACTTCTGAGCATGGCTGGCAACTTGTGTTGGTGTGCGAGTCTTGACAAAATTCCTTGAAATTCCTCTCCAATCCCCTTTACCAACCTTCTGCAATCCTAGAAGGAACAATTTGTGCTCCTCTTCAGTCCATGGAATTCCTAAAACCAGAAAATCACAGGGAGATGAATCCAACAAATTTTGGAGTGCAAAAACTCAAGAAAGAACAGGTTTTGCAGCAAATTTGCTTTCCCAGAGTTAAATCAATAACTAAACAGGAAATACTTTCACAAGCATATTCATGAATCTAATAGGAAACGAAGAAAACAATCATAACAAAATAAACAAATTTTCAAAAAAATAAATACTTTATTTTAAAAAATTTCCGATCAGAAAAAGAAATCCGCTCAAAGCATTTCAAATAACCAAATTTATTTTCTATACCAAGATTAACAAATCAGCAAATAAGATAAAGTAAAAAAAGAGATGATCCGAGATCTGACCTCGCTTACGCTCCCTACCGCCGGTGGACTGGTGGTGCACGGCATCATCGGCAGACACGTAACCACCAGCAGCCACATCATCAGCAGCCTTTTCTGACTCATTAGAATTCTTCAAATTATTCGCTCCATTCTGATTAACATTCGAAGGCTGCTCATACTGCGACAGATTATTCATACTAACACTCTTCCTCATCGGGTCAACCTTCACCCTGACACCAAACAGCATAATCTCACCACTTCCGCCATCTCCACCACCGTTGATGGCAGCGGAAGCAACCGACGATGACTCTCCGCAGGTGCGAGAGTTGTGGCCATTACTACCACACTGCGAGCAGCAGCGTGACATTCTTACCTTTTTGCCCTTTTCTTCTGAATTGCACAAAATACGGAGAATTTAATGGAACAATCTATAGCAGAGCGACGAACCCCTCCAATATATACACTGTCATAAGGGCCGTCCAATGAGGAAAGGTAGAAGTGACAACACTAAAACTACATGTCGGTGACACAACGAGAGCGCGTGTCAAAACTTGTCTCTGGTGATAATCTGGCTTGGAAGCCACGTGGCAGATGAGTGACGGTTTATCCGAATCGAAGGACTTGTCTTGTTTTATCGAAATTCTCAATCGATTCTTATTGGACCGTTTCGGGTACGGACCTAGCGCTAGGGGTGTAGCCCCGGAAGATATTGAATGCAATATCCTAAATTCTTTATTTATTTACTTTCCCTTGTAGATATGGATTTGCATTAATTGAAGAAAATCTAATTACATTACCCAAAAAAAAAGGAAAATCTAATTAAGGTGTACTCTATTGGGTTTTATTTGGAAAGAAAAATGGAAATGGAAATTACTAAATAAAATATTGAGATATATAAATAGTTGTTGAAGGTAATGTGTTTTAGGAAAAGAATTATGGGAGTTAAGAAATTACTAATAAACCTCAAGTTTTGGATTTGATAGAAATAAATAAGAAAGCAACGAGCTGTCGACAAGTTAATCCCGAAGGCTTTGGGATCTTATCCTAGTTACCATAATCTTAATTTTTACCAAATTCATAATTCCAATTTTTTTTAAATAATTATAAGAAAGACGAGATATAAATCTAATAGAGTATACTATTATTTTCTTGTTACAATTCTTTTAATTAAAATTTATTTTTCTTTATATATATATATATATATATATATTTACATTAACTTGAATTTTCATAACATATGCTCGACTAATTCTAAAAAGTTTAAATATACATGACAATTAACATATACATCAAATTTATATAATTTTTATAAAAATAAAATTTATATAGGATGATAATTTCACTTTCGAATTATCTAAAATAAAAATTAACGATTGCACTTACCCTAGATGGGGAAAAAAAAATCCAAAAGTCATCAAAATAAATTTTTTATTGAAAATAAAAAAGAAAAAAAAATCCAAACTTGTAGAATAGTATTTTGGTAACCATATCTTGTTTGATTTCCTAGTTTGATATTTGTGTTTTTTAAATTTATACAATTACCTTACGTAACACTACTTTGAAAGTGCAATATTTAACCTCAATTGGATTTTATGGAAATGGTATGAATATAATATACAGATTAATTATTATGTATATTTTAACTTATCTAAATTAATATTGTAGTAATATATAGAAAAACTTACTAGTAATACAATTTTATTAAAAGAGAGAAAGTTATTACTATTTTCATCCTAAAAAAGATGTTAAAAATTTTTATTTTTTATTAAAATACTTATCAATTTTACAAATCAGAAATATTATATATATATATATATATATATATATTCATAATTTACCTCTCCTTCAACTACTCAATAAATATTTGACTCATTAAATATATGTATATTCTAAAGCTAATTAATTAATATTTACTTTTATTTAGAGATATAATAGTCTTTTTTTATTATAATTATATAAATTTTTAACAATTTCTTAATATGTGTATCATTTGCTAGATTAATATTCCAAGAAGCTCAACTGTAGGCATATTCCAGAGCGTGCAAATAGTACCACATATTTCAACTTACATAAATTAATATTATACCTCTTCTGTCTTAAATTATTTATCATATTTTTAATTTAATTTTTATTTCAAATTATTTATTTTTTAAATTAAAATCTAACATTTTAAATTTACTCTATTTTAATAACACTTTATTTCTTAAATATATTAAATATTTTTTTTCCAATAAGTTGATTCTATTTAAATAACATGAAGAGATAAGCAATTTAAAATATATTAAAACATTTAAATTTAATTACTCCTTAATGGGGAGAGATTGAAAATAAATTAAAATTTAAAAATAAAAATAAAAATATTTAATTAATTAAAAAACTTACATATCGAAATGGTTCCAATCACATTTTTCCTTTTTTTCCCCCCTTTTTTCCATGACGGGGTTAGAAGGAAGATAAGTCAAACTTTAGGCCGGGTGGACGTTACCATATATTTCAACTTATTTAAATTAATTTTATAATATGCCAAAAAACTTATTGACTTGTACCATTTCACTAAAGAAGAGAAAGTTATTAATAGTCTAGGGCATAAGTTAAGTGGTAAAGGTTCGAATTTCTTGAGTTTGAATTCTCTCAAAGAGAGACCTTGTGGGAAGGTTCTTCTATCCCTGATCAAGAGGTACACATATCTGATTTATTCATATACCCGTTGTGAGATTGATGGTGTGAACGTTCGAATTTACACCTTTTGAGAAAGTTATTACTCTCTCTGTCCCAAATTATCTGTCCACTTTCTAATTCAATTTTTGTCCCAAATTATCTGTCCTTTTAAAAAATTAATATTTTATTTTTCCAAATGTACCCCTATTTAATAGCATCTTATTTCCTAAACATATTTAAAAAACTACAGTCAAAACTCGTTTTACGAGTTCTACTATTGATGTTTATTTAGTTAATTTCCAAAAAATATTAATACAGTACAACTTCTACCACCTATTTGAATACAGTAGCAATCAAATTACAATATTTTGACCTATCTTTTATAAAGAATTAAATACTCAAGAAAGAGAAACAAGTTGGAGTTAGTATATCAAAAATTTTGAGTTTGTATACTTATCATTGAGTTTTAAGGGTAAAAATGAAAAATAATATTTAATTAACTAAAAAATCTACTTCTTTTAATTTCCACGCAATTGGTTAAAGGGGACACTTAATTTGGGACGGAGGGAGTAATAGTTTTAAAACAACTTTTCCCCCTATCTTTTTATTGCTCGAGTTGAAAGAAAGAGAAGCCAAACTCTAGGCCTATTTTAGAAGGTGAATATATTACTATATACTCTTTCTATTCTAAAAATTATATCAAAAATTTTTATTTTTATTTTACTAAAATACTCTCTTTGTCCCCTTTTTATATATCTATTTTAACTAAAATTTTTGTTCAAATTTATCTATCTCATTAGCAAATCAATACTATATTAATTGCTTTTTTTTTTTTTACAAATACCTTTCTTTAATACCGTGAATACCTTTACACTTGTAGTGAAAAATAGAAATAAATTAAATATGCTTATAATATATAAAATTTTAGAATTTGATTACTCCTTAATAAAGAGAGAGATCATTTGAGGGTAAAATAGGAAATATTGATTGATTAATTAAAAAAAATTATTTTTCTTAAAACTTGTGAATCGGTTAAAATGGATAGATAAAAGAAAATGGAAGGAGTACTTGTCAATCTCACAAATTAAAAATAAATTTATTGCTTATAATCTTAATTTACCTATCATTCAATCAAAATATATACATTCCCAATAAATTATTAATAAATGTATAGAGAATAATTAATGAATATTTATTTTTATTTAGGAATATAATAGTCATTTTTTTTATTATAATTATATAAGTTTCAGTAATTTTTTAATCTCCATACTCCCTCCGGTCCTTATTAACTGTCACATTTTTGTCATTTTTTTTGTTCAAATTATCTGTCACTTTGTGAAATCAATGAGCTATTTATTACTTTTTTTTTTTCAAGTTTACTCTTATTCTTTATTGATTCACTAAACTCTCACATTAATTTGTTTAGAATTTATCAAATTAGTATTACATTTTTCAATACAAAATTATTCAATAAGTAGTCTTTAATTAAAGATTTGTGTCATTTGGTTATATGAGGAAGAGAGAGAGAGAGTGTGTGTGTGTGTTAAATGAGAAATGAGGTTAGTTTTGTCATTTGGTTTTAAGATTATATGGGAGTTTGTATTTTTCTAATTTATGTGAAAACCCAAAATGTGACACTTAATAAGGACCAAAGAGAGTATAATATTGACGTGATTTTTAAGACGGAAGGAGTATTTCAATTTATCTAAATTAAAGTTACAATACATCGGGAATAAAAAACACTCATTAACTTGTACAATTTCACTTAAAAAAACTACAAATGTTCATTAATAGTTTCAATCACTTTTTTTTTTTTAATATCTTTTTAATGCACGGGTTGGAAGAAAGCAAATAACTAGTAAAGAAAACTCTAAGCCTAGCCTAGAAGGTGCAGATGTTACCGTGTGAGATAAGTTTCTAAATTTGTTCTGCATTATTTCCTAATATGGCAAAAACGGTATTGAAAATTTTAAACTCCATGTATTGCTGGCTCATAGCTGAATGGGGTGTCCCATCATATATATGGCAAGTGATTTCCTTGAGGTAATTAGCAAATTTTGTCCTAAAATATTTTATAGAGTACTATTTTCTTTTTCTTTTTTTTAACTTTAATTATGAGCTCTTTTCATAGCTTCAGAATGGTCTCAAAAGGTCATTTTTGCCACATTTTATAGGATAAAATTGTTTTTACAAAAAATGAAGGGAATTAATTGTAAGAATGGTTTTATCCTTAGAAAATAAAGAAAGAACAGAGCCATTTTAGGATTATAAAAGAAATTCACGGATAGAAATAGATATTAAAACAGTTTAAGGATCAAAATGGTATTTTGTAAAATGTTTACATACCAAAAATGCTAATTGCCTAGTGATGGAAAATGCTGCGATGAAGTCTATTGAAAGAGTTATGTATGTGTATTTAATGATAAATAATTTAATAGAAGTGGCAAATAATAGTAAATAAATTATAAAAAATACTAATTGTAAATTTGATTATAACTTTATTTACAAAAATACCAATTTTTAACAAAAATAAGATTGCAAGTTTTAAATTACTATGTAAATTTGATTATAACCATTATGGAGTCAATCGTATTTTTACTGTTAATTTTTTTTTTAAAAAAAAGTCAATGATAAATTTTAGCAAAACTTAATGGTTTTTTTTATTTTTTTATTGAAACTTACTATTTTTATTAGATTAATTACGATTGACTCCATAAGAGCATATTTGGTATATTAAAATGGAATACAATGAAATGACATTTACAACCTCTCTTTTTATTCCTGCCTTTTATTGACATAATTAAAGTAGAAAATATTATTTTATGGGAACGGCCATTATAAGAAGAAGTAGGAAAAACCTTTCTACTAAAAATACTTGAGAACAAAAATCCCTTTTAGGAGAGCTTAGAATAACCCCCCCCCCCATCCAACACCAAGAAAAAGGTCAAAGACTATTTTATCCTTAATGTTTGTAACGATATGTTAAGTAAATATAGGATATTTGTACCTGTAAAATTTTTATTGTATTTAATGATATGATACAAATTTATTATTTTCGTTAAGAATGTTACTATATCATAAATTATTTGAATTATAACTATACAAAAATAATGTGTAAATAATTTATATGGATATATTTTTATTTAATGGAATTTTTATTAATTGTTAATAAAAATAATATTTAAATAAATTTGTTGCCTAAATTGAGAAAATAAATTGAACATTTTAAAAAAACCAATTGAATATTGATTATATTCAAATGAAATTACATAATAGGACATTTAAATCAAATTAACTTAAAATTTATTCCGCTCAAATATTAAAAAATAATTCTACTAAATGTCATAAATGAATTATCATTTCATATTGATTTTTCCTTCTAAATTCTCAAATATTAATAGTTTTCTAAGCCATTTGGAAAAATATGTGATTTGGGTAGAAAGAATATTCCATTCCTACTCTAACATACCAAATTCGGCATAAAAAGTTACTGCCTTCGATTCATGTATCGTTTTAAAAATTTTCACACATATTAAAAAATTAATTGAAATGAATAATATACCTTTAATTATTAATTTTAAGTACAAAGTTATTTATTTCTATACATCTCAATACTTGTTTAAGGGTTTGACTCATTTTTTCTGTGTGTAATAACAAAAGGTATAGAAAACTACAAAATTTATTGTACGAGTAGTTGCATTGATGGGTAAAAAAGAAAAATAACACACTTTCCGTCTTAAAAAGGATGTAAAAAAAATTCTATTTTTGTTGTACCAAAATACTTACCAATTTTACAAATTAAGAATATATTTATTACGTATATTCCTAATTTACCTTTCAATCAACTATTCAATAAATATTTGACTCATTAAATATGTATGTATTCTCGATCTAATTAATGAAGGTTTACTTTTATTTAGGGATATAATAGTCCTTTTCGATTATAATTATATAAATTTTAGTAATTTCTTAATCTGTGTACCATTTGCTAAATTGATATCATTTTTAGGACGGAAGAAGTATCAATTTTTTATAAAAAGTTATTTATTGTGTAATAAAATTATTCAGCAAAAATGACATTTATTGTGAATTGGAGGTAATACCATTGTAGTAAAACTCACTATCTTCTTGTTCCAACCTGCCCACTGAAATAGTACTTTTTATGCACTGGATGATAAATAATATGAATATAGTGGTAAAACAAAACATTGAAATAGTAACTTTGTATATTTGTTAATAACTAATTTGCCAAAAAAATGACAAGTTTCCTGTTCAATAAATTTTAGCAAAGCTCCCTTTATTCAATGGGTGAGTTGTAAGGAGGGAAGGGGGTTCGCAAAATTTATGTCTTTTGGTTGAAACTTGTCGTTTTTTTAATAATAGTTATTATTGAATTTATAAAATTTATTATTAGTTCTAAGCTTATTTTTATTAAATTAATTACTATCGAATACGCATAATTAATATTTGAGAATATGCTTGTTCAACACGGGTTGTACTGCCAAAGTTTCTATATCTTGAAAAAAAAAAAAAAAAGTGTTACAGCTGACATAAAAGATAATCTTCGAAGGCAGACGCGTAGGGAATAAGCAATATTGGATAGGTAATAGGTCTTTTGCACTTTTAGATCAATATCAGAAAAGATAATGAATTTAACCCTAAAGGGGTAGAGGAGTCATTTTTATTATTATTATTATTATTATTATTTTCACCTATTTTAATATACCAAAAAGAATCCTACATGATTGCAAGGAGAAGGGATGGGCCATGTAGAATGAAAATCGAAGCCAAGGCATTAATTAACTTTACCAGTTGAGCACATGAGCATTTTATGTGATTAACAAGTGCTTGTTTAATAATTTAAACAAGTATTTAAAATCAATAAATTAAATATTTATTTAATTAAATAAATTTGATAATAAATAATACTAAATATTAATTAAGTTAATACATTTGATAATAAATTTTTATATTATTTAATTGATTAAGACGTATTAAAATTTTATTTTAAATAATAAAATAAAATTTATTTAAATATAAAATCTGAATAGATTAAAAATCTATCTAATTATTACTATTATTTTCAAATATATAAATGAATTTTAACTAATTCAGTCTTTAGAACTCAAATTTCATCAATAATTCGATTTTAATTTTTATTATTCAATACTTAAATATTCAAATTCAAATTAATAAAATTTAATTGTATTAAATAATTCGATTTTAATTTTTATAATTTAATACTTAAATATTCAAATTCAAATTAATAAATTTTAATTTTATTAAATGATGTTAAATCTCATTTATAAAGTGTTGGTGGGGGGGATCTCGTTTCTGAGGCATGAGTTGGGTATATTATATCTAGCCACTCTCCCTTCCCAATCTAACCCTTCATTTTAACATCTATAGAATCAACCAATAACATGGTTTGGTTCACATATGCACAGCAACCCCTGTGGCAACAATAATGCCTTCCTATAATAATCAAAATATATTTTGTGGGTCCAAGTGGAAAGGAAAAATAAATAAGACTCACATGAAAACGAAATGGATTAGGTGATAAATAATAAAACTGACAATCTTGTCTGTAAAAATTAAATGTTTAATGCAAGATTGTAAAAGATAACTATATTAAATAAATTATCTTTGAGCTTTACTATGCAATTATGGAGGTATTTTGTCTCTCAAATTATTTGATTTGAAATAGATCTTTCTCTTTTTTCTTTTTTTTAATCATTTAATCTAATGTTAATGATGCATTAGTTAATCATTTAGTACAAATTTTTTACCTTTTTTTTTCGCATTGAAAGCTGAAAATGTTGTGAAACTCTTTGACCTTTTGGTTCAGGTTTTGAGTCACATCAAGGCAAGGGTAGAGTTAATTGCATTAATATTTCTTCTCTGTAGAATGTAGAAAATATCTGCCTCTGTGTAGTATTTCCAATCCATTAAACGGCAATTTCTAGCCAAAACTATGTACCAAAACAGTACAAATTAGACATCGAGCTTGACTGGCAACATGAGCTCGAATAAAGCCAATTCCTGGAATGAGAGGACAATATATAAAAGCCCTCATATCGCTATCAAATGCAAAAAAAAAAAAAAAAAAAAGAAAGAAAGAAGAAAAAAGTGGTGATTGCAATGCTTTCATGTCGATTTTAGAAATAAAGAGAGGGACAGGGTTGAAAAGGTAGAACGAGAATAAACACCTTGTTATTTATTTTTATTCAGTTATGCTTTTTGGGGGAAAAAAAAAGTTTTGGAATGAATTTTTTTTTCCCTAATACATCATCAGCAGAATGATGATATATATCGAATTCGAGTTTGATTATTTGGTAAGGAACATTTTCAATTACTAAATAAAGAAATTAAGTAATTACAAAAGTTTAAATAAAAAATATATTATATTAGTTGGGACTTTATCTTTTACACACTTGGCTTGCAAGGAATTAGTATTAAGCCAATATGTTTGAGGATATCCTTGATTAAATAAACAAATATTTAGTTTCTCTGAAAATTAAATAAATATTTTAAAATAAAATAAAAATAATTTAATTATTTTAAACAATTAAGACCAAAACTTCAATCCAATTTAACCCGATGTTCATTTAGCCATGAATAATAAACTCATAAATGCACGAAGTTTCGGGAATAATTTCTTGAAACCATGTGCTAAGCAAATTCATTTAGCCATGAATCCTCAAGTCTTACAAGATACTGTTTCCTTAAATTAAGATAGCAATTAGACCCAAATCTCCCTCCTCTACCGAACATTATGAAACACGAAACCCATGCATGAGTCTCAACCAAAACAAAAGATTTACGAAAAAGATTAACCTAAAGGGTGTCCGAACCACGTTTGCTGACTATGAAGGCAAGATAAAAACCATATTTTTTGTGTGTCCGTACATTAATCTTATTTATATAGAGAGAGAGAGAGAGAGATGGTGGGTTGCATCTGGGAAAGAGATAAGTCGGGATAAGATGTTGTCTGGACTCTTGCCCCCACCACCAGGGCCACCACCACCACCACCAGGGCCACCACTATCACCACCATCTTCTTCCATCTTTTACTAGTCTTTTTCATCCTCCTCCTCCGTTTGCCATGTCCACGTAGCTGTACTTGTCCATTCGCACACCATTGAAGAATTTTTACGCTCTTTTCACCATCAATTATTCAACTTAATGCTTCTAGAAGGTGTTCAAAGCTAATTATCTCATCTTCTATAATTGCCCACATAGGAAACAAAAGTCACTCATTGGTTACGTCACATTATTAAGTCCATGCCATTTGAATCATGAGAGAGTGGGGATAAATTATTCTTCAGAGATAGCCCACGTTTCTATCCCAAATGAGCTGTGATGTAAATGGGTACAACTCTTATCTCTCCATGTCAACTTTTCAAGCTTGGAATAACATTTTAGATATCCCTTTCCCAAGAAACTAAAATAAACTGTATGTCAAGGAAATACTTTTATTGATTTGTTACCTTATGTTATCTTATTTTCTGAGCAAGTAGAAGAGATTATTGGAATGTAAATACCTATACTAGTATCGACAAGCTACACCCCAAAAAAAAAAAAAAAAAAACCTGAGAAAATTGCATGCATGCATGCATGTCCGTTAAAAAAAACTTGGGATGATATACCTAAAAGGTCAAATCGCGTTTCAATTTGCATAAGAGGGCAACTCCTCAAATTTCAAAAGAATTCTTACAAAATTAAATTATATATTTTGTTCCATTATATGCTTCTATATCCTTAATCTATTCATCAATAAAAACAAATCTTCCATCAGAGACATGACTAGGAGTAAAGCTGTAAAGGGGTTGGGTAGGCCCAATCACCATATTCCGAACTCGGACTCGATTAGCATTAATATACATATAGTAATAAATAGTTTTATATCCGAATATATAAGTAATAGACCTGAGTCGGATATAAAAAATAATATTATTTTCAACTGTATATTAAGTATAATCTAAAGGTTGATGAGAAAAATATAATAACAATTATATATATAATATGTATTTTATATATTATTTATATTAATCAAGTAATATAATAAATGGACACCGGTATTATAATTCCATACCTGAACCTAATTACATAGGCTAAACAGATAAACGAGTTTGTATTGGACTAGATAATAAAAATAGATATATCAAACTTGTTATAAACAAGTTCGGATTCGAGTATCCCTAATCTATTGATAGCCCTAACTAGGATGCTAGGGCGTGGCGTGTGTAGCCCTTCTATTATTAAAAAAAAAAGAGAGTATTTTTTTGAACAAATTAAATTTTTTAAAAATATCTTTTTAAATTTACATTTTACCCTTTAAAATCTTTTAAAATTATAAAATTATTTTCTAACATATCCTATTATATATATCTTGTCTTTTAACCCTAAATTTTTAATTTAATCCCTAACCAGGCCACTCCATCCCAAACGACCAGCTATAGTCTATTCTTCGTCAGCCTCTATTATGCACGATGGAAGCATATTATGTAAGGCTTTTTCCATGGGAAAATAAAACTTATATTCTCACGCATCCCCAACTAAGGGCCAAGGGTGGCGACTACACCCTCAAGATTTTTAAAGTTGCCTTTTTTCTTTGAGAAAAAAAATTAATTTTAAAAAATATTATTATAAATCGCACCTATTGATTTCCTAATAATTTTTAAAATTTTCTAATAATATCTTATAATCTATCTTTTCTTCCTTGCATATATATATACCTGCACATTAATAAGCCTTATAAAAGATTCTCATTAGTGGCGTAATATTTTTTGAAAAGTTTTGCAAAGACAAACCTACAAATCGAACCTAAATCTTGCTAAGAATCTTGAACTGCTTGATCCAAAAAATACACATATCCATGATATCACAAACCTCGGATTTTCAAAATGAGAATTCGCAGCAAATGGAACCTTTGGGATCTCGATGTATATCTATTCTCTCAGTCAAAGCCGTACAAAAATAAATAAAAACAACCAAAGAATAAAAAAATAAAAACATTTAAAAAAGCTTGAGGGTGAAATACCAGATTACTAATACTATAAGACTTCGAAGTATATTTATTAATGTTAGATTTGTGAAAAAAAAAATAATTCAATTAATTAAAAAATTTTCTTAGTAGATAATATACGTCCCTAATTTAATTCGTATTTTTGTCCCTTAGTTACCGGAAAAACTTGAGATCATGTCTAGGAAGCCCTTTTTGGCCTTTGCATTTTTCATTTTTGGTTGCTGATAAAATTGATAGTAGTAGTTGTCTTCTCCACATCGGAAAGAATAGAATAGAATTGTTGTATGTTTTTGACAAGTGAAAATTTTAATGGTTTCTTCTTAGACTTCACTTAGGATGGACCGATAGATCAAAGAGTTTGTTGATTCAAAATTTTTCGTGGTGAAGAAAACAAGTAATAGTGCATGGAACACGAGAAATCTTGATTCTCACAATTTGTTTGATTCATCAATTCAAGAATTTATCCAATAACCTAAGTTTAGGTATAATGGATTTTAAAATTTTGTTGAAGTATTTGTTGAAACTAAGCTACTATCCAATCTTGACTAGATAAGACACTAATAAAAAGTAAACTTATATTTATTATTAAATCAAGATAATTCATTTTATAGTGAAATTATATATATATATATATATATATATATATATGAATTAATTTCAAATTAGTATAATAGGTAAATTAGAAATCAATCATCGATTAGACACAATTTCTAATTCTTAGTGGGAAAATAATGAATCAATGTGAAAAACTTTCACATGAATAGGAAAATTAATATATTTAATCCCTAAAGTTTAGAATTTATAATATTTTAATTTTTAATGATTTTTTTCTTACGATTATGTTTCCTAATAAAATTATAACCTGTGAAGTAGTCTCCAATTCTCTTTTTTGATATAAATTTTAGTAAAAAAAATTTACTCTCATTACTCGTGTTTTTTTAAAGTGAAAAATAGGCATATTAGTTTATCACTTGCCATGAAAGTGACTTTTTTGACTAAAATTTATATCAAAAAAGAAAGTTAAGGACCGCTTAGCAGTATAATTTTATTAGAGTCCATAATAATAGAAAAAAATTATTAAAAATTAAAATATTGTAAACTCTAAATTTAATGGACCAAATAAGTTAATTTCCGATACGAATAGAGGCATATAAAGGGATTTGGCCGCCCTCTTTTATAAGCTACCTAGTGCGCGCGCGCATTGTTTTGTTGTGTTGACAATTTCTTTTGCCTTTTGATAAGATTTACAATGTGGTTTCAATGACTTATCTTTTGATCCTTTTGGGTGGGGTGTTGCCCCGGGTGGGGGGAGCTGCAAAGAGTTTGGCATGGTGATACTCCCCCCTTTTGCTTTTCCTAATGAGTCATTATCAAATCCAAAGTTTAAAAAGAATGGAAAAGAGTTAGCACCGGTCAATGTCACTTATATTATGGCTAAGAGGTATCGTCCACTATGAATAACAATTGGATGCATTAAAGGAAGGCATTTTACATGGTGCAAACTAGGAGCTCTTCATCCTTTTATTTGTCGCCATTCAACTGTTTTATTTTAAAGGGTTCAAAATTCTTGCGATTTATAAAAGAAACAACTAAATGATATGAAAAAAATCATATGAACAAAAGAAGATTTATTCTAAACTTAGAAAATGACTGGTTCGTGTTACTTGCTTTTAGAGGGAGAGAGAGAGAAAGAAAAGTATAAATGTAAAGGTTTTGATTCACAATCTTTTTTATATGCATAATAGACTTGATAGCCTTTTTCTCTTTTTAGAAAAAGGATAAAAAATAAAATCAAAGTTTGATGGCTAAAATGAAATCCTTTTCGTGTTGGATTTTTAGTTCATCAGCCTTTGATTTATCCCCCTTAGATTTGAACTCAAAACTTAGGTAAACTTCTCATTCTTTTCTTATGAAACTGCTATATGGAAAAATATGAATGAAAGAATACTAAAATAGAATGCTACCCATACAAATTTTTACGTAAACGAAGTTTTAATATGAATTGAGTTTAGGTGAACCGCACGCTATTGTATTATAATCCTTAAAGTGTACAATATAATTTTTTAAAGTATACAGTCTACGAAAACTCAGTCTACACAAGTATTATTCCTTACGAAAGATAAAAAACTTCTCAAATATTTTAGTTTAGATATACTTTTTTATAGTGTAAAAATATTTTATTTAAAATTTAATAATATAGCGATTCAACCTAAAATCGTAAAAATTGAGTAGATGTTGAACTGAATGCAATAATTTTTTTTATAGTTAATTAAAGAGCTGCCATACATTTTGATGATTATTTTAGAACCCATATAATCATAAAAAGTTTGGTTAATCATCCAATATCCACATGATCTTATTAGACTCAAATGAAACAGAAGAATAGTAGTAAAGATTGATGAGTTGGTGATATGACCTTTAAATGCACCTTTACCCCAGTAAGTGGTACCTCCAAATGATATTTTACACAGCAATAAGCACTTTAGTATTTCTCTTTTCTATATTTGGCATATAAAGGTGCTTCTTAGTGGAATCCTTTAGCAAATTGAAGCTTGCCCCTTCCAAAGAGGAATATCAAGGCTCCTAAAACAAAGTGGGCACATTCATGCATAAGCAAAATAGCCAACTAAAGAGGACAGTTTTGCTCTTAGGGTTGAGTTTTTATAATGATTTCCCATTACCTTTTTCAAAATGTATTTTGCTGAAACTAAGGTATAGATGCAGATAGGGAGAGAGAAAAGTTAAGCTTGTTTTGATGGTACCACCAATTCAACACACATGTAAGGCCACAATTGGAAGTTCACTTTTTTGGTTTCCTTTTGGTTACTTTCTATCTCAATTGAATACTATCGTTTTACCCTCTTTTAAGTTTTTAGTAAACTGGAACATATGCAATGAATGCAGCTCCTCCAAGTTATCTTTCATGCTTTTCCATTTTAACTAAAGTCAATAATTAATAGGGCAAAATATATCAGTCACCCTTAATCTTTTATAAATTTTGATTTTCACCATCGAACTTTAAAATGTATGATTTTAGCTCTCGAACTTTTAAAACACCTAAAAAATAGCCCTTTTAACAATAAAAGCTTAAGTACAATACAAAATCACCAAATTTTAACTCTCATTCCCCTGTTTTTAATTTTTTAAATATTATTCTTCAACTTTAATCTCGTTCTTTTCTCTTCGAATTTCTTCATTTATCAACAACAATTTTAAGATATAACTTCAAACCTTTTATGCGACTCAATAATTTTGAAATTACTCTTTCACACTTTTTCGAATCTAACCATATAACAAAAATAACATATTTTACTCTTTAATAAACAAAATTAAGACGTAAAGATGAAGAAGAAAAAAAATCAATTCAATTCTTGACGAATATTAATTTTCTTGGCATTTCTACAGAAAAGAAGAATAAATTTGAAAGTAGAAGTAAATTATAAAAAAAAAATCTAAAAAGAGAAGTGAAAGATGCGCAAGTTGCAGTAGTCTTTTCTTGTCATATATAGAGGTTACTTTATAAGAATTAGAAGGATGACACCACATTGTGAGGGTTGAGTAAATGAAAATACCTATAAAATAGGTCATGTAGAAGTCATGTGATGAACTTCCGTGAACACTTAATAGTTTCAATTAATGAAAGAGCTAATTCGAAGAAAAAATAGCGAGATTAAAATTGAAAAATAATATTTTAAAAATAAAAATAGGAGAATGAAAGCTAAAATCTAATAATTTTGTATTGTATTTGGATTTTTATTGTTGAAATAGTTATTTTTTATGTGTTTTAAAAGTTTGAGGGCTAAAATCAAATATTTTAAAATTCAAAGGTGAAAATAAAAATTTATGAAAGTTCAAGAATAATTGACATATTTTGCCCTAATTAATTAAGTCATCTTTTTCATTTTAATTAAAATTTATATCGAAAAATTTCGTTCTAAATGACAAAAACTAAATGATATTTTCCACCGCATATAGCTTCCCTTGTACTCCACTCTTTTGAGTTTTAACTAAAATCAATAAAAACTAAATAATAACATTCAATAAAATATTTTTACAAAAACAATAAAATCATAAGAAGTAGAATAGCATTAGATCAGGCCATCTTGGGTCAAGATTCCACGAAATATTGTTGTCATATATTTTATTTTTTCTTTGAACAATTTATGGTCTAGATTCCTCTTTTGACTTTTTAGGTTCCAAATGAAAGTATCAATAATACTCTAAGGCATCCCTGTTGATCCGCTTCAGAGACTTTGGAGTTTTTGCCCCACTTTTGGGTCAATCTAATGCCTATATTGTGTAAAGCAGGAGCTGAAAACCTGTAAAGCTGGTAAAGAATCACAAAGAATTGAAGATCAGGATGAAATATTTTATCATGAAGATGCAGCTCTAATTCTTTAGTTTATCTTATTTATCTGTTTCATCAAGGTTTTGCCTGTCAAAATCATCATCATTATCTACAGCTTGCATTGATTGCACTTCAGTTGACCAAAAATATTCCCCTTTGAACTCCATAACATATTTATTGCCAGATGAAAAATAAACACTTGGAAATGTCAGAAAATCAAGTATGTTGAGCCCCACAGATACAAGGCCATCTGGGTAAAAAAAAAAAGATTTTGCAGCACAAAATCATTCATTATCAAATCCTTAATTGAACCAGTGGGCATAGTGATTATGTGACTTTACACTGGTATTTTGCAACACAAAATGGCGAATGAAGTGAGATGACACAAGCCAAATATAACGCTATCATGAAAATAAAGTCAGATAGGTCTGTATTTTGACAAAAATGACAAAAAATGGAAGAGAGAGGAAATCCAAAAGGCTGTAAAGTGAAAAGATGCAATAACAAGAATGTAGAAATAAGCAGATTCCAGTGTCTCGAGTTCTCACTGTGTGCGCTAAAGATGACTTCAAGGTATACACTTAGAATGATAGACAAGCAAACCAGAGATGAGATTTGGAGCAAAACCTGTCTTACAGCATAAAAGCTTTGGTTTCTCTAAGGTAATACATAACGACAGCACAGGAAAACTGGGAATTTCTGGTGAATCTGTTACCAATTCTCCGGGGTGAAAGAAAACATTCGTTTGAATGTATATCCCCCCTTTTGTCCAACATCACGTCTCTTGAACTTTTTCAGTTGGTGACGTTCAAGTAATTCACTTCAGAACTTTTATCGGCTGAAAAGAATCAAAGTGTACATGAAAAAATATGTTTATGTACTCCTGAGCAGCACTGGCACAGGAACAACCAGAATGCTTCGTATACCTGTAGGGTTTCCTGCCGCCAGGGACAAAAAATTGGCTGCAATTAGATGTATCAACCATTCACCTAACTAAGCTCCACAAAAGTCAAAACTCTGGTCATAGTTTAGCTTCTATATGAATTTGGCAAAATCAATTGCTGCCATCAGGGTTTCAAATAGATATCTCCACACAACCCAGGATTCTTCAGTTTCTTCACTCTAATTGGGCAACATTTGCAAGAAGAAACAACTACCAAAAATCTGAGCAGGAGAGAAATACTTGTCCAACTCAAACTGTGGTTGTCATCAATTCTGTTCTTGTTCTGGTGCTTGTCTCAGAGTCAGCAGCATCATGTTGTCTCTTCACATCGCTCCTGGAAGTTCTTGTAGCCTTGAGTGGGAGCTTAGTGTTACTTAGACTAAATAAACCCTCACTTTTAGAGTCTTCTGATGATGATCCACTATTCAAGAGAACGCGCTTAAGCTGAGACTTTTGGCAAATAATTCGTCCCTTGTTCCACCCTGGGAAACAAAAGGATGATGAAACATTATCCTTCAGCAAAGAATAAACAACCTTTGCAACAGGAAAATCCCGTGTTTTAGAGCTCTTCTCCATGTGTCCTCGTCTGGAGAAGAGAAAAACAAACATATAGTGTCATCCACAGTCAAAAGATTAGACTGAAAAAAGAGAATTCAGCTTTATCTTCTGGAAGAAGATTAGGGGTGTAAACTATCCTAGCCAGGCTCAAACTGAACTCAGGCTTCCGTGAACTCGCCTTGAAAGCTCACCAAGCTTGATGAAGCTCAGTGGTTTTCGTTTTTTTAAATAATTTCCTAGATGTTTTACATAAATAACCTTAGATAGTAAATGACACTACAGCTCAAGTCCAAGCTCCACCTCAAATATGCTCAGATCATAAATGAGCCCAATCAAGCTCATTCGATCTTCATGGTTCACGAGCTTGATTTTTTTGAGCTCAATGTGAGTTGAGACAAAATTCAAGCAAGCTCAGCCAGTGAAGTCTGAACTTGGATTGGCTTTGTCTAGTTTGCACCCCCAGAGAGGACTCACAGGTGGAATAGCATAAAAGGGAAATCTTGTGTATATCTATGACCAGAAAGAAGAAAAAAGAACCTACACCACCACAACAGTTGCCAATTGAGGAAGATCCTCCCCATTAACAAGTAGCTCCTGCATTTTGTTTAGCCAGACATATACTGCAGTACATGCCCCACCAGGCCACATCCTAAAATGGTCAGAGTAAGTTTGAACAAACATTAGTAACATAACTTGGAGACCTTTTACCTTTAATCTTCTTGACTGGAAATTAGAGGAAAAAAGTAAAGTGTCAGATACCTGTGGACATCCACAGACCATACAAGTTTGTTCACACGAAATAGCTCAGGAAACAGCCCCCTCTTTGTTGCTTCACTTAGCACTCTTGCAGCCCTCTCTTTCTGGCCCAGCCACCAAAGTGCTTCTAGAAGTGTATTGTAGAACCTCATCCCTAGACCACAACCTTCAGAGTTAAGTTTGTCAAATACATATTCTACCATCTGCCAGTTGTTTTCATCATCAAAATCCCCTTTAATCATCTGGCCAATCACTTGATGAATATTGGATCCTTTGATTGTCAACATTTCATCCAGCAATTCATAGCATTTGTCCAACCTGAAGAGAAAAATTCCAAGACATGTGATCACACATTGTTCCACAAAATAATTTAACAGCATCTGCTAACAGCCAACGCTAGGCATTTGAAACCAGAAGAATCTCAAATGTTCACTACAGATCTAAAGATATATAACTCAATAGGCACACTTGGACCATATACTCCAAGAGACCAGAATAAGAAGGTATTTAAATCAATGCAGACAAGCGAGCAGAATAACTTTCAAACTTCCAAATTCCGTACTAAAGTTCATGATATTAAGCATGCCACAATTCTTTCATCACACATTGTGATACCACAATATACAACTCTAATTGACAGATATTCTCAAGACAGAGTATTCTTTTTCTTCCTCCAAAGAGAGGGATTGTTAAAAATGATAATGTTACATCACCAAATGTAAATGCAAAACATAGTCCAAAAGTCCTTGGATTGCAAAGAAATCACTACAAGAAGCAGCAGTCTTTGTTCAACAACTAGGCACAGAAAATGAGTATAGTTCAAAATGAATTTAGTTTCCATACAAATATGTAACCAATAAAGCTTGGACCTGAAATGGTTACCATAGTTAGCTTAAATTGCAAACGAGTCTTCTATAGTCCCACAGAA
Organism: Voacanga thouarsii; assembly: GCA_026120185.1. Classification (NCBI taxonomy): domain Eukaryota; kingdom Viridiplantae; phylum Streptophyta; class Magnoliopsida; order Gentianales; family Apocynaceae; genus Voacanga; species Voacanga thouarsii. Next base: position 1,608,678 of record JANUWF010001825.1, read on the forward strand.
AAAGTATTATAGTAACACAAACCAAAGTTAAGAAATTGAAGAAGAGGAACAGCTAGATGAAGTTGATAATAGGAAAGGGGTGAAATTTAAAAGATCCTAAAATCTAATCCACTACCTGAATATATCTGAGTGTGGGCATCTTCCACAGTGAATTTTCAGAGAAGTTAATAACCCAAACAAACTCTACATTTCTGATTGGTAGTTAGATATTATGCAACCTAACTATAAACTTCTATGTAGTTAGATGCCGCACGACCTACACTTGACTGTATCAGATAATGGAAGCAAGATATAACCATTTTTGGGCTATCAAACAGAGTATAGATCCTTTCATCTTTCAATGTACCAATGGACTAGCTTCTCTTCTGCAAATGCTTTGGATGTATTTTGGTTTTATCTACAAGGCAAATATATTTCAAACTATTTTGAGTGCGTGAAAACAGTGAAAAGCAACATGCTGGAGAAGGCTCTTACCAACCTACATTACTAGAAAGCCACCATCGTAGCACAAATACAAGTACGGACACACTTAAATGAGCAATCAACCGATGGCCATTTACAATCTCACCTGTCACTTTTGCCATAAACAGCCAGCATCATACAGTAGCACATGATGCTTGGTAGTATACCCAACTCCGTAATTTCTTGAAACTGCTGCTCACTCTCATCCACAAGACCAGCAAAGCAGTAAACACTCAAAACTGCCTCAAGTGTACGCTCGTCAGGATTGCATCTTGCTTTTTCCATTTCAACATAAGCCTTCATAGCTTCTTCGAACTGGCCTCCTTGCCTATATCCTTCAATGACACCATTGAATGAATCATTGTTCCGTGGGACACCCAGCTCACCCATTCTAGTCACTATTGCTTCAGCCTCCTTGTAGAGCCCTCCTTTACCAAAAGTATGAATCAAAGAATTATATGTCTCAACAGTTGGCACACTTCCCACCTCATTCATTGTATTAAAGGCTACAAGAGCTTCCTCATACAATGAAGCCTGTCCATAAGCTTCAATAACTCCAGTATAAGCCTTGGAACTCGGTACCAACCCTTTTTCATTCATATGAAGCAAAATATGCTTTGCATCTCCATGAAGCCCTCCCTTCCCACAAGCATAAATCAATCCTTCGTAAGTCTCCATGTTCGGCTCCACATTCTCCTCTACCATATCATGGAACAAAGTCACCACCTCCTTGAAATACCCACCTTCCCCGAACACCTGTATTAGTATATTATATGTAGCTGCATCCGGCTCTGTATTGCTCACCTTCATCTCAAGAAACAGATTCCTGACCTCATCATACCTCCCTTGACTTCCATACAAATTCAACAAAATACTATATGTTGCAGCATTGGGCATGCATCCTGCTGCCTGCATTTGCCTAAACACATCCATTGCCTCTTTTATTGACCCTGAATCCGCATAAGCCTCTAGTAGCACATTATAACTTGTAATCTCTGGCAAATTCCCTCCTTCCTCCATTTCCCTCAACAACTCCGACACCTTCTCTAACCTCCCTAATTTTCCAAAAGTCTCAACTAAATAACTATAGGTTGTTATGTCTGGTAAAACCCCGCCTTCGTTCATTGTTCTAAACACCATTTCTGCCTCATCCCCTAATTTCCTATGTGAGCAGGCACTTAGCAGTGTATTATAAGTAACTAAGTCAGGCTGAATGCCTTCATGCCGCATTTCCGCAAATAAACTCAAAAGCCCTTCCCACTCATAGCCACCACGAGCACAAGCATTAATGATGGTATTATAAGTTAAAATACTCGGAACAATTCTCTCTTTCTTCATTTGCTCAAGTAATTTCAAAGATGTTTCATACTGACCATTGCGGCCAAAGGCATTGATAATTGAAGTGTACGATAAAACGGTTCTTGCAACACTTTGTTGCGGCATTTCTTCAAATATCTCAGAGGCTTTCTCCAAAAGCCCCTCACGACCCAGTATTCCGATCATGAGAGTATAAATATGTTCATTGGGCTTGCACCAAACCTGGCGCTGCATATACTTGAACAAGCGGAGAGATCGTTGCCAGTCCCCACGACCAGCAAATTCTTTGAAAACTAGCGAGAAGTCGGAAAGGGAGAGCTTGTTCTTGAAGGCCTCGAGGCACCGAGCTATGCTGCCACGGGGAGGTAGACTAGAAAGCTTGTTAATTAGGGTTTCTACATCATAACTGTACTTACCTTTCTCAACAGTGATTGAGGGATTTCCAAGAATAAGCTCTTTGGGCTTTGCACGGACGGAAACTGTGGTGAACCGAAGAAGGCGGCGGTGGAAGGTGGCAAAGTAGTGGTTGGGAACATTGGCGGGAAAAGGGAAGTGGTGAGGATGAGGGGTTGAGGTGTGAGTAGGACTTGGAGCAAAGGAGAGGGCCGCCATATTTGTCACTGAAGCATTGGGTCAGCTGAGAATCGGAGAAGATAAAGCAACAGAGCGAGAAAGTGAGAGAGCTTTCAGTGGGTTTAAGCTTTCGGGGTTAGAGCTTTGAAGAAGAAGGACACGTGGAGTTTCATGGTTGTGGATAGAAGTAAAACCTACGTCAAGAAACGTGCAGGACGTTTTTTTTCCCCCTAAAATGGAAAAACATTTCCCGGTTTTTTTTTTTTTTTTTAAGCTAGCATGGAATATGTCAATATGAAGCCTTTTGATTTTGCAAGGATATATTATCCGGATCTGAGCTGTGCAATTTGATGCAACAAAATTATACAAATAGTTATATATATTTTATTACAATTGTATAAATATCATTTATAATTACATAGGACTATATTTAGCAACAATTAGATTGAAATTAGTTTGAATAGATATAATAAAAAATTATTAAATTTATGAAATAAATGTGAATTTAGAAAGGAAAAATATGATATATTATTAGTATATAATACTTTTAAAAAAATGAAATTTATTTAAGTTAGAGTAGAATTTTGATTTGAGAAGAATTATTGCCCACTTATATCACCCAAGATTTGTTAAAGTTTAGCAACCAACACAAACAAGTTGCAAAAGGAGGTCAAGTTGCAGAGTCAATGTGTTGATCCTAGTTAAGAGCAGTTAGCCAATTGCCCGTTGGCATTCCATTATAATATATTTGTATACAAATTAAATGCAATGTGTATATATATATTAGTTCCATAACACACTTGTATATATATCTTTGTAAGATCATTTTTTTTCCTTAATGAAAAAGGTGGTTTTCTCAGAAATTGCTCTCTAGCTCTCTTACTACTTATTGCTTTATCATCTAATTGAATCCAGTTATTTCAACATGATATCAGAGAATAGCTTCTACTACTCTGAGAAAGGATGAATTCATTGATGGATTGCTGAGTGGTCAATGCAATTATCCAGTACAGTTCAATTCCTAAAATATTTTTTTATGTCTAATATATGGAGTTTAATCTTCTGTCATTTTTCTCATAACCTTGATCTCCTCATTCTTGTCTGATTTGCACATTCTCTTCTCGATTTTGCTCATTGTAAGATATTTGTTTTCATTTGCATCTGATTGTGATTGATTGAATGGCAAACCAAAGATATATCAATCTCCAGTCCTTATTATTTGTATCCAATTGAAAATCTATCTTTGATTTTAGTTCAATCTTCTCTAAATGAGAAGAACTACCATCAGTGTTGTAGAGCCATAAGGATAGTTTTGATCTCAAAGAATAAACTGAGCTTCCTCAATGGAGCAATCAAAACACCCAATCGAACACATGGTTCTTATGTAACTTGGGAAAAATGTAACAAGATGGTGTTGTCATGGATTCTAAAATCCGTTTTTATATCTATAGCTCAAAGTATTTTATAGATTGATACAGCTTGTGAGGTTTGGAATGATTTGTGTGAAAGGTTTTCCCAAAGAGATTCATTTAGAATCTCAGACTTGTAAGAAGATATTTACAATCTTAAATAAGGTTCTTCAATAGTCAGTAAGTACTAAACCAATTTAAAAACCTTTGTGGAAATAATTGTTAAATTTGAGGCCTTTTCTTATATGTCATTGTGATCCTAAGAGCAACTGTCTAGTATTACTAGCGGTTAAGGCTACAAATGATGCAGTTTTGGTCATTAGGTTTACAAAAGGGTTGAGAGATGAATTCAATAGGATCAAATCATAGGTACTCCATACTCAACGTTTTTTCCTACTATTAATCAAGCATTCTCTATGGTTTCTACACATGAAAGATCAATCAACTATAATGCCACACACCCTAATATATCAGTTTCTATTAATCCCTAAGTGTTTGTTGTTAAAATTTATGTGGTTGATTTACAAATGCATGGTGAGAACAATTCAATGTCTGACCATTTGGTAAATGTTAATGGAAATATGAATGGAAGGAATGCATTTAATTCTGGTGGAAGGAATGTGCATAGTTCTGATGTTATGCTGAATCAATTTGGTTCCTACAATGGCAACTTAAGCGCTAGAAACATACATAGTGCTCAAAATTAGAATTTCAGAAATGCAAATAACTAGAATAGGAAGGTGTAGTGCACTTTCTGTTAATTATAGGGACATACTATTGATAGATGCTATAGAGAGTATAATTTTCTTGTTAGTTATAGGAATAAAACTAAAACTTAGGGTAGAGCTGCATTCATGCCTCAAGCCAATGCAGTTGTTGATAAAAACAACTTTTAAAATGCTTTTACTGTAACACCCCGCTACCTAGGCCCGCCAGGGCCGAGGATGTCGCCCCGTCCAAAGGACAAGGGGTCTTTATAACTAGGTCACACAATTAAAATAGCGAAATGAAAATAATAATTCAACTTAAAATTTATTACAACCCAAGAATAAATCCACGAATAAAATCATGAATTCCCAAAAGAAATACAAATCTATAAATAAAATCATCCACTCTCAACTCCCAAAGCAATACATAAAAATAAAAGACAACATTCTCTTCCAAGGCAGATAACACAAGCTACTCATCCCTACAGTAGGATCGGCCTGAAATCATGGTGAAAAGGTGATGAGACAGAAATCTCAGTAAGTCCGTGTGTACTTTGGGTGTTCAGTGGAAATAGTTCGTGGATACAGAGTATAAAAACTTAATAAGAGAAATATTGGCAAGCAATAAACATTAGTCAAAAGCAAGAGTGGCGTTTTGGCTTTTCCAGCCATACATAATTTATAAGATCAACCACTCGAAAGAAAGAATTATGGGTTACCACACGTTGGGCCCCATAACCGGATGGTCAGTATGCCGACACTTTGTGCATACTGCCGGTCAGAATGCCGACACTTTGTGCAGACTGACTAAAGGTAGGTGATCGGCCTACCAGGCAAGATACTCCTCCTTCTCTATACCAAAACAACAACCGGGTGTCCATTCCGGCAAAACACAGTCACTTGACTGAAATAAAAACTGCTAGCTCGGACCGGCATGACTAAGTAGTACTGACGTTTCTCTAAATTGAATTCATCTTCTGGAGGAGGTCTCCTGCCAGAAGACTTACTCTTGCTCTTCAAAACTAGCACTACCAGTCTATTCCCATTGAGTACTCAACGTAATGTATCCCACTTGGAAGAAAATGAACAAAACACAGTTCCACTTAAAAATGGCAATTAAGGATTTCCAAAGTTTGGGGCAAAACTGGTTTTAGAAAGAGTTTTAGGTTTTGAGTAAAACTGCCCCTTGATTTACAAATAATTTATTTGTCTGAAATGAGAATGGAAATAATCCTCAATTGCCTTTACAGAAATGAGTGACCATGCACTCTACTTTTGGCTTGTCATAAAAAGAATCATGTTTCATCAAACAGGTTTTATGCAGGAGCTTATCTGATCCTTGCCCACAACAAAGGTCTCCAACAGCTGACTTAACCCCGCATAGGGTAAATACAAACCACAATCAAACTCAAGCCAAAGACTCACTTTCTCAAATAAAACTAACTCAACTTACTACAATCATATCCCTAGTGTTCCAAGCTTTAAGACTCAATAATAAATAAAAAGGGTTTATAAAATAAATATAGTTTGATATTAAAATAACTAGAGTTTGGAAAATTAGGTACAATATGTTGAAGGTTTAAATCTTGCTAAAATAATTTAGAGTTTATTTGATGAAAAGTCCTAAGTGGTACTAGGTAAAATAATAATTTATTAATAATTAATTGCTAAAAAATAATTGATAGTTAAAATTAGTTGAAAATAAATTTTAATGAGTCTTGCTTGAAAAATAATAAATAATTTTTTATAGGTTTGATTAAAAGATAATAATTAAAATTTAATAATAAATATTTTACCTATTATGATTATTTTCACAAAAGGCTTTATTTGATATTATAATATCTATATATTTTATTTTTCTAGCAAAAACTATTATTTATTTGACTAAAATATCACTATTTTATATAAAAGACCAAATCCACATTTTCCCATGGTTTTCAAAATTTTACTAGAAAAATCATATTATTAAATATTTTAGTAATGAAATAAAATTTGGCTTAAGGACAACTAGATCATGATCATATTCCCATAGCTAACTACAATCATGAACATATACAACCCTTCAATTCATCAAATCATCCAAATCATGCATACAAGCATAGATCTCAATTTATCAAAACATGATCTAACCCCTACTAGCATAAATATGATCATGGCTTCAACAATCCAACATGAATATAAATCCTATTCACCAAAGGTGACATAATCTCTAGCATACTTCATCACAAATACTACCTATGACATGCATCAACCTCAAATCATCATATAATCATCCAAGATAATCCTTCCATGCATAAATCCCATCTCCTTCACAATCATACATATACTCATGCTTCAATCTCAACAATATATATATATATATATATATATATATATATATACATATATATATATATATATATACTTAAATCCTATCGCCATCCACCTACTATCATCATCATCCTAGAGACATGAATCTAGAGTTTAAAAAGGAAGATTGAAGGTACTTACTTGGTTGATGAATGACTTGAAGGAGTTTAGAGTAGATCTCAACTCCTAAATGTCTAACTTTGTCCATGGGAGATGGCGAAAGCATGTTCATGGGAGAAAAAGTCATCCGGCCAAGAGAGGGGAATTTTCGGCCAGAGAGAGAGAGAGAGAGACCATTAGCATGTTTATTCACATAGGCTCTCACTAGAGATCAAGATTGGAGAAGATGAAGTTGTTAGAATAAATTTACCTTGAAGGTGTTCTTGACCTTAACAGAAATTTCTGGTTTTTTATCCAAAAGTGCAAGTTGGATTTTGGAGTTTGATGTTAAAAATGGTATGGATGGACTCACAGCAATGAATAGATGAAATCTGGAATTTTTAGAGGTAGTTTGAAGTGATTTGGAGAGGTATTAGGTGAAAGGAAGCAGTAGGTGTTCTTGGTGTACCATGTGTTCTTGAGGTTGAAGAGAATAGAGAGTTCTTGGATGGAGGCTGCCGAAATTCTGAAGAGATTAGGGCTGCCAAACTGTTTGTAGGGTTTAGGAAGATGGTTTTTATGGTTTGGAAGGAAAAAGGAAAGGCTAGTTGTTAAAATCCTTGAAGAATATTTTTGGGAAGCAAATTTGGAAACTAGATATCACAAGAATATCTTTGATTATTGGAGAGCTTTTGGAGATCTGCCATGGATGAATTTCTGGGCAGTGTTTTGGTTGAATGAAAGCTGGTTGAAGGAGGCTTAGGGTGACCGAAATTATGGAGTATAATGGTGGAGAGAAGGTCTGGTTGTTTGAGGTATATTTTATAGAAAGTTGTTAAATCATGATAGCTGGAATTTTGGTATCCAAATCAAGGAATGATTGCAGAATTTTTTTGGAAATCTTTTAGGCATCCATGGCTGGATTTTCGTGCAGAAATTTGGGAGGACAATGGAGTTCTGTTAATGGAGGTTTAAGGGTGGTTTTTGCAGAAAAATGATGGAGTTTCGGCTAGAAGAGAAATAGGAACCAAAGCTGGAAAATTTTCCTGCACAGTTTTTCGCTGAACAACAATTTTCTGGACAGATTTTCGGCTTCCATTTCCAGCCAACTTGCAGAGAGTTTGAAGGGGAATTTCTGGGGTATTCAAGGCTGGTTTTCAGTCTACTTCATGGAGGAAAAACATGGCTAGGGTGCTGTACAAAAACTGGAAGAAAACAACTTGGTTTTGGACCTCCAAAGCTGCGATTTGTACAGGATTTTTTTCTGGTTTTGCACCATCTTTGTGCAGTCCGAAAATTGCCATAAAAATCCAGATTCTAAGCTGATCAAAAGGGTCATTTTCTGGCAGCATTTGGGAGGGAATAATGGTCAAGAATTTCGACACCTTGAAGGCATACAAAGTTGGAAAAATTTCAGTTCTATGTACAAAGGGAAATGAACCTAGCTAGAGTGAATTTTTAGAAAGTTCGCTAAGGAATTTAATTTACTTGAAATCTTTCCCCCTCATCCATTGTTTCGGTCCATATGATGTCTTTTACTAAGACATTTTGAACCTTCAAAGCCACACACATTGCTGGAATTTTTCTAGAATAAAATTAGCTTGAACACAATGAACAAACTAATGAATTGAGAATTAGGAAAAACTAAGGATCAAGAGGAAATGAATTCCCCTTAGAAATTTTGTGTAGAGCAAAAGAGTAGGATTTGAAGACTCCTATCATGTCTCTCATAGGACAATATCTCTACCCTACTCCAAACACCACTAAGGCCGACAATGATACTTCCCAAGCAAAAATAAAATTTAATCATGCTATAGCTCTAATAATGGAATTTGAACCCAAGACCTCAAGAATCAATTCTAAGGCTCTAACCACTACACCACAACAACTCTTGTTCTTATTTCCTCTCTAAAAATATTTTCCTATTCAATCCTCAAGCTATCTCCCTTTTTCCACCTTAGGTAAAAATTACCATTTTGCCCTTCCCACTCAATACTCACCAACAAGACCTCAAGACAATAAAACCCAAATCCAAAACACATAAAAATCATATGAAAATATATTCAACCATGAAATAAAATATGATATGCATCCCAACCCCCTTACTCTAAGGTTGGTTTTGGCTGGGGTTTCACATTTACTGCTGAGAATTCATTTGCAAGTAGTCCTAACCTTTCTATAGATTCACAGGCTTCAAAGTTTGTTACACAGGAGTAATACCAACACTTGTTACTTCTCGATCAATCTTATCATGTTTCTTCCGATTTCAATGCTGCATCTGAACCTACTCATTCTATTAACCAAGCTAGTACTCTCTCAAATTGTAAAACCTGTCTTTTTTGGAAATATTTTATTTATAGGGATATTTTATATTTTATTAAGATTTTAGGACTAGAACCCTAACAAAGAAGAATTAGAATCCTTTGTGATTAATATTTTTTAGTACGTAGGTGATAAACTTTTGAAAGGAGAGAGGTGAATAAGGTTTATGACAAACAAATGAAAATTTTCAAAGTCTTTTGAAAACCTATATAAAAAAAAAAAGAATCGAAAATGTGTGTGTGTTGAAAAATAGATTTTCTGTGCAGCTTTAAGTATGCAGCCAAAGATATTTCAAAATCCTACTAAATGATGAGAAGAGAGATTATATTAAAGATGGGCAGATAAAGCATCAATAGTCATTTCACTCTACTTCATAAATGTCTTTAATCAAATCAGTAAATGTAAAGAAGAATGCAATGTTTTCAAGTCAGATGAACAGTAAAATCGCAGTCATAAATTTTTGAATAAATGTAAGAGAATAGATCTAATGATTCATAGTGGTTCGATCCTCAAATGGTCTACATCTACTACTTTAAGCACACACTTAAGGATTTCTACTCAACCACTAAATTTTTTTCCCAAATTAAGTGCGGTAGGCAACACTAATATTAAAATAGAGGGTCATCACTCTTTGTTTTACTCCCAACCTCTATATACCCAACAATCAAGACTTATCCCAACTGGGTTTTACTTTCCAAACTTTGATATAATTCAGATTAAAGAGAAAATACAGAAATAGCTCACAGATTGAGCAGATATAAACCGACTAGAGTACCTTTACCTTTTTATCTTTAGAATAATAGATCTCACTTTGAAGCACAATGTAGATGAGGGATTTTTATTTTTCAAAAGTTTTAGGATATTTCTGAAAGTGTTAGCACGAATTCTTGCTAAAAATCACGTTTAAATGGCTTTTATAAGGGAAAAAATTAAGGCTACAATGGCTGGTTGTTGCTGTTAGATTTTGCAGGGATTTTGAACTCACAAAGTGAAAAATTGTGCGTCCGAAAAGTGCGTCCAAAAATTTACTTCATGCTGAAATACCCATTTTAAAATTCTGTAGGCATTGGTCTTGCAAGGTAGAAAGTTGTTCATTCGAAATGTGCATCCAAAATAACACTTTATGCCAAGAAGTATATTTTGAACAACTTTAGATTTAGGCACTTTGGAAATAGACTTTGGATAGGCGTTTTGGATCCAGAGGTCCGTTCAAAACCACTCAACCAAGTTTTTATAAAATCAAAAAATTTTCTTCTAAAATTCTTTTTATGATCAAAACTTGGATTAAAAATACCCTATTTTTTAAATGACTTTGAATGCTTCAATATGAAATAAATTGAACTTAAAGTAAAGAGACATAGGAAATATAAGTAATACATTAACCATAATTTTCTAGTCTATAATTCTTCAAAAGTCTTCATGGTATGTAACTCCTTTAGGTAGGATCTTGACTTGATCAATCATTCTTGGACTTCATCATCTATGAGTTGCTTTGCAATCCAATTTGTAAGACTTTGAAGAACCGTGGTCAAACATACCATTTTCAAAAATCCTATCACATACAAATCACACATGTTAGTCCTAAAAAATGTTTGCCATTAATCAAAACATAGGAGAAAGCCCTTTGAGCTAATAATCTCCTCTTTTTTGAATGATGACAAATTGATGGATTGTGACAAGAAAAATAATGTAAGCTTGTATGAACATGTTAAACCGAGAGATATAAGAGTTTATATTTATTTGATTCACGATCTCTCAACATAAAGTTCAAAGAGTGATTATGAGATAAGATTAGAAAATTTTAAGCATAGTCTCATAAACCGAAGTGAGCCTATAGCCCTACCAACCTCTGTATCCACATTCCTTCCTTGAAATGACTATTTCACAAGCAAATAGCCAAGTAATGGTCATTAAATATAAATTATGTTAGTACAAAGATACAACACAAATATATATACATGTATATGTGGAGGTGTAGAAGATAGAACATATTTATTAATACTCTCCCTTTCTATATGCATATGAGCAATAGATAGAAATATACTTATAACATTATGCATTTGCAGATAAAATTGGATTTGTGATTTTGAACTTCAAAAAAATGCGTAAAAAAAATCTAGATACAACTTTTGTATAAATATTTTCGAATTGGGATTTTGGATTCAGAATTACTCTCCCTGGGTCCAAACAAAATCTCACCAATTGTATATGATTTTGTATATGATCCAAAATCTCACCAATTTTGGATTCAGAATTACTCCCCCTGTGTTTGTGCAGGGTCTAAACAAAATCTCACCAATTGTATATGATCCAATCATCTATATTACAGATCAATCCCAATCTCACTCCTCCGTATTTTTCTCCCCCTTTTGTTATTAGTAAAAAAGAAAGAGTTAGAAACAAAACAAATAAAATAGATAAACAACTATAGCAATAATAAGTACTTGCAGGATAGTATCATAAAAAAATATTTAGGAAAGTGAAAAAAAAAAAATTGATAGAAGAGGTTTCAGGGGAAGGTGTCAACCAACTTTCTTCATGGTCTTGACACCATGTTTGTTGGTGGAGATTACTATATCTCCCTGAATCACCACACTCTCAGGCTGATCATATGCACCATTCTTCTTTTTCTTTTCAGCTAGTTTGCTGGATTTCCTTTCGATTGCACCATATGTCTACTGGTGGCCTGATGAACTACCAAGTGCAGCTGGTTAGTCCTGCTTAGGAGCAGCTTCGTTAGCAGTAATTGCAGTTAGCAGTGGTTGCAACCGTAGTAGGGTCTTCAGTTTGCTTAAATGGGATAGCATCAACACCAATATTCTTCTCTGTTGAAGGGAAGACAGTTTCATGTTCTTGCTCAGTGGTGGGGCTTGCTCTTTTAAGACAGTTGCAATTTCAGATTGCTTCCCTTCCACATTGATTAATCTAGTTTCCAAATTTTGCAGTTCAGCCTTAACTTCTACACTTAGACCATCCAATTTGGCAGACAAAAGACTCAGAGCATTTAGAATGCTCTGTGTCATTCTACTTTCTTTAGTCTTCTACTTACCTTTACTGGATGATTCTTCTTAAATTTCAGATTTTCTTTTCCTCCCAACCGAGGTAGCAGATGCATCCTTCAATTTTAACCTTAACCAGTTTCTCCTTTTCTTCTTCCGTGGCATCCTTAAGCAAGGTCCATTGGTTGTCCATTTGGATAAACCTCATTTTTTTCAAAAGAATCTTTTCTGTAGGCATTAATATTAGCGTGGTCAGGGGCAATCAAACTCAAATCAACATTAAAATACTTAAACAGCTTGGTCAGAAGATCCTCGAAAGGTAAAGCTTTATTTGAGGTATTCTGAGATTGAATCATCAATTTTGCAGCCAAAAATTCAAAATTAATTGGCCTGCCCTCTAATAAAGCCAATATTAAGACCATTTTCATATTACTTACATAAGTTTTATGCCCAAAACTCGGTATTACCATGGTTGAAACTATATGGTGAAATAATCTGCCCATTCCATTCAGCCATTTGGTATTGTGGTCATTTGAATTTTTGAAACTTTTACCACCAGTGAATTTGCTCTCAAATCTCCTCAATTCAAATAGATCAGATCTCTTGGGTAATTTATTCATCTCAAAGAATTATATCCCACCATCTCTAACATAAAAAATTCTATTTACAATTCGATGGTCAAACTTAAAATTCACACATCCAACCCAAGATGTGTACCATTGCACCATAAATCCATCCAATGTTTCCTCATATCTTCTTTTTCTTAGATTGAAATAAAATTCTCAGACCAAAGTTGTGTACAGCTTTTCATTTACAGACAATAATGTTTCCCAACCAAACGATTCAAACAAATTCAGAATATTTGCATAATTAAAAAATGCTTCAGTATCAACTCAGTAACCCACAACAATGATTCTGTTCCTAAACACCCAATCATTATACTTAAACTCACATTTTGAATAAAAAAAATTAGGGTACCTAAGTATTCGTACTTTCCTCCTCTGGTGGCTGTTCCGATAATGCGGTTTGAGAAGTAGGTTCATCGACAACAACTTCCTTGTCCTTTTTCTTTACAAGCATTTAAGTGGCAGCACTGGATTTCTTTACTATTACTTTGTTTTTCTTGGTCTCTTTTGCTTTTGGTTCGGTCCTTTTACTGGGTTTTGGAAGTTTAATATTGGCAGATGAAGTTGGAGGGTTTGGTTTGTCTAGTTTTGTTGAGAGAACGACGTCCAGAAGAAAGAGAAAGATATTGTATTAGAATGACAGCATTTGAAATCTTTTGAGCTTTATGAGGCATTGGAGTAGGTAAGTACAATTAAATACATTAAAAATGTGACTTTTCAGGGATATGAAAAGATATTCTGACAAGGAGAGAGAGTGTGCTAGAATGGACAAATAGCGCAGATGTTTAGAATTTAAAAAAATTGAAACATTTGGACATAGATATTGTCCATCCGATTTGCCTGTCCAAAATGTGTGTCACATGTGGCCATAGGATGCTGCGATTTTGGACTTGAAACTCAGTCCAAAATGCCCATCCGATTTTGACATAGAATATTTTGGCTTGAGAGATGGTTCTGGTGAGGGAATTTTTGATTCACTTCGTCCAAACATTGCATCTAAAATCTCCATTCAAAATTAGAAATCTTCAGGAACATGCAAGAATAAATAACTAACTCCAGCAAAATCATTAGTCACATAATTTGGTAATTCTCAATCTTCTTCTCAGATATTAAATCTATCTCCAACCAGTGATTTGGTGAATATATCTTCAAATTGATCATTAATAGAAATGTATTCAACACAAAAATTATCCTTAAGCACATGATCTCAAATAAAATGATGCTTAATCTCAATATGCTTAGTTCTTGAGTGCTAAACAGGGTTTTCAGTTAAATTTATAGCACTAGTGTTGTCACATAGAATAGGAACACACTTAAAATTAAGACCAAAGTTGAGTAAAGTATGTTTTATTCATAAAATTTAGCACAACAACTTCCTGCAGCTATACATTCTGCTTCGTTTGTTGAAAAAGATATACAACCTTGCTTCTTGTTGTACCAAGAGACTAGGAGTGTCCAAGAAATTAACAAGGCCCACTTATACTCTTTTTTTCAACTTTACAACATGCATAATCTACATCTATGTATTCTATAAGATCAAAAGAGTTAGTTCGAGAATATCATAGACCATGATCATGTGTCTCAACCAAGTATCTAAAGATATGTTTTACAGTATATAAGTGTGACTTTTTGTGACAAGATTGGAATCTTGTACAAAGACAAACCGAAAACATGATGTCAGGACGGCTAACATTAAGATATAGAAGACTTCCAATCATACCTTAATATTTTAATTCATCTACTTTCTTACCCATTTCATCTTTGTCAATCTGTAATGAAGTTCTCATAGATGTATTGATTTCCTTTACTTGATTCATTTCAAATCTTTTGAGCAGTTCTTTAGTATACTTAGCTTGATTTAGGAAGATCACATCTTTGGTTTTCTTAATTCGTAAACCGAGAAAAAATTGAGTTCTCCCATCATACTTGTGCCAAACTCTTACTGCATAGTCTTTGCAAACTTCTTACATAAATATTCATTAGTAACCCCAATAATAATGTCATTAACATATATTTGAACAATTAAGCGGTCGTCAAAATTTTCAACTTTGATGAACAATATAGTGTCAATCAAACCTCTTGAAAAACCTTTTAAAAGAAGAAAGTCACTAAGTCTTTCATACCAAGTTCGTGGAGTTTGTTTTAAACCATAAAGAGCTTTGAAAAGCTTAAAAACATGATTTGAAAAATGTTTATGAATAAAACCAGTAGGTTGCTCTACATATACTTCTTCTTCAATAAAACCATTTAAAAATGTGCTTTTAACATCAATTTGATAGAGTATAAAACTTTTGAAAGATGCAAAAGTAAACAACATTTTAATAGATTCTAATCTAGCAACATGTGCAAATGTTTCATCATAATCAATGCTCTCCTCTTGATTGAATTCTTGGGCAACAAGTTTAGCTTTGTTTCTAATAACAACACTAATCTCATCAAGTTTATTCCTAAATACCCACTTGGTATCAATCACAAGATGGTCAAATGGTTTAAGAACAAGTTTTCAAACTTAATTTTTTTTTAATTGATTTAATTCTTCTTGCATAGCCATAATCCAAAAATCATCACACAAAGCCACACCAATGTAAACAGGTTCAATGATTGAAAGTAAGGCGAAATTATTAATAAAGTATCGTTTGGTTTTGACACCATAGTTTAGATCTCTGATAATTTGCTCTTTTGGATATTCGATTTTGTACTTCCATTTTTTGGTAAGTATTGATCAACATGATTTTCAGTTCTTTGCTCATTGTCTTCAGCTTACTATTCTTCCAACATTTCTTCTTTGGCATGGTTGTCAAGTAATTGAGCTTTGTGATGTTCAATTCCATTTTCTTTTGAAGTACCTACATTATCGTCATATTTGCTAGAGGAATATATGTTATATTCATCAAATACAACATGTACGGATTCTTTTATATATAGAGTTCTTTTATCATACACTCTATATATCTTTTTGTTGAAAGAGTATCCAAGAAATATAGCATTATCCTATTTGCTACTAAATTTGCCAAGATTATCTCGAGTGTTGAGAACAAAACATATACATTCAAAAACTTTGAAATATGAAATGGATGGGACTTTGTTAAACATAAGTTCAAATGGTATTTTTCTAAAAAATGGCCTTAGCATAACACGGTTCACAATTTAGCATATTGTATTCACAACTTCAGCCCAAAATATTTTGGAAGGGAGTTATAAGGCGTCCTTTCCTTATTAGAAGAAGAGATCGCATTCTTTTCCTGCCTTTGCCCAAAGCATTGATCTTACCATTTCTTAGAAAGCCCTATTTTTTCTCTCAACTACACTATTTTGTTCAGAGGTTTTTACTGCTGAAAAGTTATGAGAAACACCATTCCCATCATAAAATTTTTTAAGCTCATGGTTGCAAAATTTTCTACAATTGTCACTTCTAATTGAAATCAATTTACACCTAAGGAAATTTTGAATATGGTTGAGTAACTTTGAAAATTTAGAAAATGCTTCATCTTTTTGTGCAAGAAATAAGGTCCAAGTAAATCTCAAAAAATCATCCACTAATATATAAGCATTCATCTTACCACTAAGGCTACTGGTCCTCATTGGTCTAAACAAATCTTTTTGTATAAGTTCAAGAAGTTTTGAGGTTGAAATCATTTTCTTGGGTTTAAACGATATTTTGGTTTGTTTTCCAAATTGGCAAGCATTTTACAATCAGTTTTTGTCAAATTTCATTTTAGATAGTCCTCTAAAAAGCTCTTTTGAAGATA
This sequence comes from Voacanga thouarsii, assembly GCA_026120185.1. NCBI lineage: Eukaryota > Viridiplantae > Streptophyta > Magnoliopsida > Gentianales > Apocynaceae > Voacanga > Voacanga thouarsii. The sequence goes on from JANUWF010001825.1 coordinate 1,625,290, forward strand.
ATCATTTAACAAATCAATTGACACATGACCTAGCTTTCTATGCCAGATGTAGCTATCATCATCATTTACGGAAAGACATTTTATATCATGAACAATAATATCGTTAAGATATAATACATAGACATTACCAATACGGTTTGCAACAAAAATGATTTCATTACTAGAATTATCAATAATAGTGTGTGAATCTTTCTCAAATTTAACCTTACAACCATTGTCACACAATTGGCTAATACTAAACAAGTTGTACTTCAATCCATCAATCAACAATACTTGCTTAATAATAGTAGATCAATCCCCTATACTGAGTATTTTTCCCTTTTTCTTGTCTCTAAATGTGACAAATCCATCATTTGTAGCTTGAATATCTTCCATTAGTACTGCATTTCCTGTCATATATCTAGAGCATTCACTATCCAAGAACCACTTTGTGGAGCTCATCTTTTGCGGCGAATGTACCTATATATAAGATGGAAGAATGACTTTTGGTACTCATACTTTCTTGGGTCCACAGAGGTTAGTAATGGTTCCTTTAATTCTCTACATTGTTTTTACACCGGATTCCACTTTCTTCCTAACATGATACCTAGATGTTTTGTGTCCATATTTGCCACAATATGTGTAACAAATATGAGTCATATATGAAGAACTAGCTTTCACAAAATAAGATTTGTAATTTCCAACTTTGTTCACATGCCTATAGCCGAGACCATTTCTATCCCCAACTACACGTTGCACTCCAAGCAATCTATTTAGATTGCCTTTGCCATTTGTGAACTTCTCAATGCATGTAGTAAGATTATCAACTCTAGTTTCATGTCATTAAAATCACTAAGCATAATTTCAAGGAAGAGTATTTTGTCACATAAGCGTTTGTTCTCAAGTGACATACAATGCAAAGAATTTGAGATAACATCCTTTTCGATATATAAACAACTAATGGAATCAAATAGAGCTTTATGCTTACTCAATAGCTTAGCATTGTCATCTAACAAGGAATCAATCTTCAGTTTCATTTCCTTGTTTCGTTTGGACAACTTTTTGAGTTCATGGAACATGTCAACAAGATGCTCATTCGGATCATCAAAATTTTCACAAGTAGAATCATGTAATTCGGATACAAAATTAGAAGGAGTAGGATTTTCCTTATCTTCCATAGCCATGAAGCATATGTTGGTTGTTTCAGTTTCAGATTCACAACTTTCTTCAGTTTCGGATTCATCTTAGTCCCAACTTTCAACCAGTCCTTTTTCTTTCTTTTCTTTTTGTTTTGCTTGGCCTCCTTTTCTTTAGCTATTTGACAATCAACAACAAAATATTTCGTATTCTTACATTTATAATATTGAGGTTTGAAGGATGAAATTTATGCCCTTTTTTTTACAAATTTATTGCATTTTCTAAAGTTGCTTTTTCTGAACATCTTCCTAAACTTTCTAGCAACCATGGCCAATTCTTCAATGTCTAAATCAGTGCCATAGTCACTTTCAGATGGTTCACTGTTAGCTTCATCATCGACAACTTTTAAAGCAGTTCCTCTTTTACCTCCATCATCATCATCATCATCATCATCATCACATTCTTGAAACTTTTTAAGTTTCATTTTATGAGTCAAAATAGATCCAATTAGTTCTTCGGTTGGTAGATTTTTCAAGTCCTTAGATTCTTTCACAACCAAGGTCTTAGGCTGCTAGCTTTTTGGCAAGATATCATCTATTTTTTTGTTTTGTTCTCCAAAGGAATAGATTTTCCTATATGCTTTTAATCCACTCATAATGTTTGTAAATTTAGTGAACATATCAGTTATGTTCTCATTTGGTTTCATTGTAAACAGCTCATAGTCACAGATTAAGAGTACTAACTTTGATTCCTGTACTTGATTTGTCCACTCATGAGTGACTTCAAGTAATTTCCATATTTGATATGTTGAATCACAACTACTAACCCGATTTTATTCATTAGCATTAAGGGCACAATATAGTATATTCATAACCTAAAAATTCAAGGTCATTTTTTAAGTGTTTTCACTGTCATATTCATCACTCTGTTTAGGCACTTTTCTGCTTTTGACAGTTTTAGATAGGACAAACGGTCCCTTTTCAATCAAGTTCCATAGCTCAAAATTTATTGAGCATATATAGATCTTCATTCTATTTCTTCAGAAAATATAATTGCTTTCATTGAACAATGGTGGTCTGTTTGTTGAAGACCCTTCGATGTGTAGTAGAGATGAAGTGTTTGCCTTCCGAATCTTTCTTACAAGACTGTTAAACCGAAAATAATATAAACCAAGGTTTGATACCAATTGATAAACCTTGGGGGTGAATAAGGTTTTAAGCAAACAAATGCAAATTTTCAAAGTCTTTTGAAAACCTGTAAAAAAAAAAAAGAATAAAAAATATTTGTGTGCTGAAAAATAGATTTTCTGTACAGCTTTAAGTGTGTAGTCAAAGATCTTTCAAAACTCCACTAAATGATGAGAAGAGAGACTATATTAAAGATGGGTGGATAAAGCATCAACAACCGTTTCACTCTACTACATAAATATCTTTAATCAAATCAGTGAATGCAAAGAAGAATGCAATGTTTTCAAGTCAGATGAATAATAAAATCGCAGTGATAAATTTTAGAATAAATGTAAGAGGATAGGTCCAATGATTTATAATGGTTTGATCCTCAAATGATCTCAATCCACTATCCTAAGCACACATTTAAGGATTTTTACTCAACCACTAAAACTTTTTTCCCAAATTAATAGTGGTAGGCAACACAAATATTATAATAGAGGGTTATCACACTTTGTTTTACTCCCAACCTCTATATATCCAACAATCAAGGCTTACCCCAATTGGATTTTACTTCCCAAACCTTGATATAATTCAGATTAAAGAGAAAATATAGAAATAGTTCACAGATTGAATAGATATAAATCAACTAGAGTACCTTTATCTTTTTACCTTTAGAACAATAGATCTCATTTTGAAACACAATATAGATGAGTGATTTTTATTTTTCAAAAGTATTAGGATATTTCTAAAAGCGTTAGCACGAATTCTTGCTGAAAATCACATTTAAATGGCTTTTATAAAGGCAAAAATTAAAGCTGCAATGGCTAGTTGTTGCTATTAGGTTTTGCTGGGATTTTGGATTCACAAGGTGAAAAATTGTGCTTCCGAAAAGTGCGTCCAAAAATTTACTTCATGCTAAAATACCCATTTTGAAATTCTATAGGCATTGGTCTTGCAAGGTAGAGAGTTGTTCATCCGAAATGTGCGTCCAAAACAACACTTTATGCCAAGAAGTATATTTTGAATAATTTTAGATTTAGGTACTTTGGAAACAGACTTTAGATGGGCGTTTTGGATTCGGAGGTCTATCCAAAACCACTCAACCAAGTTTTTATAAAATCAAAAAAATTTCTTCTAAAATTCTTTTTATGATCAAAATCTAGATTAAAAATACCATATTTCTTAAATGACTTTGAGTGCTTCAATATGAAATAAATTGAATTTAAAGTAAAAAGACATAGGAAATATAAGTAATACATTAATCATAATTTTTTAGTTTCTAATTCTTCAAAAATCTTCATGGTATGTAACTTCTTTAGGTAGGATCTTGACTTGATCAATCCTTCTTGGACTTCATCATCTATGATTTGCTTTACAATCTAATTTGTAAGACTTTGAAGAATTATGGTCAAACATACCATTTCAAAAATCCTATCACATACATATTACACATATTAGTCCTCATTAATGTTTGTCATTAATCAAAATATAGGAGAAAGCCCTTTAGGCTAACAGTACGGACTTGATTAAAATTATTAATGAATGGAGAGAAAAATCTAATCCCATGTTTTAATACAATTTATGAAGAATATCGTTATTTTTCTATAGCCATTAATAGATACAGAAAGAGAGAGAGAGTATAACTAAGGCTTAAAAGGAAGAACATCGTAGATTGTTACAGAATTCAAATTTCGATATCAAGAAGTAAGTAGGAATGAATGTCTTCTATTTCCTTATACGAGTAATATACAAAAATGTTACTTCTAGTTAAAAATTCCCAAATAAGGTGTGATACCTTCTCAAAGTATATGTTTTAATGATTGATTAAGGCATGGTATGTATTTTAGTGTTTGTGTTCTGTACATGATATATAAATGCGTTCGATTGATTTTGTACATGATGAAATTCCGTTATATTTCTCTAAATGTAATGCCTTGAAGGTGGGTCAAACCTTTTTGGAACAATACTAATATTGAATTCGTCTTTTTTGAATTTGTACAGGATAAAATTTCAATCTTTTTAAACTGCTAAGGTCAGGTTAAACATTTTTGAATTTTTCTTTCAATTAGAACGAGATAATGATCATATGAATTTGTGTGAACGAATATTGCTGTGTATTTTTTGTTTACTATCGTTTATTGTGTTATATTATATGAATGTATCCCATTTGTTCTGTTTCTTAAATTCTAACTATTTTTCTTTTAAGATTAAAAAAGGATTTTCTGCTTTAGTTTTCAAAAAAAGATAAAAAAAGGCTGGCTGACTGTTCGTACGTAGGCTGAATCGCCTAATGCCAAATAGCCAAGCATGCGAACTGCTTATTGTTCCCATATATATATATATATATATATATATATATATATATATATATATATATATATATATTCGAATAGGCATGAAGTGACGTAAGTCACTTCGTGGTTCCTCAATTGTGATTATATTATGTGGGGCTTTGTTAAAGGGGAAAAAATGGAGTCACAGGCATGTTTGCATGCCTTTTTCTATTTTTTTTAATAAAAATATATATAATTTTGATTTTGTTTATAGTTGGTTTGATGTTTGAATAAAAGAAAATCATCTAGTATATTTAAGTATTTAAAATATATGCAAATTGAATGTAATTTGACACTCATGAATTATTTAGATAAATAAATGCTTATGTTATTAATGTGTTATAAGAATATTTTAGAACTAAATATTTTGTAAAAGTTATTACCTCTTCGTAAATACGATTGATAATGTTGTATATTATGTGAAAGTGTAATATGTTTTATTTGGGGAAAATGATTCATTACCACTTGTTGAATATGTGGTTGGCTCACTCTTTAATGTTTTCTCTTTTCAAATTATAATGATGATCAGTAGTACAAAAGACTTTCTATTAAGATTGTGTTTTAAGTGTAACACGAAGTTGAAACTTAAGATTTTGATTAGTAGTTTGTTTTGTTTATTTATTAGTTTTCCACCCATGTTACATAAGCACTTGATGAAGTAAGTGTAAGATTAGATTTTTATTTTTCATGTAATAAGTTAAATAGATTGTATTTGGGTTTTGACCCGACTTTTTTTTTTTTGGCAGGGGGGGGGAGATTTAGTTATGATAATTTGGTTTATTATTTTTGAGAAAGTGTTTGATTATTTAATTTTTAATATATGACTTCATATTACTATAAAAATATTCTAGTAATATGGTCATGCCACATCCTGCGGGGTCGAGGCGTGACATTTAATGGTGTCAGAGTAATAAGTTTTGATCTCAATGGGGATATGTGAATAGTTAAATATGAAGATAGAAAATTTATAGGATTAGAATCAACTATATTAGTGAACCTTATGTCTTAATTATTTTATAACTACTTTGTGATGATAGATGATACCTATACATAACTAAACTAAGATAGGTGAAAGACTTTGGTTAGAATTTTTGCACGAATGGGTAATGAGCACTGTCACCTTATATTATTTAGTTATGAGTTTTTGATATAATAAGGTTTGATATTAATTTATGAGTTTGAGATATAAGTATAAATTAGCTATTAATTTAGGTATAAGTTAAAAGAAATAATTTTGCTGTGTAGGTGAATAATGGTAGGAAGAAGGGAAGAAACTATTAGAAGACATCACGAGACTTCCGAAATAGATTCTCATGGGACAAATGATTTGAACGTATCTTTGGCTATGTGGGGATGGAAAGCACTGGCTACAGGATGAAATGAAGGCATACCGTCAAATACACCTCAACTACAAGAGATAGCTCCTCCTGCAGTGAACTTGGACATTGCTATGATATTAATGGCAATTGCTCAAGTAATGTAAGGGCAACAACAAACTCAACAAGAGTAGCAATATGCATATTCCAAGCCCAAGAACAGCGGCTCAAGAGTAATACAACTGGAACAAGAGCTTATTACGAGCATTTAAAGAAAGTTAACATGCCAACATTTGATAGAGGTGCAAATCCTGGGAAGACCAAAAAATAGTTAGAAGATATAGAGCAAAATTTTGAGTTCTAGAAGTACCAGATGAAGCAAAGTCAAAGGTCCTTCTTCATTTTCTCGTGGTAAATGTATAGAAGTGATGGAAAGGAGTACAACATACGTATTCTAGTAATGGACAACTAATTACATGGGACGTATTTAGGAAGGTGTTCTTGAATTATTAACTTTCTTGCCACTTTGCGATTGGAGAGACAAAATCAATTTTTTGACTTGGTGTAAAAGGATAGTATGATGGTAATCGAGCATGCAAGTTGATTGAATGCCTTAGGACAATACGTGCCTTTAGTAATAGCAGATTCTAGGCTCAAGACATTACGATTTATGAATGGGTTATAAGTACGAATTTGAGTTAGGATGTCTACAGTACAGTCCACTAACTACGAGGATGCTTACCAATAAATCCTTAATATCGAGATGGAAGTTAGAAGAGGAGATCTAGAGAGAGGCATTAAAAAATAAAATACAGACCACTTTTTGCAAACCCAAGTTGTAGCTCTTTAAGAGGAAGGACAATGAGGAAAGAGGCAAGCACTAATGAGCTTCAACACTAATAGCATTACAAAGATGTAATGTAAATTATGTAATAATTGCAAGCATTACCATGACGAAGAATGCAATGGAAAACAGGTGTATGCTTCAGTTGCGGGAAGTTCGGTCACAAAGTATGTGATTGTCTAGAAAGCAAGTAGCAAATCCAGCCAAAGTTAACTGAAGAAAAAGGAGTTGACATTCAAAAGAAGACTAATGCACATATCGTTGCTTTACCTCAAAAAGCAACAAGGGAGGAACCCAAAAAGGTAGGACGCATTATGTTTCTTGGAAATTTTAAGTTATATATATGTGTGGATTTTTTAAATTATTTATTGTGTTGTGAGGAATTGATTGGTAATATAGCTAAATATTAAGTTTCGAGGACGAAATTTTTTGTAAGAAGGGTAAAATGTAAAACCCGTCCTTTTTTAAAATATTTTATTTATAAGAATATTTTATATTTTATTAAGATTTTGGAAGTAAAACCCTAACAAATAAGAATTAGAATCCTTTATAGTTAATATTTTTAGTAAGTAGAAATTTGAGTAAAATTGTTAATGAATGGAGAGAAAACCATAACCCTATATTTTATTAAAATACAATACGTGAAGAATATCATTGTTTTCTTGTAGCTATCAATAGACGCAGAAAGAGAGATAGGGTTCAACTAAGGTTTAAAAGGAAGAACACTGTAAGTTGTTACATAATTTGAATATCGATATCAAGAAGTAAGTATGAATGAATCTCTTTTGTTTCCTCATACGAGTAATATAACAAAAATATTATTTTTTGTTAAAAATTCCCGATAAGGTGTGGTACCTTCTCAAAGTATATGCTTTAATAATTGATTAAGACATGGAATGTATTTTGGTGTTTGTATTCCGTACATGATATGTAAATCCGTTCAATTGATTTTGTACATGATGAAATTACGTTATATTTCTTTGAATGTAATGCCTCAAAAGTGGGGTAAACATTTTTAGAATAATACTAAGATTGAATTCGTCTTTTGAAATTTGTGCAAGATGAAATTTTAAACTTTTTGGACCACTAAAGCTACATTAAAACTTTTTAAATTTTCCTAACTAAATAAATTATTTAGTTAGAATGAGGTAATGATCATATGAATTTGTGTGAATGACTATTTTTGTATATTTTATGTTTACTATCGTTTATTGGGTTATATTTTATGAATGTATCTCATCTATTCTATTTCTTAAATTCTAACTATTTTTCTTTTAAGATTAAAAAAATTTAGTTTTCAAAAAAGGGGGGGTTGGCCGGCTGTTCGTACGGAGGGTGAATTGCCTGATGTCAAACTGCCAAGCATGCTAACTTGTTATTGTTCCACAAAAAAAGGAAAAAAAATTGAGTGGGCATGATCATGGTTCCCCAATTGTGATTACATTATCTGGGGTTTTGTTAAGGGGAGAAAAAAAATGGAGTCACAGGCATGTTTGCATGCCTTTTTCTGTTTTTTATAATGTGTGTGTGTGTGTGTGTGTGTGTGTGTGTGTGTGTTTAGTTGGTTTGATGTTTGTAAAAAAAAAAAAATCATGTGGTATATTTGAGTATTTAAAATATATGCGAATTGAATGTAATTTGAAACTCATGAATTATTTAGATAAATAAATGCTTATATTATTAATGTGTAATAAGAATATTTTAGAGCTAAATATTCCCTTAAGGTTATTACATCTTTATAAATGTGATTGATAATGTTGTATTTATGTATATTATATAAAAGTGTAATACGTTTTATTCGGGGGAAGTGATTTATTACTACTTATTGAGTATGCGGTTGATTCACCTTTTAATATTTTCTCATTTCAAATTCTAATAATAATATATGGTACAAATTCCCTTTCTACTAGGATTGTCTTTTGAGGTGTAACACAAAGTCGAAACTCAAGATTTGAATAGTGGTATATTTTGTTTATTTATTAGTTTTCCACCCATGTTACATAAGCACTTTGATGAAAATGTAATATTAGATTTTTATTCTTTCATGTAATAAGTTAAGCAGATCGTATTTGGATTTTGAATAGATTTTTCTTGGGGAGATTTAATTATGACATATTAGGTTATTATTTTTTTGAAAAGTGTTTGATTATTTAAGTTTTGTATGTCTTCATATTACTAGGAAAATACTTTAGTGATATGGCTGTGTCACGTCCTGAAGGCACAAGATATGAAATTTGATGTGATATCCCTTCCCAATAAGATTAGGATGAAATGTATGAATGGTATATAAGGATAGGCCTAAGTACCTATTATCAATATGAGATATCTATTTTGGCTCAGCGAGGATGGTGACCAAGTAGTTAACTGTAGGTATTGCCAAACCCATAGTCGTATTCCCGAGCCTGCAGGCAGGGAGCATGACATAAATGATTTCTCAAACTCCTTATATCTTGCTCAAGGCACATGTATACATTAAATAGATTTTAGATTTAGGAGTTACAGATCATAACATCTATTATGGACAAAACATATAGTTAAGCTACTTATTGAAAATATGGTATATGTTTCTCATATAAGAACTGGAAAATTGACTCCTTCCATATTTCTTTACAAAGTTCTCCTTATTCCAATATTTTATTTTAATCTGATTTATGTTAGTAAACTTGTTCAACAACCAAAATATATCACAACTTTCAAACATGATTCTTGCTTCAGGGTCCTCATCTTGGATAGATAATTAGACCAGTTAGACTGCCATGTGGCTTATATCATTTTGATCTTCTTGAACCTAGTTCTTCCACAATTGCCACTTGTGTTCTTTCAAATGGTGATCTTTATAACAAGTCTCTACTATGGCATTTTAGACTAGGATATCTTTCTTCCAAGCAATTAGCAAAATTGCAAAAATCCAATTCCTTCATTACTTTGGATGTATTTTGTCCAATTTTTTCTCTAGCAAAACAACATCAGTTTTCATTTCCTCTACATTATGGAGTTATTGCATCTATTTTTGATCTTGTTCATGTTGATATTCAGGGGCTTTTTAATGTCTTCACTATTCATGGACACATATTTTTTTCCTATAGTAGATGATTTCAGTAGATTTACTTGGATTTTCTTAATAAAGAAAAAATATGAACTTAGAAATTTGATTTTGCATTTCATTGCTTGTATTGAAACTTAATTTCATAAACAACTTAAAACACTAAAATTAGATAATGGTCTTAAATTTCAACTTACACAATTTTATCAACCAAAGGAAATCATTCATCATACCTCTTGTCCTTACACCTCTGAGCAAAATGGCATTGTAGAAAGGAAGATCAACATATCCTTAATGTAGCAAGGGCACTTTTATTTCAGTCACAAATTCCATTAGCATATTGGGGATATTGTGTTAAGCATGATGTACACTTGATAAACATTACTTCATCTTCTATCCTAAATCAACAAACACCTTTTTAAAGATTATATAGTAAGTCTCTAGACTACAATTCCCGTAAGGTTTTTGGTAGTTTAGCCTATACTTGTACTCAATTACCTCATAGAAATAAATTTGAATTAAGAAGTAGTCCTAGTGTTTCTCTTGGCTATTCTTAATCTACCAAAGGTTATGTTTTATTATATTTCTTTTCAAGAGAGATTTTCATGTCAATAAATGTTTCATTTCTTGAATCACATTTTCCTTCTATGAATTCTAAATTTTCATCTACTTAAGATACATATAAACCTGTGCTACCTCTTTCTTATTTCACCTATTTTCATTCTTCTTCTGTTGATTCTGCACATCATACTAATTCTACTTCTTCTCTTTCTGATTTACCTTCTTCCGTTCCTTTCTTAGAAGGTCAACTAGATCAATTGCTACAGCTGGTTTTCTATCATATTATACATGTCCATTGTCCACAAAGTTACCACATTGCATGCTCTTTCTACTTCTATTCATCCTCAAATTTTCTGTGTAATGCATCCGTTCATTCTATACCAAATCATTACTTTAAAGTCGTACAATCCAAGGAATGGTGTGCAGCTGTGCAAGATGAAATTTTAGCTTTAGAAGTCAATAAAACTTAGCTTTTAGTCCATTTGCCTCTAAGGAATCAGTTGTGTAATACCCCATGTTAGACCACCTTTAGTAAGTGGGAAAAAGTCATGCATGTCATATTGAGTTATACCATATTTGATGATTTGAATTATTTTTATGAAAATATCAATTTGTTGTTTCATGAATTAATTTGTTCTTGAAGTGGTTGTGGTATTTGAGGTAGTTGAATTTTATTTTATTGAAATGGATTTATTAGAAAAATGGATGGAGTAAGTGAGTAAGAATTAAGGGAATTTATTAGGAGAACAATTGCCAGGAATCAATGTGGTTTAGTGGATAGAGCTTTTTGTGTGTTCTTTGGTGGGCTTGAATTCGAATCCTAACTATCTCAAATTCTTTCCTTTCCTTTATTTTCCTTCTACCCTAATTTTAAGGTTCGGAGACCAATTCCCTAAAAATTGGGAGTGTGCTTTATCTTGGGAATTATTTTGTGAAATTAGTAAATTAAATTTTTGATCCTAACATCCTATCATAATCTTTTTTTTTTATTTATAGAAAATAGAAGGCCAAGAGCTGGAATTAAATGAGATGTTTATCCCTTGGATTAAGACAAGGGTTTTGAAATTTTAAAGGGGGAAAAGGAAGGAGGAAAATTCAGTAGCCACAAGGATTAGGAAACCAGAATTTTCCTTACCAAATAATTGTTTAAAAACTATTTAAAATTATTCAAATTAATATAGGGAATTAATTAAAATATTCCCTAAATAAATGACCTAAATTATTTCTAGGGTTTCTGAAAAATTTTCTTATAATCAGCCGCCACATAGAGAAGAATAACTTACCTAAAACACTCCAAAACCTAGCTAGGATTAGTTAAGAAAATCCTAACCAATTAGGACTTGAATTTAGCCAAAAGAATACCAGAATTTCAGCTCCATTGCCTCTAAAATTTCGTCACTGTTCACACACACACACACACACACACACACACACACACACACTCATGAAATTTTCAGCCCAAGGCCTGCACCAAAAACCCCTCTAGCAGTCCAACAAAAACAGCTACACAAAACCCTAATCTTTCCCCTCCTAATCTTATCCAAGAGTGGCCAGAAAATCAACATCTTTCCTTCTCTTTTCCCTCTTACTTTCGGCCAACATAACAACCTGAACACAACCATAAAACTCTCCCAAAAACTGCTCAATCTCAGCTACAACAGGAAAGACCAAAAGCTATTTTTTTTCCCTAGCTGTGATCAAGGGTCCGAAACAAGGTGCGACTCTTCCAAACCCTGAAACACCCAACCCTAACCTATCTCCTTCATCAACCAGCCCTTAAACAAACCCTAAACATTCCCTAAATCTGGAAATTCCAGCCTCCACTCTCTCTCTAAGGCTTGCGTCCATTGCAATCTCTAATCCTCTCCAAAATTGAAAACTAAACCAAATGTGAGTAACCCTTCAACCCCTTTCAACTTGTATTCAATTAATCTTCTTCTTCTCTCCTAAATCTCAGTCATCAATGGGCTGATTCTTCTCCCCTATTATTGAAAATTTCCGAACAAAGGTCCAAGAGCCACCAATCAATTCTTCCTTCCAAAGTAAATTCAACCAAGCACCAAAGGCACCACCTTTGCTCTTGTTGTGCCGCTAAAGAGGTAATTGAGGCTTAACTTCTCGGATTTAGATTAGGGTGGAATGTATGGTGGGGATGATATGCATGAAGCCTAGCATGGAAGCATGATTTGATTAGATTACTGAGTTTGATGGCGCAATATAATGAACTAGGCATAGATGGCATTGAATATGGATAAATATTGCTATGATGATCTAGATCTATTGTATGCTAAATAAAGATGGGATCTTTTGATGCAATGATAGTTCATATAGGAAGTTAATGGTAATTGAGTATGAAAGACATTATGTAGATGGTTTGATTTGTCTATAAGCATGCATAATGATGACATACATGATCATGGGAAGCTATGGCGATGATTTAACGAATTAGTCTATCTAGATGCCATAATGACTTAGAAGGTTAATATGATCATACGGATTCATGATGCATAATGATAGTGGAATAACATTTGGATCCTAATTATAGAATCAATGATTTTAGACAAGAAAGTGAAAGAGAGGGCAAACATTACTGTGGTTGATTGATGAGTATATTCAAGTAAGTCTCTGTTGGATTGTATGCCCTCTTAGACTAGGTTTCTGATGTAAAATCGAATATTTTAATAAAAGAATTTATTTTTAGAAATTAGTTGTGAATTTACTTTTTGTTTGTGCATAATTTTCGTTTAGAACAGATCCATTGTGTTTAAATAAGTGATCCATGTGAATGGTGGTCTTTCACAGTAAGGTATGGATCACGGGTTATTTAACACATAAACATTTGTTCTTAACCTATTGATGAGACTGGGAATCTCATCATATTTAGGTTATTATGTTATGAATTTCAAATGGGGAATGGCTTACTCTTAGCCAGTGAGTAGTCCACTCACTTCATGACATAAACGTATTTCGAATACGTAGAATAGGACCTGTAGTAGTAGTTTCTAAAAGTACTATATGATAGAAATCTAGACTACTACCGCTATAGCGTGGACTAGTACTCTACGACTTGAGTATGAGTTGGTGGTCTGACGAAGCTGGAAGCATATGCTTTGATATGCTATAGTTGAGGTTCTATAGTAGAACCAATATACTTGTGTATTGGGTATATATAATTAGTTAGTTAAGACAGACTTGTACAAGATAGTTTCTGTACTATATCACCCATTCTGGTTGTCCAAATGGTCTAAAATGTCCAAGGCCCTGGGAAACATGACTCGAATGTTTGCTTTAGGGTAGCTCTCTTGAAAAGTGGAAACACTCCAGAAAGTCGTGGATCATTAGACTAAAAGCTTAAGGATGGTAGATATCATTTAGAGGGGTGTTAGTACACTTCTTCCTCTCTAAATGTACAGCGATGTGTAGAGGGGTATTTTAGTCATTTCACCTGTAGGTCGGAGACTTTGCTAATGCAGCATTGTCCTTGGGGTCAATATTTTCTTATGGTGATATTAGGAAATATTTAAAATGCAAAATACAACTATTTATATAGCAGAGGTATTTTGGTCATTTTAGCAGCTAAGGCGATATGTCTTTTTGGTCCTCGGAATAGCCCGTAAGTCCTAACTATTTTTGGGTTGAGGAATTGGTCTCAGTTCAAGAGAATTTTATTTTATTTTGTTTTATTCAGGATGTCTAATTTATTATTAGGTTGGAATAAAATAAATAAATAAATAAAATAAAAATAGGAGTTGAGAGAAATTAATTATCTGGTTTAATTGGTTAATTAATTATTCAGGGCCTAGATCCAGTATGAATAATTAAGAAATTAACCTGGGCTTAAACTAGGGGAAATAATTAATGCTTAATTATTTATTGGATTATTCATATAAGCCCAAGAAATAAATAATTAAAGATTAATTATTTTGGTTCATTTGGGCTCATTAATTATTTATTGGATTATTTATATAAGCCCAGGAAATAAATAATTAATGTTTATTATTTTAGGCCTTTTTGGGTCCAAGAGAAATAATAAATATTATTTCGGCCCAATAGCTTGGACCGTAGGGTTTTTTCCAGATACGGTTAAGAAGAGTTTAGGGTTAAACCAAACTTATTCTCAGGATAACATCCGGGTGTTTGAAATATGATATCCCGGGGGATATATTTATCAGATAATGAGAGACATAATTTTGGCTGATCAATAAACAAGTCTCTGGTAGAAGAAAAACCCTAATCTCCCTAACACAACTGAGACTCACGTCCCTCTCTCTCTTGCTCACGCCTCCCTCTTCTCTGTTATTTCTCCTTGGAGCTTTGCTAACCAATAGCAAGAGAATCAAGGGGAATTGAGACCGTTCTTCTTCTCCGTTGTGTTCACCGACTAAAGGTTGGGCTGTGGTATATTCTGAGAGCTGAAAGGCTTGGCGTTCATGCAAACAAGGCGAAGTAGGAGGCTAACGCGGGTTTTCAACCGGAAGCTTCTTCAAGTGGGTAAGGCGAAGTGATTCCTGTCGTTCAAGCCACTCCTACTCAACCTAGTAGGCTCAGAGCGCGCAAAGATATGATCTTTATGCTTCCGTATGGCCTTTAAGGCTTGCGTTTTTTTTTCCTCTGTTTTTTTTCATTGGTGCATGCTTCCTCTGTTTTCCGTCCCTCAATATGGTATTAGAGCCAATGGTTCTTTGATCAATATAAGGAGCATGGTAGTTAATAAAAATGGAGAAGATGATTATACCTGTGATCCTTCGCTATTTTGGTATAGGATAGGATGACTGTGAGCTTCACCGTTGAAGCATAAGACTCTCTGCAATAAATTTTGACTTTGATGTTTGATCGTGTAAACCCAATTTAAATGGGTATAGGTGATTGTGTTTTTGTTTTGGATGAGTTTTTGTAAGTAAAAATGTCCAAAGAAACCAAAGAAGTAAGCAAAAATTGAAGAGCAGAGTTCTCTGCAACTTTCGCGCGAAAGAGAAAGAAAAACGAAGAAGAGAATTGTTCCTAAGCCGTTTGAGCTGAACCGATTTGAAGGTGATTTGAGCCATTTCAAATTGAAGAATTGCAATTGAATTGCAATTCATCCGCGCGGGTCATGCAGCTGGGTCTGAGCCGCCATTCGGATAAACACGCGGGTCGACGTGAGAGAGCATCTGGGCGCGGGTCGCGGGCGTGATCCACGGGTCCTCGCGCAAATCCAGCGTGCACACGCACCAAGCGCGTGAGCGGCCGACCGGACGGCTTGGCGGGTTGAGGCAACTGATGATCCGGTGCGGTTGGTGCACCGCGGTTGCAGTGGTCCATAGATCAAAAGGCTCTGATCCGGTGCGGCGGGTGTACATGGACCAACAGATTTGTTTTTTGCAATTTTCTTTGTTTTTTTCCCGTTTTGGGTCCCAGGCGAAATTAATATTTTTGTAATATTTTATATTCTTGGAATATATTTGTATGATAAATATTAGTAAGGGATTTTAGAATTAAACAAGATCATTAATTAATTAATTAATTAATGTGTTTAATTCTATTATTTGGGCACTTAGGTTTAAAAATAAAAAAGCATGAAAACGTTTACTATTTTCTGGTATGCTATTTTTTTGTATACCTATGTGCGCTTTTTTTCAAAGACCAAAGTCTTTGGGAACATTTTTTTGACAAGAAAAACATTTTTCTTCAAAAAAATTAAATGGTTATTTTAATTTGTACAAAAATTAATCTTTGAATATTTTCTCAAAGAATTTAATCCTTGACATAGAAAATATATTAGATTTAGATATTTTTGTAAATTAAAATGAAGAGCCATTTTGTTTTATTTTGCACTAGGAAAAATTGTTTTGTCAAATAAACTTGAGACCAAAGTCTCTAGAAAGTTTTAACTAGAAAATTTTTGAAATCATTAAGTTTTAACTTAAATAAAATTAGTCAATGGAAAAATCTTTCAAAGGATATAAACCTTGACATAGAGATTTTAGTGGACTTAGATATTTTATTTTTGAGTTAAGAAAAAACTTAATGAAAATTTCAAAAGGATATTTTTCCAGAAAACCTTTATTTTAAAAGACTAAGTGGAAGAGAGGTTCCAACGGCCCCACAGCTTCCATCACGGTCCTTATTAGAGATTGTGGGTCCCCTTGCGTCACCCTGGAAGTGAACCCGTATAGGATGGGGATACCACAAGGATCTAGATCTAATGGAAGGATGTAATTAATAACCCGAGGCACGTACTATGATTGGCCAGCCCACGTTGGAGGTTATAGTGCGAGGTATGTCCATAAGAAATGAGAGGAAACGGCCATCCCACGATGGAGTTATCCTCTAGATCGTTACCTAGAAGGGAAATTAATTTGCGGTGGTTAATACACTTAGCTTAGGGAACTGTTAATCTTCCTAAGAAGCTATATTAGTTTTCCTAAGAGCCAAATTATTTTCAATGCACAAATTTTATTTTGTTTTCACAAACTAAATTCTTTCTTTTATTTTTCGATTTTCAGAAATGGTGGGAGGTTCTTTTAGTCCATTGGCGTTATTCTCAGGGAGAATAAGTTAACGGGTCCAAACTATGTGGACTGAAAAAAGAACTTAGACATAATACTCACAGCCGAAGAGTATAAGTATGTTCTTTTATGAGACCTGCCCTATTATCGGGAAAGGTTCCACCACCGAAGAGCGAGAGGCTAAGAAGGCGTGGAAGAAGGCTGACAAAATGGAACGTTGCTATATGTTAGCCTCTATGTCTAATGTGCTCAGTCAAAACACGAGCACACTGCTGCATATGACATCAGTCATTCATTGGCTACTATGTTCGCAGACAAGAGCCGGCCCGCAAGGCAGAAGGCTCTTCAAACTATTATAAACACTAAGATAGCTGAGGGAGTATCAGTCCGAGAGCATATGCTCAAGATGATTGTTGCTTTCGAGGAGGCAGAAATCTTAGGGGCTATCATTGACCCCGAGAGCTAAGTGGACATGGTTCTCGAATCTCTACCCGGCTCCTTCACTCATTTTAAGTTGAACTATAACATGAACAAATTGAATATGAGTTTAACTGAATTGATAAAAGAGCTCTAGATGGCGGAGAAGGTCATGAAGTCGCAGTCAAAGGCTATGATTGCTAAGGCTTCTTCCTCAAGAATTGGGCCTAAACCCAGAAAGTTCAAGAGGAAGAAGAGGAATGCAGCAGCCCAGCCCAAGACCCAGCCCAGGGACAAACCAAATGGCAAGTGCTTCAAATGTGGGAAGAAGGGACATTGGAAAAAGGAGTGTCCAGATCTTCAAGCCAAGAAAAACCCCACGGGTAATGTTTTCTATCTAGAGTTCATATCAATGGTAGGATCAACTTCCACTTGGATTGTTGATTCAGGAGTCACTGATCATATCTGTAACTCCTTGCAGGGGTTTAGAAAGATTAGAAGACTCAAGAAGGGCGAACATGGGTTACGAGTGGGTAATGGAGCACAAGTCTGGGCCCTTACAGTGGGAGAGCTGGATCTTATTTTTTATTGTAATAAGATAGTGGTTTTAAAAGATATTTTATATGTACCTAGTTTTCGTCAGAATTTGATTTCAGTTGCAAAGCTTATTAATCAAGGATATTCTGTATCTTTCCATTCTGATATTTCTATCAGTAGAGATGGAGAAATTTTATGTACTGGGCACATGTATGAAAATCTATTCTTTTTAAACCCTATTAACAACCAATCAAATAACGCTCAGTCTGAACCTTTAACTAAGAAAAGAAAGACCAATATCAACAATTCATAACTTTGGCATCTAAGGTTGGGTCATATTAACTCAATCGGGATTCAGAGGCTAATCCATGATGGGCCTTTGGGCTTATTGAGATTGGAAAGTTGGCCTCAATGTGAATCCTACCTGATGGGAAAGATGACCAAGAGGTCATTTACATAAAAGGCGGATAGAGCCAAGGAGGTGTTGAGTCTTGTTCACACTGATGTGTGTGGTCCATTGTCTACACCAACTAGATGAGGTTTTGAGTACTTCATCACTTTCATGGATGATTGTACGAGGTATGGTTACATTTACCTGATGAGACGCAAGTCTGACTCTTTTGACAAGTTTAAGGAGTTTAAGGCTGAAGTGGAGCGTCGGACAAGTAAATTAATCAAAACCTTACGATCGGATCGTGGTGGAGAGTACCTCCTAGGTGAATTCAAGGACTACATAGTACATCATGGGATAGTATCCCAACTCTCTGCGCCGGGAACACCCCAGCAGAACGGAGTAGCTAAGAGAAAGAACAGGACGTTAATGGAAATGGTCCGAAGCATGATGTCTCATGCTGCTCTTCCAGTGTCCTTTTGGGGATATGCCCTGGAAACAGCGGCATATGTTCTGAATTTGGTGCCTTCAAAGTCAGTACCTAGGACTCCCTATGAGATGTGGACTTAGCGTAAGCTAAGTCTGAATCATCTCAGGATTTGAGGTTGTCCAGCTTATGTACTGATCAAGGGAGACTTGGAACCAAGATCAGAATTATGCTATTTTGTTGGCTATCCAAAAGGGACAAAGGG
Organism: Voacanga thouarsii; assembly: GCA_026120185.1. Taxonomy (NCBI): domain Eukaryota; kingdom Viridiplantae; phylum Streptophyta; class Magnoliopsida; order Gentianales; family Apocynaceae; genus Voacanga; species Voacanga thouarsii. The sequence continues at coordinate 1,644,197 of JANUWF010001825.1, forward strand.
ATGTTACTTTTATCATCCTAAGGAGCAGAAGGTACTAGTCAATACCAATGCTAGATACTTGGAAGATGATCAAAGTACTTCTACTAAAGGTTTAACAAGGTTGGAACTTGAGGAGAAGTTATCTACGGAATCAACTTCTTCTGACCCGATTGTGGAGCAAGAAGAGGCACAGCCTCAAGAGCCTGTGCAAATGGAGCCTCGTCATAATGAGAGAGTGTCTAAGGTTCCGGATAAATGGACTGGAGAAGCCTTTGAGTTGGTTTCCGACCATCAGGAACAAGACCCCACTAGATACGAGGAGGCTATTGCTGATGCCGATGCAAATCTGTGGCATGAAGCAATGAAAGCCGAGATTGAGTTTATGTACCTCAATCAGGTTTGGGATCTTGTAGCTTTACCTGAAGAGATAAAACTCATTGGGTGTAAGTGAGTGTACAAGGGAAAGAGGTAAGTGGATGGGAAGGTAGAAACCTTCAAAACTAGGCTTGTGGCGAAATGGTATACTTAGAAAGAGGGAATCGACTATGAGGAAACCTTTTCTCCGGTAGCCATGCTTAAATCCATCCGCATTCTCCTTGCCATCGCATGTCACTATGACTACGAGATATGGCAAATGGATGTCAAGACGGCATTCTTAAATGGCCAACTTTGCGAAGACATCTATATGTCCCAACCGGAAGGCTTCATTACTGAAGGCCAGGAACATATGGTTTGCAAGCTTAAGAAGTCCATTTATAGACTTAAGCAAGCATCAAGAGCATGGAACATTCATTTTGATGAGACTGTAAAGTCTTATGATTTTATTCAAAACAAAGATGAACCATGCGTGTACAGGAAACTTGAAGGCATTAATGTGGTTTTTCTTGTCCTGTATGTGGATGACATTCTACTCATTGGAAATGATGTAGGAACATTGTCATCTACAAAGGTTTGGCTGTCTAGTCAATTCAGTATGAAGGATTTGGGAGAAGCCAACTACATTCTCGAGATTAAGCTTCTTAGAAATAGGAAGTAGAGAATGTTAGGGTTATCCCAAGCAACATACATTGACAAGATGCTGGCCAAGTACAGCATGGACTCATGCAGGGGAGCTCTAATCCTTTGCAGACATGGGTTGTTATTTTCTTCAAATGATTGTCCTAAGTCTCAAGAAGAAAAGGACAGAATGAGTAGGATTCCCTACGCTTCGGCTGTAGAAAGTCTCATGTACGCCATGCTGTGTACTAGGCCAGATATCTACTTTGTCGTAGGCTTAATTAGTAGATATCAATCAAACCCAGGGGAGGTTCATTGGCAAGCTGTAAAGCATTTCTCAAGTACCTCAAGGGAACGAGAGATTATATACTGGTTTACAGGGCTGATGATTTGGTTCCTACAGGATACATAGACTCAGACTTCCAGGCGGATAAGGATGAGAGAAAATCCACTAGTGGATATGTCTTCACCTTGTCTGGAGGACCAATTTCATGGAAGAGTATAAAGCAGTCTTGTATTGCTGACTCAACCATGGAAGTTGAGTATGTGGTAGCTTCAGAGGCGTCCAAGGAAGCAGTTTGGCTCCGGAAGTTCCTTTCGGAACTTGGAGTCGTACCACATATGGACAGGTCGATTGTGATGTATTGCGACAACACTTGAGCAGTATCGCAATCTAAGGAACCTCGGAACCATAAGAAGGGGAAACATATCGAGAGGAAGTACCACCTGATCCGGGATTTCATTCAGAGATGGGAAGTCGTGGTGGAACATATTGCCTCAAAAAGTAATCTAGCAAATCCATTCACCAAGCCTTTGGCTGAAATAGTCTTCAAGAGACACTTAGACGCCATAGGAGTGGGCACCTATGGACTTACCTAGTCTTAGGGTGCAAGTGGGAGATTGTTGGATTGTATGCCCTCTTAGATCAGGTTTCTGATGTAAAATCGAATATTTTAATAAAAGAATTTATTTTCAGAAATTAGTTGTGAATTTACTTTTTGTTTGTGCATAATTTTCGTTTAGAACAGACCCATTGTGTTTAAATACGTGATCCATGTGAATGGTGATCTTTCACAGTAAGGTATAGATCACGGGTTATTTAACACATAAACATTTGTTCTTAACCTATTGATGAGACTGGGAATCTCATCATGTTTAGGTTATTATGTTATGAATTCCAAATGGGGAATGGCTTACCCTTAGCCAGTAAGTAGTCCACTCACTTCATGACATAAACGTATTTCGAATACGTAGAACAGGACCTGTAGTAGTGGTTTCTAAAAGTACTATATGATAGAAATCTAGACTACTACCGCTATAGCGTGGACTAGTACTCTACGACTTGAGTATGAGTTGGTGGTCTGACGAAGCTGGAAGCATATGCTTTGATATGCTATAGTTAAGGTTCTATAATAGAACCAATATACTTGTGTATTGTGTATATATAACTAGTTAGTTAAGACAGACTTGTACAAGATAGTTTCTGCACTATATCACCCCTTCTGGTTGTCCGAATGGTCTAAAATGTCCAAGGCCCTGGGAAACATGACTCGAATGTTTGCTTTAGGGTAACTCTCTTGAAAAGTGGAAACACTCCAGAAAGTCGTGGATCATTGGACTAAAAGCTTAAGGATGGTAGATATCATTTAGAGGGGTGTTAGTACACTTCTTCCTCTCTAAATGTACAGCAATGTGTAGAGGGGTATTTTAGTCATTTCACCTGTAGGTCGGAGACTTTGCTAATGCAGCATTGTCCTTGGGGTCAATATTTTCTTATGGTGATATTAGGAAATATTTAAAATGCAAAATACAGCTATTTATATAGTAGGGGTATTTTGGTCATTTTAGCAGCTAAGGCGATATGTCTTTTTGGTCCTCGGAATAGCCCGTAAGTCCTAACTATTTTTGGGTTGAGGAATTAGTCTCAGTTCAAGAGAATTTTATTTTATTTTGTTTTATTCAGGATGTCTAATTTATTATTAGGTTGGAATAAAATAAATAAATAAATAAAATAAAAATAGGAGTTGAGAGAAATTAATTATCTGGTTTAATTGGTTAATTAATTATTCAGGACTTAGGTCCAGTATGAATAATTAGGAAATTAACCTGGGCTTAAATTAGGGGAAATAATTAATGCTTAATTGTTTATTGGGTTATTTATATAAGTTCAAGAAATAAATAATTAAATATTAATTATTTTGGTTCATTTGATCTCATTAATTATTTATTGGGTTATTTATATAAGCTCAGGAAATAAATAATTAATTTTTATTATTTTGGGCCTTTTGGTTCCAAGAGAAATAATAAATATTATTTCGATCCAATAGCTTGGACCGTAGGGTTTTTTCTAGATACAGTTAAGAAGAGTTTAGGGTTAAGCCAAACTTATTCTCGGGATAACATCCGGGTGTTTGAAATATGATATCCCGGGGGATATATTTATCAGATAATGAGAGACCTAGTTTTGACTGACCAATAAAGTAAATCTCTGGTAGAAGAAAAACCCTAATCTCCCAAACACAACTGAGACTCATGTCCCTCTCTCTCTTGCTCACGCCTCCCTCTTCTCTGTTATTTCTCCTTGGAGCTTTGCTAACCAATAGCAAGAGAACCAAGGGGAATTGAGACCGTTCTTCTTCTCCGTTGTGTTCACCGACTAAAGGTTAGGTTGTGGTATATTCTGAGAGCTAAAAGGCTTGACGTTCATGCAAACAAGGCGAAGTAGGAAGCTAACGCGGGTTTTCAACCGAAAGCTTCTTCAAGTGGGTAAGGCAAAGCAATTCTTTTCGTTCAAGCCACTCCTACTCAACCTAGTAGGCTTAGAGCGCGCAAAGGTATGATCTTTACGCTTCGTGTGGCCTTTAAGGTCTGCGTTTTTTTCCTCTGTTTTTTTTCGTTGGTGCATGCTTCCTCTGTTTTCCGTCCCTCAGTCTCTGCATAACTGTTTTGATAAATGATACTTGTTTGCAAGCAATTTTTACGATGTTATTTGGAATTAATGTCAATATGATGTTTTGACACAAGGATTGAGCCTTGGCTGAAAATGATGAGTTATACTTGATTGTTGTGAGATTTGGATTGGAAACGTGAATATTTTATTTTCAAAACGAATTTGCTAAATTTTAATTGTTCAACTTCGAAAATGATTTCTTAAACCATTGTCAAACGATTTGAGAACGCTATTACGAAAAATCACGTTTTGCAATCAAACTAATCAAAGACTTTTAAAAAAGGAAAAATGATTCTGCCCCTAATCTGGGAGCATTGAGTACTCAGCAAGGGTAGGCTAGTGATACTAGTATCGAAGAGCAAGAGTGAGTCTTCTGGCAGGAAGCCACCTCCAGAAGATAAACTCCACTTGGAAAGGCGACAGTACTACTTAGTCAGGCCGTCCGCGCTAGCATATGAGTCCATGTGAACATTGTTGACCCAGATTGGACAACCGGAGTGTCGGGTGTAGAGATGGAGGAGTATCTCACCGAGTGGGTGGTGCCTCCACTGCCTATTGTTGAAAGAATACATTGAAAAGCTATCATGGTGGTAACCATGATATGGATTATGTTGCTATATTGTTGAATCATTTGCTAATCCCTACTTAATAAATTATAAATGTGATGAAACAGTGATTTATTGTGAATTATTTTGGATTTATTGAGTAAGGCTCCTTTGTATAACTATTATTGATGAAATTGACTTGCAAACACGATTTTGTGGTTTTGATAAATCTACATACACGAAATAGTTATAATTGACATTTGCACACACGGGACTTACTGAGATGTCAATCTCACACCTTTTATATCATGATTTCAGGGGATTACCTATATTAAGCAGGGTGAAGCTAGGGTTGAACTCCAGTTTATTTATTTAATTGTGTTTTTGAATTTATTTCAAGAGACGTTTATTAGTTTTGAGTTTCAGACTTGTATAAGTTTTACTTTCGGATGTAATGGAATTATTCTTTTAATTTTATTTAGTAGTTTGGTTTTATCTTGTACTTCATTATAAAGACCCCTGGTCCTTTAGACGGGGCGACATTCTACCCTATCTAGGTACCTAAGGTGTGGGGTGTTACAAGTGGTATCAGAGCCTAGGTTTAGGCAATTGGCTTGATTGGGTGGTACCTAAACCTTAGGAATTGGGATTCGTTGAATAGTGTTGACCTCTAAGAGTTGAGATTTAATTCTGATTTTTTTTGTGTTTCTTTTATAGGATGTCTAGAAGATCCGCAGTTGTAACTCGTGACTGGCCTTTTATGTGTGGTCCCACTAGTGGTAGAGCACCTAACCCCAGCCCCGTACTAGATTCATCATCATCTGATTTATAGGCAGAACCTGAGGGTGGATGGATTTTGGGTGAGGACGAGGTAGACCATGAGCCACCTATGATAAAAGACTTTGGAGTAGAGAAAGAACCCGAGGACCTGATACCTGAGATGCCTGCACTTGAGGAGAATGGGGGTATGGTACAGTATAAGGGAGATGATGAGGAGAAGATAGGGGATGAAAGAGCAATGAATGATGAGAGTGAGGATGAGCTAGGGGAACTTGAGATTGAGGGGGAGATAGGAGAGCTAGAGAGTGAGAGTGAAGCGAAGGTGATTGAGGGGGAGGGTAGTATTGATACACCTGCGACCCCATCCATAGAGGAAGGAATCCCGACGTTGTTAGGAAGTGAGTCCTATGAGTCGGAGTCTGGGAGACCTAAGAGTGCACTGATGCTGGCCATGGAGAAACTGAGAGATGCAGAGTTGAAAGCCAAACTAAGGGGTAGAGTCACTGAAGTGCGTTTGTTAGGGGAGCCTAGGAAAAAGCATAGATCCTTTGGTTTTGCAAGCGGTTGTGACATAGATTGCGATGTGGATCATGCCAATAGCAGTGCAGGATGGCTAGTGGAACCTCCTGCAAAGACTTCCGAGGATTCTAGCGACTCTAATGATGCTTAGAATTTTAGGATCTTTAGTGCTTATTCTTCTATTTTATTAAAGAGATGTTAGTTCATTTGTTTGATTCATCATTTATTCCTTATTCCGAAATTTTGTTTAGCAGAATAAAAAGGGCGTGTCTATGGAATACTCCCTTATTTTGTACCAATTTGGAATTGGTTAATAAAAAAATTATGATTCGTTGATTTCTTTAATTCACTTGGTGCATTATTTACAAAATTTATTTTCCGTTGCATTGCAAGTTATTTCAAATCTATAAGTTGATCAATTGCATGTCATGAACTTTCTCCTGATAAGGCTTGTATTGGGTGCAAGTAGATGGCACCAAGGCGTAGAACTGCTATGCAAGGTCTCTATTTCTGTTTTGATATACCCCGGATCGACTCATTCATATGTGAACGATAAATGTGCATGCCGATTAGGTTGGGGTAGGGTAGAATTGCCTTATATCAGTTAGTGAGTACACCTTTAGGAAGGCAAAGAGGTGCGAGTAAGGTAGTTTAAGGGTACGATGTTGTGGTTGGAAAAGAAATTTTAAAGGCAGATCTCATAATCCTACCCATCGATGACTATGATCTGATTCTAGGTATGGACAGGTTAGCACAGCATGGAGCAAGAGTGGATTGCAAGGCCAAGACAGTGCAGTTTGTTAGACCTGGATGCAACTTATTGGAGTTTAACGGGAGAAAGGTGAGGAAGTTGAAATTCTTGATAGCAGGCGCAAAGGCGAGGAAAATGCTGAAGAAGGGTTGTGTGGGATATTTGGCTTATCTAATCAATAAGCCCAAGGACCAGCACACTTTGGAGAACACCGAGGTGATAAAGGACTTTGCAGACGTATTTTCGACTGAACTTACTTCTTTTCCCCCTTCTCGAGAAGTCGAGTTCACTATCGATTTAGTCCCAGGAGCAGAGCCGGTGTCAAAGACTCCTTATCGGATGGCACCCGCAGAATTGAAAGAATTGATGAAGCAACTAGAAGAATTGGTTAAGCAATAGTACATAAGACCCAGTACATCGCCATGGGGAGCTCCAGTGTTGTTTGTGAAGAAGAATGATGGGATTTTGAGATTGTGCATAGACTATAGAGGGCTGAACAACCTCACAATCAAGAACAAGTACCCCTTGCCTTTGATTGTTGAGTTGTTCGATCAGCTGCAAGGTTCGTATCACTTTTCTAAGTTGGATCTCCGGCAAGGTTATTACCAAGTGGAAATCAAGGAGGAGGATATTCCCAAGACGACTTTCAACACTAGATATGGCCACTACGAGTTTGTGGTGATGCCATTCAGAGTAACTAATGCACCTGCCGTTTTCATGGATCTTATGCACAGGGTTTTCCAGCTGTACCTGGATAAGTTTGTGGTAGTGTTCATAGACGATATTCTAATCTACTTTAAAAGTCCCGAGGAGCATGCAGAGCATTTAAAGTTGGTACTAGAGAAATTAAGAGAGCATAAACTCTATGCTAAGTTCAGCAAATGCAAGTTTTGGTTGGATTCAGTGGATTTTCTTGGTCACGTGATATCTAAAAATGGAATCAATGTGGACCCATTGAAAGTCGAGACGGTTTCAAATTAGAAGCAACCGAAGAGCCTGACCGAGGTCAGGAGTTTCCTTGGATTAGCGGGGTATTACCACCGTTTTATTAAGAACTTCTCTATGCTGGCGACGCCCATGACCCGACTGCTAAGGAAGGACGTGCCATACGTTTGGAATGATAAGTGTGAGAAGAGCTTCCAAGAGCTTAAGAGGAGATTGATGACAGCTCCAGTGCTGAGCCTACCTGAAGAAGGTAAGGCCTACTCCTTGTACACAGATGCGTCTAAGGAAGGTCTAGGGGCAGTGCTGATGTAGGATAGGAAAGTTATCGCCTATGCATCGAGGAAGTTGAAGCTGCACGAGGTAAACTATCCAATGCACGATCTGGAGTTAGTAGCGATAGTGTTTGCTTTGAAGAAATGGCGACACTATTTGTATGGGGCAGAATATGAAGTTTTCACGGGTCATAAGAGCTTGAAGTACATATTCACGCAAAATAACTTAAACTTAAGGCTGAGGAGGTGGATGGAGTTTTTGGAAGAATACAAGTGTCCAATTAACTACCATACGGGGAAAGCGAATGTGGTGGCTGATGCGCTGAGTCGAAAAGTGAGGATGGCTAACTTGAGGGTACAAGAGATTCAAGTAGTACAAGATATATTAGGGGAAAAAACGGAAGTGAGAGAAGGGAAAATTACCTTGAGCAACCTAAGATTAGAGCCTGAGCTAAAGCAAGAGATTAGTGAGGCTCAACAGAATAACCAAGAATTTCAGACTTTCAAGGCCAAGGAAGTGAAGAGAGGAAATAAGGAATTTCGGACTGATGAAGCAGGAGTGACGTATTTCCGAGAACGACTATGTGTACCGGATAACCCAATATTGAAAAGAAAGATAATGGATGAGGCTTACAAGAGCAAGTATTCTATCCATCCGGGAGAAGTTAAAATGTATCAAGATCTGAAAAAGGCCTATTGGTGGCCAGGAATGAAAAGAGACGTGGCGCAATACGTCTCTACTTGCTTGACATGCCAGAAAGTAAAAGAAAAGTACAAGAAGGCAACCGGATTGCTATAGCCGTTGCCTATACCCGAGTGGAAGTGGCAAAAGGTGACGATGAATTTCGTTGCTGGATTACCAATGTCTAAGACTTTGAAGGATGCTGTGAGGGACTCCATGGAAAACTTGGCCAAGACATATATTTGCAAAGTAGTTAGATTGTATGGAGTGCCGACTAGTATTTTATCCGACCGCAATCCCAAATTTACTTCCAGGTTTTGGACCAAGTTTCAAGAGTCAATGGGGACGACTCTGAAGCTTAGCACATCTGCTCATCCGCAGACTGATGGACAATCTGAGAGAGTCATCCAAATATTGGAGGACATGCTTAGGGCTTGTGTATTGGATTTTAGAGATAAGTGGATAGATTTCATACCTTACGCTGAATTAGTATACAACAAGTCATTAGGCGTCGATTGGAATGGCACCCTACGAAGCGTTATATGGGCGGAAATGTCAAGTACCTTGTAGTGGGGATGGGCAGAGGATGGACAAATCAGCAAGTCTGGGGAAGTGAATATTGAGGAAATGACCGATAAAGTGAAGATAATAAAGAAGAGACTGAAAACCACTCAAAACCGACAAAAGAGTTATGCCGACAATAGAAGAATGGAGTTGGAGTTTCAGGTGGGGGACCGAACTTTTCTACAGATAACACTGAGCAGAGGGATTCTGAAGCATCCTAAAGGAAGGAAGCTGAGTCCTAGATACCTAGGACCTTTTCCCATGATTGAAAGGATTGGACCTGTAGCATATCGATTGGAGTTGCCGGAAGGATTAGTAGGAATTCATGATGTGTTCCATGTATCCCAGCTGAAGAAATACAACCCTGACCCGGAGTATGTATTAAACAAGGAGCCATTGATTCTACAGCCTAATTTGAGCTACGTTGAGAAACCAATTAAGGTTTTGGATCGGAGTGCCAAGGTGTTGAGGAGTAAACAGATACCTATGGTGAAGATTTTGTGGGATCATCACGGTACTCAGGATGCAACATGGGAAATTGAAGATTGGGTGAAGAAGAAATGCCCAAACTTGCTCTAAAGGTATAGTACTCTGAATTTCGGGGCGAAATTCCCTTAAGGGAGAGAGGATGTAATACCCCATGTTAGACCGTCTTTAGTAAGTGGGGAAAAGTCATGCATGTCATATTGAGTTATACCACACTTGATGATTTGAATTATTTTTATGAAAATATCAATTTGTTGTTGCATTAATTAATTTGTTCTTGAAGTGGTTGTGGTATTTGAGGTAGTTGAGTTTTATTTTATGGAAAGGGATTTATTAGAAAAAGGGATGGAGTAAGTGAGTAAGAATTAAGGGAATTTATTAAGAGAATAATTGCTAGGAATCAATGTGGTTTAGTGGATAGAGCTTGGTGTGTGTTCTTTGGTGGGCTTGAGTTCGAATCCTAGCTATCTCAAATTCTTTCATTTCCTTTATTTTCCTTCTACCCTAATTTTAAGGTTTGGAGACCAATTTTCTAAAATTTGGGGGTGTGCTTTATCTTGGGAATTATTTTGTGAAATTAGTAAATTAAAATTTTGTTCCTAATATCCTATCATAATCTTTTTTTTTTTTTTTTAGAAAATAGAAGGCCAAGAGCTGGAATTAAATGAGATGTTTGTCCCTTGGATTAAGACAAGGGTTTCGAAATTTTGAAAGGGGAAAAAGGAAGGGGGAAAATTCAGTAGCTACAAGGATTAGGAAACTAGAATTTTCCTTACCAAATAACTGTTTAAAAACTATTTAAAATTATTCAAATTAATATAGGGAATTAATTAGACTATTCCCTAAATAAATTATCTAAATTCTTTCTAGGGTTTTTGGAAAATTCCCTTATAATCAGCCGCCATATAGGGAAGAATAACTTACCTAAAACACTTCAAAACCTAGCTAGGGTTAACTAAGAAAATCCTAACCAATTAGGGCTTGAATTTAGCCAAAAGAATACCAGAATTTCAGCTATGCTCAACTACAAGGCAGATGGATCTCTTGATAGGTATAAATGCAAGACTTCTAGCCAAAAGCTATGCTCAACTAGAAGGTATGAATTATTTGGACACTTTTGTTTCAGTGGTCAAAACTACCACCATCAAAATTATGCTTGCACTTGCAGCTATTTCAAACTAGCATATACATTTACTTGACATTAATAATGCATTTTTGCACAGTGGTTTGTTTATCTACATGACTTTACCTCCGGGTTTTATCTTTACTGATCCTTTTTTAGTTTGCAAGCTCGATTAGTCCCTTTTATGGACTTAAACAAGCAAGTAGATAGTGGAATGTTAAACTTATTGCTTTCTTGTTATCCTTTGGCTTCAATCAATCTAAGAGTGATTATAGTTTGTTTTTTCAACATCACACTGATTTTTTCATTGCTCTTTTAGTATATGTGGATCATATTCTTGTCATGAGTAATCAGTTAGAGGCAATTTCTAAAATTAAAGCTCAACTAAATCATTAGTTTCAGATTGAAGATCTAGGGGATTTGCATTATTCTTTAGGCTTTGAAATTCATAGAACTTTAACAGGCATTACTTTTCTTAGAAGAAGTATGTCCTTGATCTACTTCAATCTCATGGATATATTAGATGTAAATTTGTTTCAACTCCTTTGCATTATAAATAGAAATTTGCTACCATAGATTCAAAGTTATTCTATGAGCCCACTTTCTACAAAAGTTTTGTTGATCGACTTCTTTACGTAACTCATAGCAGATGAGACATTTCTTTTGTTGTTCAATAGTTAAGCCAATTTTTGGCTGCTCCTACTGTTTTGCAAATGCAAGTTGTCTACAGAGTTTTTAGATATCTTAAGGTGGCTCTCTTGACCTTGGCTGATCCTTTCCTGATGACAATTCTTTTACTCTTCAAGTTTATAATAATTCAGACTAGGCAGGTTGCTTGATTCTAGACATTTTATTACAGGTTATTGCATTTGTCGTGGTCAAGATCTTGTTTCTTAGATTTAATCTTTTGTTGCTCGCCGTTCAGCAGAAGCTGAATATCGAGTACTAGCTTAGTGCACTTGTGAATTACAATGGATTCTCCATCTTCTTCATGAGCTCCATTTTGCATGTTCTTTACCAATTCCTATTTTTTGTGACAATCAAAGTGTTGTATACTTAGTTGAGAACCCTATGTTTCATGAGAAAACCAAACATATCGAGTTTGATTGTCATTTTGTTCGCAATCAATTTCAAGCCGGTTGCATCAAACCTTTGCCTATTTCCTTTTCTATTCAATTGGTTGATATATTTACTAAAGTCTTACCACTTGCCCCCTTTCATTTGCTTTTGTCTCATCTTAGTATTATCCCTGCATCCAACTTGCGAGGAGCAGTTAAAGTTCAAGCAACTAGCTCAACAGTTGACAGCTCAGCAAAAAACAAGTTGCAAAAGGAGGTCAAGTTGGAGAATCCATCGGTTGATCCTGGTTGAGAATAGTTACTCAACTATAAGCTAGTATTGTATTATATTATATTTCTATATCAAATTAAATGCATTGCATATTTTTTAAGTTCCATGACAATCATGTATATATTGTTTTGGTTGTCTTAATGAAAAAAGTAGTCTTCTCAAAAATTGTTCTCTTACTCTTTATCACCTAGTTCAATTCAATTGTTTCAACATATTTGTATAATTACTCACGATTGTATAAATAACATTCATAATTCATCTGAATAAACTTTAGTGTAACAAAAACAACTTAATTCCATTTAAAAAAATTTCACATATGACCACTTTTATCATCGTCACATTTTTACTTTTTCTAATTTAAATTGTCAAAATAGTGCACAATTTCCATACTGAAATTGTGTAACCCCAATGTCATTCTGTCTAAATAATTATATAGGCACAAAATATCATTTCATTAAAGTTGTTTTTCTTTTTCTTTTTTTTTTCAAAAACCGTCTTATTACTCATACTCTGTATCTTGCCAAAAAAATACAAAAAAATAATAAGATAATTATTAATTGTAAAAAAAATATTTAGAAAATTACGGATACACATCAAAACAAAAGAATTTTAATATCTTCTCTTTCACTCTGTTTTCCTCTCCTTACAATTGAGGAATTCTACTTATATAAAAGGAGCATCTTATATAATGAAATGACAATAAAAATACTAAGAAAGAAATTTATAAAGTACATAGAATAAAGAGTGGCACTAATAGATTCATCCATGCAACTCTAATATGACAACAACAAACTAGTACAATGATTTGCTTCAAAAAATAAACACGTCCATGTAATCTTTTGATTGAGGATATCCTTTACATATGAAGTCCTTCAAAATTGTTGGTTGTATTTCAAAAATTCTGTATTGAGGGGGGGGGGGGGGAATAAAAATAAAAAAAGGAGTCGAAATATTTATGACAATAATTCTTTCAATTTTATCCACACCAATTTAAGTATTTTTTTTCCCCCTACTAATGAATATATAGCCAATCAAGGTTTTAACCGTAATAGCCCAAAGAAAGAGCCTGCTAATTAGTATTATTCACATCTTAAAAAAAAAAAAAAAAAAACTCACCGTTACATTAAAATGGAAGTCTAATACATTCTTTAATCACCAAAACAATTACTCTATTCTCCCTTCTTTCTTCTCCTTGAGTTGTTTTATTCACATTTTTGTATGAAGATTTCAAGGTCATATACATATATATTCAAGGATTTAAGAATAGTAAACAGCTTTAAATATGATACAGGGATTGGTTCTCTTTTTGCACAACATAGACTTCCCATTCTTTATCACCCTTCCGGCTTCCCCAGTGTACAACCTGTAGAACTTCTAGCTCCTAAACTTTCTAACCCAGAAAATGTACTAATCTAAAAGAGGTAAAACTAACTTGATTACACATGATACATCCATGGAGAATGGAATCACAAACAAATGAATTGGCCCATCGTGGAAGATTACAGTGGCAGATACCATGCACATCTTGATGTCTAGGGAATCAGGTCCATTTGACAGTGACTGCAGCATCTGGGAGAGAGTCTCAGTTAGCGTCCCTCGCATTGAAAATTTGGAGAGACAGTAGCTGAGAGCTGTAGATCTTCTGATCAGAGATGTTATAGAAAACGAAAGAAGTCCTTGGCAATCAGCGGAATAATTCTGGAAATGACCACATGATGAACCTGGCGAATAAGTCTGATTCCAGGAACTCTATATGAGCAGCTCTTCCGATAAAAGTATTCAAGTTCCGCCCTTGCATTGAGGTATCAAAGTTAACATCACATCGCATAAATACTCTATGCTCGGAGGATGGAGCACGGATCTGGTCCAAGCAGTCATTAAGCATCTCAAGAAAAGCTTTTGCCTTCTTTGAAGAGTCTCCTGAAGATGCTGGGCACATCTCAATTCGAGCAGAATGATATGGTACATAACCATCCTGAGACATAGACAATGGCATCAATATTTAAAGATCAAGTATATAAACTGGATTACCAATATAGCGACATGGTTTCACTTAACAAGCTTCAAGGAAAAAATTGAGTAATCAATATACATGGATACGTCTTTTCTCAGCTTAACCTTTGAATAACCTTTATGCTCTGAATATTGAGTTAAATGTTCTTAAAAGGGATCAATGCTTGTCCCCAATCTACCCCATGGTGACTTGAACACAGGATCTTTTCAGTCCCAGGTGTGCTCCCTGCTGAGCTGCCGCCTCTTGTCAAATGTCACACTCATTTTCAAATGTCTAAACCCAACTCTATGTAATACTAATATCGCAATGGCTTTCAAAGTATAACCACAATTCCCGGTTAAGTTGCAATGCCAAATATACTCGGGATTTGTAGCACACAAAATAAAATTTTAGCCATAGTAGCTTTTGCACAGCAGGCAGTTGATGTTGGGCTTCCAAGAATTACTATTTAACTGCAAATTAAATTTGTCAAATCAAGAAGTGCAAAATTCTTTTTCTTAAATATCTCTAGTTCCTGATAGCATCTAAACTTGAAGCGCAACTGTTACTTGCAAGTGATGACTGAAGATGAGAAGTGGAGAAGTTGTGAAAATAATAGTCATGACATGGTAACCATCATCCAAAAGAGAGTAACAACAGTCTCTGACAACAGACAAGACAAGTGGCTTATCAACAATCATAATGTGTGTTCAAACTGAACACAAAAACAGAGGGGGACAATGGAAGAATGGCTGAAGGCAACTCTTTTCCTCTATAAAGCATTGTTTTGATTCATTCATTCGAATTTCGAATCAAGACATGATCCCTCTCACCACGTTCAAAGAAACAGTTCAAAGATTTCAGTAACCAGCTACATTGAAACAGCTGAAGCACTCCATATTCCCACTCTCAAATCCTTTTCTGAACCTTTTAACTAAAAGCACCAATATAGAAGTCAAAGGAAAAGAGAAGATATTCTCAACCAATGCTCAACTACTTGCAGCTTCTAATCATCAAACAGAGTAGCATCCGTCTTCAGTATCAATTCAAAGACATTAACACAATCAATTGATCCATGTAGATATACATCATGACGAAGCACATTATGCCTCAAATTAGATGCCAAGTCATATTACCACACACAAATTGACGTTTCCTGTTGGGTTAAAATGCAATGGTAAAGCAGCCCAAATGCAAAAGTGCTTCTTTTTTTTTTTTCTTCTTTAGAGATTCTCATTTCCGTGCATCTGATAGATACACAAAATTCCAAAGTGAAGAACAGTTATTACAATGAAAAAAGAGAGAAGAAAAAATGGATTCTCTGCTAATCATAAACACATCTATAACCTTATCAGTATTTTGTGCTTCTAAACAAGAAAATAGTTTGGCAATAAGACCACAAAGACAGATTAGTAGAAATAGGAAGCAGAAAAACTTGCAAAGGATAAAGGGAAATACCTGAGGCGAAGATAACAGGATAATATTCCTAAAATGCTCCAATGTCTTTTTCTGGAAGAAAAGAAACCAAGTGTATCAGATCTACAGGAAATAGCAAAGGCTAGAGCGATGGTTTTATCTTTCCATATCCCTCCCACATTAGAAATATCAAGTTTATATGAAAAGGTGAGAGGAGAGGAGCAAAGGGAAATTAAGTATTACATTACTACCTTACAGAGATTGTACAGGAAAGTATTTTGGATATCTGGATCATCAGTGAAAGTAAGCTGATGAATGCATTGTGTGCCCTTGAGCTTCTTCAGTAGCCACAAACCAGAATTAAATAACGAGTTTGAACTGTACAGATAACCTAGATGTGGACCAGAAACAGACACATAGGTATGCAGGTACCTAAGGTAAGGTTCCATGATGGTCTCTGCAGAAAGAAAGCACAAACTCAGTGCATTTCCAAATTGATTTGAAAACATTCTTTAGCCAAAGAATAGAAACCTGTTAATGCAGTTCTCAAAATGATGTTTCCAATGGAATGTCCAACAAAGCTTAGCTTGATACTTCTTAGGTTCCCAGATCTTGAGACTTTATCCATCTTCTTTTTGACAAAAGATACTACCTCTTTCGCTAGTCTTTCTCCCATTTCTCTAAAATCTCCAGATGTCTTCTCTTCATTAACCTCTGACATCAAAAATTCTACCTTAGGATCAATCAAAAGCCACTGATTCCGAACAAGTCGCAAGTCCAGATGATGTCCCTGCACATTTTATGTCAGTCTGATTAAAAAGTAATCATTTAGAGTTAAAATGAACTGTCAGATAATTCATGAAACATGCATACGTTAAACATCCTTCCTCCTAGAAACTTAGTAACTCCTTTACACAAATGTTGATTTGGCAATGGAAAAGAATAAGTATGATGAACAACAACCAAAAAGACAAGAAAAAACTAAAGATGCCAACACTTTGATAGACTCCAGAAGAAAAAGAAGGAAAGGAAACCACCCAAAAAAAGAAAAGTAGCTTGAAAAGACACCTGAGAGAGTTTGATTCTTTCATGGTTGGTAAGAGCCTTTATTGAGCAATTCTATTATGACTTACAACTTTCATTTACGATGATTTAATTACATAAAGTAAAAACTATAAATGGTGACAAATTTTGTGTTCTGACTTCTGTAATTTTAGTTTAGACAAAAGAAACAACTCTGATTTATTTTCCAAGTCACATTCTATTATAAAGCTATAGTTTGCACATAGGAACTAAAATTAATTATATATCTTATATTTGTTCGGATGTTCTGGTTTTTCTCTCAAAAAACCTATTGAAGTAAATATTATCACTTCAGTTTCAATTCCTGCTACATAAAAATTTTAAACTAACAAGTTGGTGTATTTAGTTTTCTTCGGTGTATTTAGTTTTTCTTTGGGTTATTTTATTTAGTCTTTTTCTTTTTAGGGGTGGGAGGAATAACCCTTGCACTTGTTGGATAGACAAGGCTTATTTTTTAGTTATGAGTTGACAAAAAGAAGTGTGATCATTATGAGTTGCAAGGACATGAACAGAAAAACCTCATGCAAAAAGTACAAAAAGGAAGCCATCATAGCTTAAGTACCAACTCTAGCGCTTCCAACAGGCAAAAATTGTTAAACTCCCAAGACAAACTTTCCAATCTAAACTAGAAAAAAGTGGACAAAAAAGCCCAGTGCATAAAAATGAGAAAGATAATACAACATACCTGAAACCCATGAACAAAGACAACAATCTTCAAAACACGGCCATTTTGCTTATGGCTAGCACCAGATAATTTGTCCATGGATTTGAATCCAGAAACAGGAAGTGGGTTTTCCTTGCTCTTTTGGTTCAAATTGCCGAAGAATGAATTTCCACTAGTTGAATGCAATGGTGCATTCACAGCACGTTCAACAATTATAATAGGGATTCGTGAAGGATCTCCAAATATATGCATATCTTGAATTGACCTACTATTGATCTGCTGAGGAGTAACACCGTCAGATACTCAAAAGTGAAGAAAAAACCATAATAGAGGCAGCAGTATTTATGAGCCACCCACCTTCATTTGAGCAATACTTCGCCTATGAAGCTCAGCTCGTGTAGCTGCAGTCTGGGAAGGCTGCACAAAGCAAATATAAATGTTTCAAAATAAGCTGCTAAACAATGAAGAACCTACTGGTGATCAGCACTGCAAAAATAATATAATGGTAGTTTCTGACTAAAAACAACTAAAAGGATTACTACGGCATCGTGACCAGAAGTAAAAATGTCTAATGTTTTTGACGTGTTTACCTCCTCAGCTAATCTTCGTAAAATAGGTGCTCTGCCATGCAAACTGTGCACTGAAGAGTCATCAACAGCACTGCTTATGTATTGGTGAGGCATCTCAACTTTCAAGTAGACCATCCATATTGACCATTCAGCTCTGCGATCAACAGCCCATTGCTCACGCAGAAATTCAAGGATCTTTGTTCTGTTAGCCCTGGTTTTGAACAAATAAAACAGAGATCAAGGCACACGGCAATAAGCAGCAAATATATTGCTTGAAAATATGAGGCTCCAGGCTCTTTTGAAAAGGTAATTGAAGATACAGTATCGAGAAATATATAGTGCAATAAAAAACGTTCAGTCATCATTGTCCATTATTATACGTGATTTCACTTGTAGACAATGCAACTTACATTTTCCAGTTTCATAACAAATATTTTTCTGTCTTCAAGAAAGGAGGCTACACAGAGAAGATATAAAATCAAGAATGTACAAAATACTTTTGGAGAAATTTACAGAAAAAAGTACACATTTATGCAGTTTACTTGGCTTAGACAGATTAATTGAAACCAGGCTACCAGAAGTCCACTCCCAGGATGAAGTGTTGCGAAGAATCAGAAAGATAAATCTACTTAAAAAGGCTCATCTACCACCTGAGGCTTTGGAGTGCAAGGAGCATGCAGCCTCATCCATTCATATAGAAAGATTGATTCTGCATGCACAACCCATGACCTCCCTTGTTGTAAAGGAACAATCTTATGCACCATGGGTTTCCCTATATATGGTGTTCATGTGTAAAGAAAAGGCAAATCCTGTGCACAAGGGCCCAAACAGAACAAAGCATGGGAGGGGTTAGAGAGGTCCAACCTAA
The DNA here is from genome assembly GCA_026120185.1 of Voacanga thouarsii. Classification (NCBI taxonomy): domain Eukaryota; kingdom Viridiplantae; phylum Streptophyta; class Magnoliopsida; order Gentianales; family Apocynaceae; genus Voacanga; species Voacanga thouarsii. Next base: position 1,662,732 of record JANUWF010001825.1, read on the forward strand.
GCCCCTGAGCCCAAGACGATGGTAGCTTGTGTTGATTTGTTATCCTAGATAATAATAAACAAAGTTCTCCACCACTTTTCATAATGACATTTGTTCTAGCAACATAGGACTTGAAAAGCTACCCCTTCCATGCATCTTATAGGATAAAGAAAGTCAGGACAAACTGGATTCAATGTTTATAAATAGAGAAAAGGCATTTCGGTTATGTAGTTATCTTTTCACTTAGCTATCTTCTATTACCCCTAGTTGAGTTCAGGACAGAATAGTGAACAAGCACTAGACAACATTGCCAACACGAAAACAAGACTGGAAATGCATACAATTTTTCATCATTATGAAAGGTGTAAGTAGTCCGTAAGAGGCATAATGATGCAGGTGAGGAAACTGGGGTGTTAAATGTAATACAGCTCTTGTTCAAAATATAACAACTTCAAAAAGAACAGTTGTGAATCTTAAATTAAGCATGTTAATGTATTTCCTTAGCTTGATATCTATTATCAAGCAAATAGAATGGCGGTATTGACAATTTTGCATTTTTCCCTTTTTTCTGGATACATTGGATGGGTTTCTAGCTTGGAATGGAAAATCTTTGCAGTGTTGCTGAAACCTACAATTTTCTATTTTAAGTTCTATTGTCTTATACTAGTATATACCATGGAACGGAAATGTATACTAAGCAGTGGCTGTTCAATTGGTAGTTGATGGTGCTTGACAGAAGTTATGAACAAAAAGGTTGTCGATTGAACAGCAATTACATGATTATGAATGATATCAGAGTTAAATCATAAAAAATTATGCAAGCAATTATATATAAATATCTTGCATCAGAATATTCTTCAGTGCAAAACCATAACAATTTGTTGATATTGTCATGTTTGTTTTCCTTCTCTTTCTTTTCAATTTTCTCATTGAACTATGTTTTGCAATATTGTTTCCATTTGTGGCTAAAAAAACAAAGAAAAATATCACCAGAAAGGCAGTCAATCCCTAAAAAGGGCTGTCTTTGTTTAATTATCTAAAACACCTATTTCAATGTCAAAAAACAGATAATATTTTCATATTTACAACCTCCAAACTGCAAAGCATATGGTGGTTAAACAAAAGATTAGGGTATGAAATGAACCTGTGAAACTTCAGAAACATACTCCACAAATAAAATGTTTGATTGCCAAGAGAGTGGAATGAGCGTAGTAGTTCATCCTTGGACAAGGACTGGAGAAATCCTTCACTTTGAAGGTTAAAAGCCCCATTTGGTTTCTGTTCAAGAACATAAAAAGGCCAAGCTTGAAATAATGAAGAAGATGACTAACGTGATGATAAGTACTTTGCAGGCTCAAACCAAGAGTATACATCTAAATGTTTATGGTTTCTACTTGCCACTTTTTTTGAATCTCCAGCGCTAGCTTCCTTATGATCTTTGCTTGAAGTGGCGGTTACAACCAAATCATGATTATCAAGCTTAGAAGTAAAGTCAGGTAAATCAATAGTTTGATTAATAGCCTTGCTAAGACTATGTAACTCTTCAATAAGTACATCACGGGCAGCCAAAAGTGCTTTGACAAGCATTGCCTGCATAAGGAGCAAGTCAAGAGGTCAGGTTATAAAGTCCACATTGTAGAGTATATTTAAGGACAATATCAATGGACACACTACAGGACTTAAAAAAACGCTCCTCTTCTTTTACTTAAAAAAACGCTCCTCTTCTTTTAGTTAACATAGAACTGGTCATTACAAAGCACAAACCAAGGGGGAAAATCCATAAATAATTGCTAAATGCCTAACCAAACATGTCTACGTCCAAAAAGTCTATGCAAAAGATGCAAGGTTGATTACTATGTATTCCTCATGAAACCAAAAGAAAATAAAAATGGGAGTCTAGGAAAGAATTGTTGTGGTTCATTGATCGGGACAATACAATTGAGATATCCATAAGCAAACTCAGTGTTCTCAATTCAATAAAATTTCACACTGCAAGCTTAGGGCTTCGTATTCAAACTAAATCAGAGATAAATATTATCATGGCATTACGCATAATGTTTAAAAGAAATTTCAATTCTCTGTATAACACTTGTGTGCCATCTTGAGCATGCTTGAATTATGCTATAATTTCCCATCTTCATGCACTGACTTGAGCTCCAACGCCTTATCATTTCAAATTATAATTGACTTTCTTCGTTTCTTAATTTCACAGTAAACTGATATTATAATGTGATTTCTTAATTCTCTGTTAATTCATCGTAGAATGCTTAAATATATATATATATATATATATATATATATATATATTATGATTGTCTCCCAATAGTTGCTACAACCTCTAGAATGTAGTCAACACTTTGCAACCACAATATGGTGTAAGTAATTAATTCCAAATTCATTTCCACTCATTCAACTGGCATTTGTTGCTTCAAAATGACTAACTGGAGTAGCTTTCTCCACGAAGGTAAAATTTTCAATGCAAACCCACAGAGAAATCATGCTTAAGCTCACATAATATGAGGGGCTTAATCCTGCATTAGAATATACTTCATTGAAGTAGCCGCAGCCCATGCATATGAACTCACCTAGCCCCATTTTAGAGGACATGAGAGTAAGCTGTAAATTCTCAGTAGTAGAGCATACAAGAAGAACAATTTGAGGCAGTAAGGCCTCTCAACTGTTTTAACATCCAAAACAATCACAATATGGTTTAATCCCTGAAAGATATGCGACAAGATTTGAATATAAAGTTGCAAAGGAAAACAATCGGCTCTACCAGATGGTATGCACTGTCTCTTAACTGATTCACCCCTAAATATATCCCCACATGCAGAAAACAAAGGTACTACGGTAAGAATAAGGACACAAGGGTAATGAACAAGCAAACATGCACAGGAAAAAGCTGCGGTGAAAATAGAAAATAACCTCCAGCAACTAAAGCACCAACGTAAGAAACAGAAATGAACTAAAATTGCTACGACTCGAGAAGAGCACTTACATGTTTTGATGCATCAAAATTCTCATCATCAGCATCTTTGTCAATAGGGATATCACTGAAAGCATCAATCAATTTAAAATCTTCAATTGCTTGGTTATATGCACCAATTAGTGGAAGATAAATGAATATTATGCGTGAGTAGCCCCTCAATAAAAAGTTCTGCTATAGCAGAGATATCTCAACTCTTCCTTATCAGTTTAAGAAGATGGAATGCGACAAACCTGGGTACCTGCAATGAGGGATAAAGGCCGCCTTTCAATAGGCTGATGTGCACACTCAAATCAACAAGAACAGAATGAAAAGCATCAAAATGAACGGGGCAATATGAATGCAGCCCAAGAAGAGCTTTGGGAGGAAGCCGAAATTCATGTACTGCAGCAGGGCATGCATCCAAAGAGGCCTGCACATTAGGCCTGCACACAGCAGCTTACTATCAGTAATGCATTTAAATAGACCTAAAAACACGCCGAATTCAATTTTTTGTTCAATTGATACACAGAAACAGATAAATCAAGTGACTTATGCAGAAAAGCAACTAGAAGGGGAAAACAAATAATAAAACTATCAAACTTACCCATTCTCCAAAACTGGAGCATACATTAACTCAAATTTCAATATAACAGCTGATGTGGATGGACCCTGAGAGTTGTGAGATTTCATTAGTTTCATGTGTATGATACAAATGCAAAACTGAAGGCAAACATCTATGAGTACTGGAAAGATACAAGGTATCCACAAAGCTATTCCACTGGACAAGAAAGGCCTGCGTAACGTCTTCCCAAACGTGGAAACTTCGTTATTCGTTTTATTGCCTAGACCTAGGACACATACATTTTATTTCAAATGTCAATTCTTGTCTCCTTGCCCCTTAGAAACCAGGACCATGCATTTTGTACTCATGCTTAAAAACATTTTAGCAACAATGCCATGCCACCAGGTTTTTATGGGGTTGTTATATGGACTGAGAAAGAAAATATCTTCCTAGTCTCCATTGCAGTTCTAATCCGGATCCTCGGTCTTGAAAATCAATCCTACGGACATTTTATCATTCTTGCTGGCATATAACAATGTTGCCACACAGGTCCCTACAGCTGTCACGTAAAGCTCATAGACAGCAGAATATCTTCCTAAACCAGATATATGTGTTTGCTTGCTCGTGCAAAGAATGTTCAATATCATCTAGCATATATTCATGTCTTTTAGCATCGTTGGTTGCCAAAACACTAATAAATGAAATCGGGATAAAGATTCAGAGACTACTACCTCAAAATTAGTGAGGGGCAAGTTGAAAGCAACCATCATCGAAAGAAAGACATCCTGCCTTGCATATCTGATTCTGAAAGGCTGAGTTAAAAAGCTGTGATCTTCATCATTGATCCTCCATACTCCATATACGTCATCAGATCCTAAATCAGGAGCTGCAATTCCAACAAAGATGTTATGTGATTAAGCTCTTAACTTGTGATCTACAAAACTGTTCATTAAACAGTGGATATTGTATCTAAACCATGCATTTGTCAAATCCAAAGGCATATGATGGAAAAATTTAGCTTCCATCTTTTAATTTTTGATTTCTCAAACATGCAAAAGGGTCAGCCTTATTGCAGTTCGTGATAAGAGAACATAGTCGCACAACACACGTCATCCAGTGCCAAGGATATAGCATTGTCAGGAAACTGATCCATACAACATAAACAGTTACTTCTATTAAATAAATGTAATCATTTGATTACATTCTGTAAACTTGGAAAATTACCTTCATACTGAATGACTCTAGATGGAGTTCCCAACGAACCATATTCACCATCCTCCCACCTCATTGTGATTTTGATTTGATACCAACTAAAGATATGTCATAAGACATCACAATGCATTATTAAAAAAAAAAAAAAAAAATTGTATGGTAACAATTTCTTGTGGTTGACATCCCAAACTAGAAAGAATGAAAGTTAAAGTCAAAAGATCATACACATACCCTTGCTGAAACAAATCAAGGTTATGAAACCGATGAATATAAATGGCAATCTCATGGACAGCCTCCAACATTGGTCTTCTAGCACGTCTAAGTTTAGGTTTCGGGGAGCTGGGGTCAAGCACTTGCAACTGCAGCTGTTGTGATAGTGGTGGAACTGGTGAGGACCTCACATCAGTATTATTGAGTCTCTTGGGAGTTGCTCTGTTAAGACCAGCTATTACCCATCTAAGACGCCGCAAAATAGCTGACATCTATGATAGTTATTCCAACTCCAGAAACTTGCATCCCTTCAATTCCTCTTATCCAAATGAAGATTAGATCTGATCAACGTGACTGATGAGCAAATGAGATTGCAACAAGTTTTAATTGTAGACTTTAGAAGTATTGTGGATTTGTAAAATTCTATTTTGGAGTGGATTACGACGACGAGACACCTTCAACCAGGAGAAGGCCTGAGCACAAAAATGTAGGCTGAGAACAATTTTTCCACAAGCATGCACCAATACAAAATGTTCATATCATAAAGTAAAAGCAAAACAACCATTTAATTGAACTTTGCAAGATAAACTTGTATCTGCGGTATGTAACTAGACGGTTCGTGCAGATAATTAAACCTACTACAAAACACTCTTGAACTGACAACCAAATGAGATTGCAACAACTACTAATTCTAGAGTTCAGAAGTATGGCTGACTTGTAAAATTCCTTTTGGAGTAGACTAAGACAAAGAGAGGCCCATGACTGAAGAATGTCTGGGGAAAAAAAATGTAGATTGTGAACAATGTTTCCAGCATGCACCAATCCAAAATGTTCACTATTCTGAAGGAAAAGCATAACAACTACTTAAATTAGTCTGCAAGATAAACTTATATGTTCATTATATAATTTATTGACGCATGCAGATAAATTAAATTTATTATAAGACACTGTCAAACTGACAACCAAAGTTGCAAATTCCAATTCAAGGCAAAAGACATGGCTATGTTCTGCCCCTGATATATTCTCAGAAGAACAAAAAAGTGATACATGGAGCAAATTCCTGCTCCGGCAGGATACAAACATCTCCACTGGGAACTATCCACCTGTCTGTGATCACTATCACTTTGGTTTATAAAGAGGGGAAGGGGGAGGGGAAATGGCACATTTACTTCCACTAGGGCCATCTTGTTTGGTTGCGGTGGAAAGTAACTAAATGAAAGACTCCTTATTGCATTAAATTTATCCACTACATTTATTATTTTAACCATTGAAAAACGAGAAGAAAATGATATATTTGTCTTTTAACTTCATTTACTTCCTAACTCCTCTAAAATTGGAGGGGAAGATTTGCTAATTTGGAGAAGGAGCTACTCCCCTCCCAATTTACTTCCCTTTTATATTTACTTCTAACCAAACATGAGATTTTTCCATTTACTTCCACATTTATTTCCCCTCCTCAAATATTCCACTAATCACCCCAACCAAGCATAGGCTAAAGCATTGCAAAGGCAATACCTTGCAACCAGAAAATCATGTCACAGAAGCACTTTTTTGCATCCAAGAGAATTGGAGAACAAGGAACACACTGGAGCTGAGCCCCTCCATTCTTTGCTGCTCTCAAATTTCTACAGCCTTAAACAAGTCTAGATTAATGCTGTGTCAGATTTTTGAATGACCTAGAAGATGGAATCCATGAAAGATAGGTCATTCTGTCTATAACCACCAATTGGAGGACAGATGTGCAAAGAACTAGTCCTCTACTATATAACCATTAAACCCATTTACAACATCCTGCATTCCAATAGTTTGCTCCATTAGATTCAACAGCATAATAAATATCAAAGGAAGAGCTCCAAACACATTGACAGAAACATCTGATCTATCATTATCCCCATCCATTTTATACCCGTGATAATAGAAACCCTACAGAATTACCCCAATCTAATCCTATGACATGACTAGGCATAAAATTTCTCACCTAATCTGAAATTTATCTTTTAAAAAAGAAAACATAAGAAAAACAGCAGACCAGTGGTTCAACTTCTTAAAAAGTTGCTCAAAAGCAGCAACATTTATGTAGAATCCAAAAACCTGCCAGCCAAAAGAGAAATGGAAGAGAAAGGGAGGCTGAAGACAATCCGAAAGTCTACAGAAAAGACAGCTGACTCTCCACTAAGTAAGTAACATAACCTTGAGTAATAATAGCTCCATTACTAAACAAATGATGAAACAACAAAATGCAGTTCCAACATATCAGTTGGGAACTTGCACAGAGCAATTTAAATAAGAAAACTTAGTCTGCATATGAAGTCACTATAGCCACTAAGCGTAAGTAAACCAGACCTCCCAGAATACTGAAATAAAGCTAGCCAAAGAAGGCATGCACCAAGAAATAAAAATTATCAAGTTGGCTGATAAAGAGAAAAGAAAAGCATGAAGGTTGTCACTTCCTTAAATGTGATGTAATTTGCAGAAAGCAAACAACTTTATTATATATTTTAAGTAAAAGAAGAAATGCAATTAGTAGAAGACAGAACGAGGATGAAGAAACCTCAAGGAAGCAAAGTAAAAACTACACCGGAGCAGCTTTCCAATCCCCATGGACACTATATTTCAGCATTTTTGTACGCAATAATTGACTTCATTATTGCAGCTCCTCAAGTGAATCTTACCAGAGCCACTATTAAAATCAACCCAAGCATTTTCCCAATAAAGCGAAAATAATGCTCACAGCTGCACTATATCACTTTTTTTTCTTTTTTTTTTTTTTTGCATTAGCAGAAGCTCAGGAGAAAAGAAACTTGAGGCTGGCTTGCCAATATTATTTACAATCAAATTTGATATTTTGAAAAACAATGCAGAACCCATTACTTACAGGGAAGCAGCATGAGGAGCAAAGGTAAATGCGTGCAAATAGAGACATTATATATAGATATCAATATCGATTTCTTATACATTATTTGATAGGAAGAGTGTGATCTAGAAAGGGATTTGAAAGAGAGCTGAAATACCTACCTGGTTTTCCGGTAACGGAAGGCTATAATGGCCGTCGGCGGTGGAAACCTGATCAGAAATAAGTGGTTTGTCCGCAGCTCGCGGCGGTGCCGACGCAGAAAAAGGCCCGACAAAATGAGTAAGGGGAGACGAAAATGAGGACAGAGAGAAGACTCCTTCCGCCGTTGTTTGTCAGCACGTGGAGACTTTGTTTGGCTGTGAGGAAAAAGAGAATCTTGGAATTGAGAAAAACTAGCAAATTGAATAATGGATACTCGTTCTATATATATTTTTTTTATTACTAATAATATCCTAAATAGTCAAATTATTATTTGATAATTGTTATGAATTATTGGAATCTCCATTAATTAGTGGAGGCTCCACTAATTATGGATTTATGTGAATTATTAGAAGATTTTTATGGATGTCAACCATTTAGTGAAGACACCACTAATTGAGATTAGTTGAAGATAATGTATGCCCCGATGTATTTCACTAATTAGAGCTCTATAAATAGAGTTATGCTCTAAGCTTGTAATACACCATCATTTTGTGAAAGAAATATTAGTGAAAGAAAGATTAGAGAAAGAATTGTGAGAGAAAGAAAGAGAGAAGTTTGAAGAGAAATTCTTGTGCAAAGAATAGTTAGAATTTTTTTAGTGTGTAGTGTGTAGATTTTATTCTAATACTACCCTAATTTTATAACACGTTATCAGCACGAGTCTCTACCGTTATTAAAGCCAGAAGACAGGTACGCATTTATTGATCTCGCTAAATTCGAATTTGTAGCCCTTGATATTTCTGGAAAAAAAAATTTATATGTCATACAGAAATGCATCTAAATACTAAAAAAAAAGGAGATCCATATGTCATGTGGATAAAAAGAAAGATTTGACCACCTGAAGATGGTCGTACTACCCACTGCACGGTATGAATGGTTGCACCTGAAGTTGCAAGATTGTAAAACCGTGAACTCCGTGATGTATAAAACTACATCTTAGTTAAAAATTTTACGGAGAAAAAGTTACTGATGAAGTTATATTGGAGAAGACATTCTCCACTTTTCATGTTCTACAGTAACAATATCGAGAAAAAGGGTATCCAAAATTGACAGCTTTAACATGAGTTATTATTGAGAAATCATGAAGCCAGATGAACTGGCTCAACAGCACTCCCAGAAGTGAATGTTGTTGGCTCCAGTAGAAGCCATCGTTATAGTCGTAGTTGTGGCAGTGGCCGTGGTTATGGTCATGGACACACTCGATATTTCCCTTATCACAGAGAAATACTGACCACCTGAAGTGGAACAGAAAAGATAATAAGGGAAAAAGATATTTCTATTAATAATAAGCATTACATCTTTTATTCATATCACTAGTGTTCATATGAACTTGAGGATACATGCTTATAGTTGCTCTTTTGTAATTGAGCATTTGATTGGTGATGGAAGTGTTCAAAATAATTAAAAGTTTACTTTTAATATGTTTCTTTTATATTTTATATTTTTGGCATTGTAATAGTACTTATCGTTTAAGGGTTTTATTGTTTGAGTATTTACATTTATAAATATTTTGTTATGCCCAGATGGCTATTATTCCGCTTACCGGATACACAAATGGCATTGAAGATATATGCCTAATTGATAGTGGTACAACACACACCATATTGAAAGATAAAAAATATTTCTCTTACCTGCAGATGGGAGAAACAAATGTTAATACTATAGGTGGTAGTGTAAAGTTGATTGAAGGCTCTGGAAGAGCTAATATTGTATTACCCGGAAGAACAAATGTTGTTATTCCTAAAGCGTTATTTTCTTCAAAATCTCGAAGAAATTTATTAAGCTTTAAAGATATTCGCCGAAATGGATATCACATTGAAACAATGGAAGAAATTAGTTTTGAGTATCTCTCGTATTACTCAAATAATGTCGAGTAAGAAATCTTTATTAGAAAAGCTACCATCTCTTTCTTCGGCCTATATAGCACAAAAATCCATGCAATTGAAATGCATCATTCGAGTAAATCGAAATTTACTGATCCTGTTACATTTATCATTTGGCATGACCGTTTGGGTCATCCAGGAGTTATTATGATGCGAAGAATAATTGAAAATACACATGGTCATCCTTTGAAAAGTCAAAGGATTTTGACATCTGATAAATTTTCATGTGCTGCATGTTCTCAAGGGAAATTGATTATTAAACCATCTCCAACAAAAGTGGAGTTTGAGTCTCCGATATTTTTAGAAAGAATTCATGGTGATATATGTGGACCAATTAATCCACCATGTGGGCAATTCAGATACTTTATGATTTTAATTGATGCATCGACCCGATGGTCGCATGTTAGTTTATTATCAACTCGCAACCTGGCGTTCGCGAGATTACTTGCCCAAATAATTCGCTTAAGAGCGCAATTTCCAGATTATCCGATCAAAAGGATCCGTCTAGATAATGCTGGAGAATATTCCTCCCAAGTTTTTTATGCTTATTGCCTGTCAATTGGCATTACTATTGAACATCTAGTAGCTCATGTTCATACTCAGAATGGTCTAGCTGAATCATTCATTAAACGGTTACAATTAATTGCTAGACCGTTATTAATGAGAACAAATCTCCCGACAACTACTTGGGGACATGCTATTTTGCATGCTGCAGCACTTGTACGCCTAAGGCCAACAAGTTATCACAAATTTTCTCCCTTACAATTGGCTTTTGGTTCCGAGCCAAATATAGCTCATTTAAGAATTTTTGGGTGTGCTGTATATGTTCCAATTACACCAAACCAACGTACAAAGATGGGTCCTCAAAAAAGAAATGGGATCTACGTTGGATATGATTCTCCCTCTATTATCAGGTATGTTGAACCCCTGACAGGAGATGTATTCACAGCAAGATTTGCTGATTGTCATTTTGATGAATCATTATTCCCTAAATTAGGGGGAGAACCAAAACAGCATAAAAAGGATCTTGCTTGGACAACATCATTAAATTATCTTGATCCGCGCACAAGCGCGTGTGAACTTGAAGTTCAAAAGATAATTCATTTGTAAAGCATTGCAAATCAAATGTCAGACGCTTTTGTTGACTCTAGAAGAGTAACAAAATCGCATATGCCAGCTATAAATGCTTCTATTCTAATTGAAGTTTCAATAGAACAAAAGATTTTACATATAGCTGCTGAGCCAAAAGCATGGCCGACCTCTTGGTTCTAAAGATAAAAATCCTCGAAAGAAAAGAGGATTAACTGATCCAGAAGATCATATTGAAGAAAAGAATGATAAAGACCAAGAGAGAACTGATGACAAAGAACCCGAAGTTGATGAAAGTAACACTGAAATTTCTATCAATTATACCACTTCCGGTAGAAGTTGGAATCGGATAGAAACTGTTATTGATAATATATTTACATACAATATATCTCTTGATGTTACACAGGATAATGATGATCCTGAACCAATATCAGTTGATGAATGTCGGCATAGAAAAGATTGGCTGCAATGGAAAGATGCGATTCAATCGGAGTTAAATGCACTGACAAAACGTGAAGTCTTCGGACTTGCAGTCCGAACACCAGAAGGTGTAAAACCTGTTGGCTACAAATGGATATTTGTGCGAAAGCGCAATGAAAAGAGTGAAATCGTTCGATATAAAGCGCGATTAGTAGCCCAAGGTTTTTCACAAAGACCAGGTATTGATTATGATGAAACTTATTCTCCTGTTGTTGATGCTATTACACTCCGATATCTTATCGGTTTGGCAAGTACATGAAAAGATAGATATGCGCCTATTAGATGTTGTCACTTTGCTTACTTGTATGGAAATTTAGAAAATGATATTTACATGAAAATCCTCGAAGGATTTCATATGCACGAAGCATATAAACATTATCCTCGTGAAAATTACTCCATCAAGTTGCAGAAATCATTATATGGCCTCGAAGTAATCGGGCGCATGTGGTTCACACGTCTTAGTGAATATTTATTGAAAGCGGGATTTAAAAATGACCAAGTATGTCCATGTGTTTTTATTAAGAAATCTGGTTCTAAATTTGTGATATTAGCTATATATGTTGATGATATTAATCTTATTGGAACTCCTGAAGAGCTCCAAGAAACAATTGATTATTTAAAAAGAGAATTCGAAATCAAGGATTTTGGTAAAACCAAATTTTGCCTTGGTTTACAAATTGAACATCTGGAGAGTGGAACATTTATTCATCAATTAACATATACAAGCAAAAGTGCTAAAAGATTTTACATGGATAAAGCACATCCATTGAGTATTCCAATGATCGTCCGATCATTAAATGTGGATAAAGATCCTTTCCGACCTCAAGAAAATGATGAAGAACTCCTTGGTCCTGAAGTACCATATCTCAGTGCAATTGGTGCATTGATGTATCTTGCTAATAATACACGACCCGATATTGCTTTTGCTTGTCAATTTATTAGCAAGATTTAGTTCTTCACCAACACGACGACATTGGAATGGAATTAAACAAGTCCTTCGATATCTCCAAGGTACAATTGATCTCGGATTATTTTATTCAAATAAAACCAGTCCAACATTGATAGGTTATGCAGATGCTGGTTATTTATCTGATCCACATAAAGCACGTTCTCAAACGGGCTATCCATTTACATGTGGAAATACTGCTATATCATGGCGTTCTACGAAACAATCTATAGCAACTACTTCTTCAAATCATGCTGAAATTATAGCCATTCATGAAGCAAGTCGAGAATGTGTATGGCTAAGATCCATGATTCATTATATCCGAGAAAGTTGTGGATTATCATCAATCAAAGATATTCCAACTCCTCTTTATGAAGACAATGCAGCTTGCATAGCTCAATTACGAGGAGGATATATTAAAGGAGATCGGACAAAACATATTTCACCAAAATTCTTCTTTACTCTTGAACTTCAGAAGAAATGTGAAATTGATGTGCTACAAATTCGGTCATGTGATAACCTCGTAGATATTTTCACAAAGACTTTACCGACTGCAACATTTGAGAAGTTGAGATATAAAATCGGTATGCGTCGGTTTAAAGATTAAAGGAATCATCTCATCAGGGGGAGTAATAAACAAACATATAGAATAGTGTACTCTTTTTCCTTCACTAGATTTTTTTTCCCACTGGGTTTTTATCTAGTAAGGGTTTAACGAGGCATATTCTTTATATAATGGATGGACATCCAAGGGGGAGTGTTATGAATTATTGGAATCTCCATTAATTAGTGGAGGCTCCACTAATTATGGATTTATGTGAATTATTAGAATATTTTTATGGATGTCCACCATTTAGTGGAGACACCACTAATTGAGATTAGTTGAAGATGATGTATGCCATGATGTATTTCACTAATTAGAGCTCTATAAATAGAGCTATACTCTAAGCTTGTAATACACCATCATTTTGTGAAAGAAAGATTAGAGAAAGAATTGTGAGAGAAAGAAAGAGAGAAGTTTGAAGAGAAATTCTTGTGCAAAGAATAGTTAGAATTTTCTTATTGTGTAGTGTGTAGATTTTATTCTAACACTACCCTAATTTTATAACAATAATGTAATCGTTGACGTCAATTTTATCGAGCCGACACAACGATTATTTTGAGCCGATGTCGATTTGATAAATTGGGACGAGCCGAGGAAGTCAACATTTCGAGTAGCCGATTATCATGGTCAACGTTGGCACCACGGAGCCGATAAGAAGGAAAACAGATTCTTGATCTTTCGGCGCAAGTATTCTGCACGACCGTTGGGAGCGTCTTTGGCCGGAAGAAACTCCACGATCTGCTAAGGGCTCGTTTTCAGCAAGTATAAAATAGGAGCAGTGCTCAGAACCAAAAAAAGACAACAATCCATCATCCAGCAACGTTCAACTTCAATTTTTTCTACTCCATCGTCATTTACAGCTTTTTAGTTTAGAATCTCGTTTTCCTTATAGCTTTCTTACTGCTTTGCTTTAACTTTTTCTCTACCGTTTTGTGTACAATTTTTTTTTACAGCTTCCTATTCGTCTTGTTTCAATATCAGACGTTTTCTGTACTTTCCTTTAAACAAGTTAATACAAGTATCATTCTATTCTCCCAGAAAGGTCCTTCCGTTGAGCATTCTCAGCTGACTTTCTTGAACCCTTTCTATAGTAAATTTAAGGAACCCGGTTCCTAATTCAAAAAAGATCTGATACCATTTTCTATTCACCATATCGGATCGTTTGTGTTTATCGAATGTGAAGCCGATCTCCGTTTGCATCGGCTCCCTATTTTAACAACAACAGTAATATAATATCTAAATAGATTTTGTCTCCTCGACCTTGAGTCAATATTAACAAAAAAAATTAATGTAAATGAAATTGAAACGTTATAGAGAACATAATTTTTTTCATACTCTAAAAATTTTAATATTATAATTTAAAAAAATATTTTACGACTACCGAACATTGCCTTTTCTTCCTAATTATGACTAACAATCTACAAAATCAAAATTATCTCTTTGTTAGTTTATTTATGTTATCTTTTTACTATTTTGGAAAATTCTAGCATGGACCAATGGTCCATGAACCAACTGCATTGATGAGTTGTACTGTGTGCAATATAAGTTGTACAGTACAACTCATCAATGCAGTTGATCCACGAGTCCACGGTCCATGTAAAAATTCCTCTACTATTTTTGGATGAGTAATTAATTCTAAAAGATAGAAGCAATATGTGTGACAATTAAGCAATGATTTTCACTTTATTGAATGTAGGATTAAATGTAAGGAAACAAAATGTTCAATTGGCCGTTTACAAATATATCATATTACTTAGAATTATGATTGATATATTTGTCACTTTCATGTTATAAATTCAAATTGTACATGAATTATAATCATTAAATTTATCGCTTTTATACTATAAATTTAAATTGTACACGCTCATATATAACTTTACACTTCTCAAAATTTTATGTTTTATTTATGTGCTTAAATATATAAATATATATATATGAGGGTTAGAGTTTAATAAATCTTTATACAATTTATAGTTTTAAATGAGTTTATCATATATACTTTCCAGCTTCTATTATTCTAATAAAATAACAATATTGGTCCTATTTCCTTTCATAAATATCACTATTAAACTTGTAATCACAAAACATTAGAAATTCCCCTCAACTGGTAGTCTCTTAGAACTTAATTTCTAGTCTTACACATAATATTTTGGGATCAATTTGGTTTAGCAGCTACTAAGTATAATTTAGGAGTGGCAATTTGGATGATATTCCAATAGATATCAAAGTCCATCTATGAATAAATAGATGTATATTATTAAAAATAAGTAAATAAAATTTAAATATATGTCTATTTAAATCCAATAAATTTAACGAATTTAAATAGAGATATCAATTGAATCTATGCATATGCATGTAAATATAAAAAACTTATGTAGCCTAACAAGAGATAAATCACACTAATATAAGATCTCGTTACTAATTTCTTTAATTAATAAAGATAATATGATAAATAAAGTTTTATTTATTTAATTTAAGTGATATCTTCCATTAAAGTATAAGTTTTACTGCTAATATATTTAATTCAACAAGTGATGAAATCAAATATTTTCTTATTAGATACAAATATATAAATGGATGAATATGGATAAATGAATATCCGCTATCTGTTTAAATCAATCCATGTTGATCCATTTATTAAGTTGATTTAAATGAATTGGATTTCATTTAATTCTATTCAAATTCGAATGAATATTCATCTTACCACCTCTACTATAATTATATAAATTGTGCTTTTTTTTGTAGAATCATAATCAAAACATGATAATTTCAAATATTATATGTATATATATATATATATATATATATATATATATATATAAGAAAATTTAAATAATAGAAATAGGTAATTTTTATAATAACAAAATAAACAGAGAAACATTGAAATCTAATAATAAAATGCTTTGTTCTATTAAAAACATGTAAATGTGTAACATATAAATTATAAATATTTATAGAAATATATAAAATCATAAATTAATTAACATTCATTTTCTATTATTAAAAATGAATAATTAGAAATCACAATTAAACTCAAAGTTCCTCTTAGTATTGTAGAAAGTATATGATCTTAAAAATTAATACTTAAATTATCTCGATTGTAAATAATTCAAACAATAGGGCTTGGAACACAAGTATACATTTTAGCAACGCCTGCAAACAAACACTTATTAGATTTTAGTTGTAAAATTTATATAAATATTTTTGTGTGTGTGTGTGTATATATATATATATATATATATATATATATATATATATTGATGTTGTATTTATTTATTTACCAAAAATATCCAACTTTGCTGCTATTGCTTCTCCTTTTTATGTAGTCAGCACAATTTTATGAAAACAAAATACAACCTTATAGTCTTTTAGGCAGCTTCTCTCTATTGAGTAATGATCAATAACACGTTATTGGTTCGTTTTGGTCTTTTGAGTTTGGTCATATAATTAGTTGTTTTTAGCACTCATTTGAACCTAGAAATGTAGTGATGGAATGAAAGCCTATGAGGTTCGTATATAAAATCTAGATATATGAGATAACTAATATGTAATTTAATAAATTGAAAATATTATTCGAAATTGATGTTTTATCAAGAACGGATGTAGGCTCTTAGCGGCCACAATTTTTCATCCTAATTAAAAATTATTTTAATTTAAAATTTTATTATTATTTATATATTTTCATTTTTCAAAAATTATCATATACTCATCGCACATTATATTTTTTCTATTTATCCTCATCTAATCCCACATATTTAATATTTTTTAGTACATTCATATAAATTCATTTCAATTCAATTACTATCCACTTGCACCCTTGAAGAATAGAGGTAGCGATTGTTCCTCATTTTTTTTTAAGCTATCTATTTTCCTTAGATATTATATATTGTTAAAAAAATTATATAAATTTGACCTTTCATCCCAATTTTTTTTTCAACATTATCTATCACTAGTGGGATACCCATACAATGCATGGGATAATTTGTATTAAATTGTTATTTAGGTGAGATGTAGTTATTGTATTTATAATTTTATTTGTGCTCAAGTGTTGAGTGGCTTATTTTAGAATTTTTTTTTAAATATATTTATTAGGTTGTGTCAAGTATTCTGTGACTTAAGTTTTGTGTCTTAATATTTGTATGTAGTGCCTTTTTTAGTTGGTCTTTCAGGTAATTTATTATTTGTCTTTACTTTTTCTCGTTCTTATTACTTTTAGAAATAAATTTTTTTGGGGCAAGTTTCATCATTGATCAAGGAACTTTATAATGAGAGTTAAAAGAAATTTAGGCTTATTGGAAAGCCAAACTCCCTTCATTTCTTGCAGTTGATAAGATGCTTGAGATAGACTTTAGATTTTGCAACCTTCCAGACTTCCATGCATTGCAAGCTAATCCCTACTATAGTCCCAAAGAAAAAAATGTTATATATAAAACACCAATTTCAGGAATATAGGCAACAATAAACTACAACCAAAGTAAGATGGCAAATATATATATATATATATATATATATATATATATATATATATATATATAAATCAGTAATTTCAAGAAAACTTTTGAGCATATCATATAATTCATTAGAGAGTTTCCTTATACATTTCCATAATTCCAAGGAGTAATATCGACAAAAACAAAGTTGCTATTAATTCTAATGTTTAATAAAGATAAATCTCATAAAACACACCAAAACAATTAACCAAAAAAATTCCAAGAATTCTTCAACTTGATTCTTGAAGTATATTAATAGGCGTTTTTTATCTAAAAGGAAAGAACAAAAGTTCTATACACGTCTTTTGCCTTTTTTTTTTTTGTAAATGTAATATACAGAAATAACTAATTATTTTCTACGATAAACTAATGTTGTATCAAATTCCTTCAAGCCCAGTTTTCCACACAACCATTACAACATCTCTTCAAGATTCCATTATACCAAGATAGGCTCCTAGGCCAATGGAAGTATTTAAGCGTTGTATCTCTTTAAAAAATCCTATGCTTTCTTGGCCATAAGCCATGAGTTCCATAATAAACATCACAATTTTCTAATGAGATCCCATCAAATAAATCTATTGAAGTGCTAAATATCATCTACACCTATGTCCTCTGGATCAGACCTATCAAAGAGGAAACCTTCAATTTGTTGGGATGTATGCCCCCTTAGATCAGGTTTCTGATGTAATTTTGATTTTGATTTGTATTAATAAAAGTATTAATCTCAGAAATTATCTGTGAATTCTTCTTTACTTTTGTGTATAATTTCGTTGGAAGAGACCTATTGTGTTTAAGTAAATGGTTCATGTGAATTGAGATCTTTCACAATAAGGTATGAACTATGGGTTACTTAATACATAAACTATCGTTCTTAACCGAATGATGAGAATATGAATCTCATTATGGTAAAGTTATTGTGTTATGAATTCTAAATATGGAATAGCTTACCTTTAGTTAATGAGTAATCTTCTTATTTCATAACACAAGCATATTTCGAATACGTAAAATTTGACCTGTAGTAGTAGTTTCTAAAAGTATTATATGGTAGAAATCTAGACTAGTACTACTGATACAGCGTGGACTTATATTCTACAGTTTGAGCATGAGTTGATGGTCTGACAAAACTAGAAGTCTATGCTTTGATGTATTACAATGGAGGTTTTATTGTAGGACCAATATACTTATATATTGGATATACGTGACTAGTTAGTCAAGACAGATTTATACAAGATAGCTTCTATACTATATCGTCTCATGTGTCTGTCTGAATGATTTAAATATCTAGGGCCCTAGGGAACATGACTTGGATATTTGCTTTAGGTAGCTCTCTTGGAAAGCGAAAATATTTCAAGAAGTCGTGGATTATTGGACTAGAAGTCTAAAGATGGTAGATGTCTTTTAGAAAGGTATTAGTATACTTCTTCCTCTCTAAATGAGCGATGATGTGTATAGGGATATTTTAGTCATTATATCTGTATGTCAGAGAAATTGCTAACGCAACATTGTCCTTGGGGTCAATATTTCCTTATGGTGATAACAAAAAACATTTGAAATACAAAATATAACTATTTACACAGCAGGGGTCTTTTATTTATTTTAATAGCCAAGGCGATATGTCTTTTTTATTCTCGTAATAGCCCATAAGTTCTAATTAATTTTGGATTGAGGAAATAGTCTCAGTTAAAAAGAACTCTATTTTATTCAAGAAGTTTAATTTATTATTGGATTGGAATAAAATAAAAGGCCGAGAGACATAAAATTAAGTTTATTATATGGTTTAATTGGTTAATTAACTATTCAGAGTCTAAGCCCATATTGAATAATTGAAAAAATAAATTAATCTGGGTTTAAACTAGATAAAAGACTTGAATAATTATTTTGATCTATTTGGTCTCATTAATTATTTATTGAGTTTTTTTTATAAGCTCAGAAAATAAATAATTAATATTTATTATTTATGGGCTCATTGGGTAAAAAAATAATAATAATATTTGTATGGCCCAATAGCCTGGACCAAATGGGTTTTATTATTAACAGAACAGAAGAGTTTAGGATTAAACTAAACATCTTCTATTGATAACAATCGGATGATTTCAAAATACTGGAATCCCGAGAGTAAATGTTATCATGAGAAGTCGTGTTCATTGTAACACACGACAATGGAAAAAAAACTCTCTGGTTTTTCACTTTTCTCTTTCAATCTTTCTTCTTGTTCTTCTTGATTCTGCCAATTAATAGCAGAGAGTTAAGAGAGATAGAGACTTGTTTCCTCACCTATATTGTTTCACCAATAAGGTATTAGACAGTAGAATATTTTGAGATTCAAGAGACTTTGCATTCAGGAGGAGTAGAAGGATAGTGGAATTTAAACTAGAAGCATCAACGAGTCAAGGAAAGGTCTCTATTGTTCAGTCGACTCCTTCAGCACCAAAGAAATTGTCTAAGCATAGAGGTATAACAAAACTCTTCCGTTGTGTTGTTTTTCTTGTGCGTTGTTTGGCTATTATTTGTCTATATGCATGCATTCCGTTTATATTTCAATCTTCACAATTATCCCTGAATTATGAATGAACTTTGATGGAAATTAACGGAATTTACTTAATCAAATTCCTCAAGAACAAAACCTTACTCGAAAGATTATATGAATATAGATGAATTACGAAAGTGTACATTGATCCATAATGATTAGCGGTTACAAATTCAAGCTCGTTAGTTCTTCTGATTGTTATGTACGCAGCCTTCTTCCTCTAAAACAGATGGGAACTCCAAGAGGCGGCTAGAGTTTTTCAGAAGGACCACAATCCTATATTTATATTATTGTTGATGGGTTTTGAAAAGAAATAGAGAGCATGCTCAGGAACGAAAAAAAACAGAGGAAAAAAAACTAAGGCTTAATAGCAACATGGGAGTGTTTAGACCATATCTATGCGTGCCTTAAACCTCCTAGGCTATGAAAAAATGGATTGAACCACATGAACAGCCCCTTCTTGTCCGTTTGATGAAGCTTCCGGTTCGAATCCCACTAATCTCCTACTTCGCCTCGTTTGCATGAACGCCAGGCTTTCCGGATCACGGAATATTCCACTGCCTCAATCCTTGTTGGTGAAACAAAGGGTAAGGAGGAGTGGTATCAATCCTTCTTAGTTCTATTGCTATTGATTAGCAAAGCACCAAGAACCAAAGATAAGAGAAAGAAGAACACGAGAGAGAGAGAGCCACGAGAGGGAGAGAAAGGCTTAGGCAAAAATTAGGGTTTTTCCTTCCAAGAGGCGTGTGTTATGGTTAACCAAACCTAGGTCTCAGATGTCTGATAACAATATTCTCCGAGATATAATATTTCAAACACTTGGATGTTATCAACAAAGTAAGTTTACACTATTAGAAAAAGGGGTTATAATGACGCTAAAAAGCGTCATTATAGAGAGCTATAATGACGCTTTTGTGCTGCTGACGCTTTCGAAGGGCATCATGCGTATGGCCGTCACAATAGGTCTCGTGACGCTTTCCAGCGTCATCCCATATTGTATATGGCGACGAAAAAAAGCATCATAATAGGTGTTTTAAGTGACAAAAAATTGTGATAGTAAACTCATGTTATTATGACACAACTTTTAGTTACAATAGGTAAGTTTCGATGACACATTTATACGTCACTAAACATTTTGTTAATATGACATATTTATTGGTCACAGTAGGTTGTTTGGATGACAGAATTGGGTGTCATGAAACATAGCCAATATGTCACACTATACTGTCACAATAGAGTTTGGGATGATGTTTTTTTACGTCAGGAAATATTGAAAAAATGACAAAATGAAGCGTCACGATAGACTTCTGGAATGACGGGCTTTTAGTGTTATGAAACGTTGGAACGGATGACCAAAAAAAGCGTCACAATAGCCATCTTAATAATTGAATCAAATATTTGACAAAAAATTGTAATAATAATTTAGAATTTATCTAAAAAGTATGTTTTTAATCCCTGTCATATATATATATATATATATATATATATATATATTGTATATATAGCACACAATTGGTAAATAAACATCATTAAAACTAAAAAACAATCAAATATGTTACACCATGTTAAAGAGTAAGCCTATAAATTTCATAACGCTCAAAAGTTGTTCAAACATGAGTATTAAGTATTTAGTTACATGCATAAAGCCAAGTATTAGGCCTTCAAAAAAACATAGTGTCATTAATTTATCTTGTCCCAAAAAACATAGTGTCCCAATCCCAAATGGCTTCGATACTGGAATACGTATTTAATTTGTTTTGCGAATCCTCACCTACAATAATATAGAATGAATTTAGTAATAATATTATGAAATCTTCTTAGAATAAAAAATTATTAAATTAATTAAGAATGTAAGTGATTAGAGAATTACCAAGTGTCGTGGCCAAGCGATACCTACTCCAATGGAATTTCCAATACTTTGAATGAAACCTTTTGCAACTATTTTAGATGTATCCAACATGCTTAAAAGAGAAACATAGGTATGAACCTACAAAATATATTTTATTCAGGTAAAAATGAATTAGTTAAACAAGTCAAATAACTCATGCTCACCAAATAAAGATAACATAGACTTGGATGCTAAAAATTCCTATATAATACTAAAAAATAACTCTACATCTTAAGGTACAGTTAAGCGAGTATGTGACTCAAGTTTTCAACTTCATGTAAGATACAACCTTCCCATATTTATTTTCCCCCTAAATGACTGCAAAATAGTGACTTCGACAACAATTTAAAAATCTCAACATCAAGTTAGCATATGACATATTGCCAGCAAAAAGTTTACGTAACATCCAACAAAGAAAATGTGTAGATAGCATCTAAGAAAGACACATGAATATAAAGCCTAAATCACATTTCCAAACAGTGAAATAGACAAGCTGTTGTGCAAAATAGACATGTCTACAACAGTGAAAAGTAGTGGTATTTGCAGGTTTTTATGAAAATGAACAAAAAAGAAAGGCTTCAGCAATACAGATTCCAAATGTCAACCCCATTCTTTCATCCTTCTAAACCCCACACACACACTAAGTTAATTCAAGCATTTTACTAAGCCACACACACTCACACACTTCCACAGTAAGCTTAAGCAAGGCCACAGTATGCTACTTAAAAGTAACAAGAATTCTAGCTTTGGCAGTCTTCAGTATTTTGTCCATAACGTTTTCCTCACAACTCCAAATTCAGTAAAACTTGTCCCAAAATACTCCTAAGACAACTGGAAACAAAAACTAGTTCATGCATTCCCAGAACACTTAGCCATTTTCTACGGTTTAATGCTCAAACAAACCAATTTTACAAAAGAGTAAAACAGAATCCCTATTCACGATCATACTCTACTCAAGTTATCACCTTCATTTCTTCTACACAACATGCACCGTTAAACATATCCTAACTCTTGTTCAACACATATATAAGTGGATTTCAAGCTCTTTTTCAGCCCAGCTCCTCTAACCACATTAAAACAGCGCACACAAAATAGGGTATACAACCAGAATTTTAACTAGGCAACTATTGTGTCGTTTAATTTTCTGCATTCATTTGCATCCCAAAACTCATAAATCCAACTCCCCTACCTTCCTAACAAATTAAGACAAGATTAGGAGTATTTTAAATTAATTTATATTCATGTACCTGCATCAAATAACTAGTATTTGTGACACAAAAACTGCTCAAGAAAAATCTGACTTTCATCTAACAACATAGCTAACTTTAATTTCCATTTTCCTCTTCAATTGACAACAATCATTTATGTACTTTATCCATCCTTTGTCCCATATAAAAACACACCAAATGAAGGTAGTAATGAACCAAAATCATACCTGCAACACAGCAAAGAAACAGCTACAATCCAAATAACATATTTTTTTTCACAATTACATAATCACATTTCTTGGTTTCATTCTTCAATTCCACACCACAAAAATACATATCCTTTTTCCTATATTTTCTTTACACAAAAACACAACAAATGAACCAAACATCATACTGAAATACTCCTCAGACAAACTAGTACACAACTCATACAAACAAACAGCACTTAAACAGAAATTTCTTCTCAAATCATAACTTTGTTTCTTCAATTTTTCTCCAACAAAATTGGTATCAAAATGAAGCTGTAAATGCCCTGAAATATTCCACACAACACATTAAATGTTATGATGTGGAATATTCTGTGGAATATTCCATACATTCAACACATTCAATGCCCTGAAATATTCCACACATTCAACACATTAACAAAGAGAACCTTCCAACTTTAATACCTGCATATCCACTTTTCACCCGTTATTTCCCAATACATTTGCCCACCTTCAATGCAACAAAAGTCTACTATTATTGCCAATTCTATTGCAATCATAAGGTACATATTCTCAGAAATACAAAAATGCAGCAAAGAAACTTGCAGATTTTCTTACTAACATGAAAACTTGAAGGAGATGCAATCAGAATTTCTGTTTTCTAGCCTAGGTAGCCTATAGTGAAAAATGCATAACTTTCTATCTACAAGTCCAAATCATGTGAAATTTGTCTCAAAATCTTCCTAAGACATTTATCTACAAAGTACAAGTAAAAGGTTACAAGAATCCACTGCCATTTTGTACAGTTTAATCCAAGAACAACCTTGCAAAAGAAAAAATTTTGACAGAGTTTCCCCTATAAATTGAATATTTTTCAGGCACTAGGCTACCTCAAAATGTGCAGCAACAAAAAACTCATAAAAACTAATTTAAGGGTAATCACCCATTACCCATGGGAAGTGATCACCCATCACTTACGGGGATCCAATAATGAAATATAAAAATAATTCTTTGATGAGCAGCATGATATTTGTTTTTAGGAACAAGCCTAACTTACCTAGATACACGGACTACATCACATTAATTTTCTGCATCAGCTTCCTCAGTTTTCTCCCTACTCTCCATTATGGTTAAGTTCCTCACCCTGCAAAATTCAATGGATTAGCTTTTGTATGCATCATGTTCACATGAATGCAACTCATTAGAGGGGGGAAAATTGTTCACATGAATGTGTAGATATGTGTATCCGTACACATATTGATGTGGATTTCGAAGTATGATATACAGTTAATGCTTAGATAAAGTTAAGGCCACTAGATGCTAGGTTTGTATTCTGAAACTACATTGAAAGCAATTTGTTATGGGGTAAACTCATGGTATGTTGGCTGTTCATCCCTCACTTGACTTTGTATGGGCTTTGATTTTTCCTCTCGCTTCCGGTTTTTCCAAGTAATTTCAGCCGTGGTTCTCATCTGAACCTAGAAGGAAGCAACATATGCCTTGTGTATTTGCAAGTTTGAATGAACTCTGAATTTTGAATTGTGAAGAAATATTGGGGAAGTTTTTCCTGTGGAAAAATTTCATTGTAAGATAGGAGATCTTGAATTCTTGTCCCATTAGAGTTAATACATGCATACTCTGGAATTGAGCTAGAATTATGCTTGTCTTCTACTCTTTTGTCGTGAATTATATCACAATTAGGGAAGAGAGTATGATAGCTAACTGCTGAATATTATCCTGTGGCATGCCAAAGTTTAGTTGGTGGGAAGCCAAGCCCAACCTACCATTCCAAAAGGCATGGAAGAAAGGGGTACCCCTCTAATGTGGAAGCAAAATACTTCTAGGCACTAAAATGACAAGAAACAAAGTGCATATCAACTGCTCGATGAAATATCCAAGAAACCCAAAAATCCAGAATTCCCAATAACAAACCAATTTTCTATTTTTCAACCTATCAATTGGAAATTTGCCACCGCAACTGTGGTTTCCAAAATAGCAAAAAGCAGGAACACAAACAGCAATAACCCCCCACAAAAGCAATTCATACAGAACAAAATTCAAGAATGAAATTGAGCTGAACAAGAACGTACATTTTGAATAAGAAACGCCTAAAATTCCAGTTCCGATTACGAGCAGAATCAATTGATATCTACAGTCTTCACTGATAAAACCCCTGATTTTTTTGGTCTAATCTAGAGATGGCTTCAAAACCCTAAGAAATTGGATTTGAGATTGAATTGCGGAAAGAGTGAAATTTTCGGGACAATACACAACAGCAAAGACGGTGGCAAAGTTTTGAAGGACATTTCGAACATAGAGAGGAACGAAACACAAAGATGGCTTTTGAGGAGAAGTAAAGAAAATAGAGAGGATGCCCTATGAGTTTTCAACTGATAATGAGATTTTCCTCAATCATTCAATTAAGAACACAAAGACAGTGCATCGATTAGTAAATAAGGAAACACACAGACGCCGTCTCGAAATCTGATCCTCATGGAATCTGATCTATTTAGACCCTCTATTTCTATCAGCTTCCCCGCCCGCTGTCGTCGCCACTACTGCTGCCACACGAGAGAGGAGTATTTTGTAGATTCTTTTATGAATATGAGCGTGCTAAACCTTTTTTTAATAATGGTGAGGATGGGAGAACTCTTCCGGCAAAACCTCAATTTTTTCTACAACCATCATATGAACAGAGTTGAAAATCAACAAGAACTATAAGAACTGCAATTTTGAGGATTTTTTACCAAGAAGAAGTTAAAACTTGCCTTATCGAGCGCTTTTTTTTTCGAAAAATTTCTAAAGTGGCAGCTTTTCTTTCTTTGTAGTAAGAAAGTGTCACAAAAGATATGTTATTTTTCGTGACATTAAAAATGTGTCACAATAATATATCAATTTGAATTATCTTAATAAAACTATGTCATTTTGTTTTATTATAATGACGCAAATAAAACTAGCGTTATTATAGGTATTTTATTATGACACTTTATAAAAAGCGTCATTAAAAACATGTCAGGAAAACCATTTTTTCTTGTAGTGTAATTAGCTTAACCCTAAACTCTTCTGAACTGTATTTGGAAAAAATCATATGGTCCAAGCTATTAGGCAAAAATAATATTTATTTATTTTTTTAGATCCAAAAAGTCTAAAATAATAAACATTAATTATTTATTTCCTGGGTTGGGAGAAATAACCCAATAAATAATTAATGAGCCCAAATGAACAAAAAATAATTAAACTTTAATTATTTATTTCTTGGGCTTATATATTTACCCAATAAATAATTAAACATTAATTATTTCCTTCTAGTTTAAGCCAGGTTAATTTTCTAATTATTCAAACTGGACATACGCCCTGAATAATTAATTAACCAATTAAACCAGATAATAAATTTTTCTCAACTCATTTTTATTTATTTATTTTTATTCTAGTTTAATAATAAATTAGACTTCCTGAATAAAATAAAATAAAATAAAATTCTCTTTAACTGAGACCAATTCCTCAACCCAAAATTAATTAGGACTTACGGGCTATTCCGAGGACTAAAAAGACACATCGCCTTGGCTACTAAAATGACCAAAATACCCCTGCTATATAGATAGCGGTATTTTGCATTTTAAATATTTTCTAATATCATCATAAAAAAATATTGATCCCAAAGACAATATTACATTAGTAAAGTCTCCGACCTACAGGTGAAATGACTAAAATACACCTCTACACATCGCTATACATTTAGAGAGGAAAAGGTGTACTAACACCTCTCTAAATGACATCTACCATCCTTAGACTTCTAGTTCAATGATCCACGACTTCCTGGAGTGTTTCCGCTTTCCAAGGGAGCTACCCTAAAGCAAACATTCAAGTCATGTTTCTCAGGGCCCTAGATATTTTAGATCATTCAGACAACCACAATGGGCGATATTGTGTAGAAACTATCTTGTACAAGTCTATCTTAATTAACTAATTACGTATACCCAATATGCAAGTATATTGGTTCTACGATAGAACCTCAACTATAGCATATCAAAGTATATGCTTCCAGCTTCGTCAGACCACTAACTCATACTCAAGTCGTAGAGTACTAGTCCATATTGTAGTAGTAGTAGTTTAGGTTTCTACCAAATAGTACTTTAAGAAACCACTACTACAGGTCCTGTTTTACGTATTCGAAATACGCTTATGTCATAAAGTGAGTGGATTACTCACTGGCCAAAGGTAAGCCATTCCCCATTAGAATTCATAACATAATAACCTAAACATGATGAGATTCACATTCTCATCAATAGGTTAAGAACAAATGTTTATGTGTTTAAATAACCCGTAATCCATACCTTATTGTGAAAGATTACCATTCATATAGATCACTTATTTAACACACAATGGGTCTTTTCCAAACGAAACTGTGCACAAATAAAAAAGTAAATTCACAAACGATTTTTGAAAATAAATTATTTTATTAAAATATTCGATATTTACATCAGAAACCTAGTTTATAAGGGCATACTTCCCAACAATTGTATAGTTGCTAAAATAGCCCATTATAGTTTTTGCAACTATACCTTTGGGTTTCTACATATTATAAATAACTCCATATTTTATTAAGGTGATGGGCCCATATAATTAAATATTGATCACTAAAATTGGACCTTAAACTTTACAATAATAACAACCACATAATTAATTTAGCAATACATATACGTTTGTTTGTTCACATGCTAAATAATAATATGCGTGTACTTATAACTTAAGTCCAAATTCTAACAATCTCCCACTTGGACTTATGTTCATGTGCATATGCAGTAAACCAAATAATTATGTGAAAGTTATGGATTAATATTGGTGCTATCAAACTTTAGTTTGTCATCTTAAGCCAACACTGTCCATTAATTTCGTTAATACATGGATTAAAGAGGCCTTTGCTGCATTAAAAGCGCAACTAAATTCAACGTTGGTCACATGTATTTATTCAACTAAATGACCTAGATTGAGTGTGCATGTGTAGCATGAAAATTATATGTGAATGTGATCTATACATATCTATTTTCAACTGGTCCACATAAAATTATTTAACCAAATGTAACATCTAAGGTGGAAATGAATGACTGAACTTTATTATATTAATGAGCAAATGGTATAAATGTATAGCTTTATGACAACATTAATAAGAGTAATGAATATAAAAGTAAGTTAAAACTCTCACTGAATTCAAACACCCTCTAGAGATACAACACTCATATTAGTAGTATGCTTTACAAAGGCTTTCGGTGTCAGAGCTTTAGTAAGCAAATCCACAGGCATAGAGCCTGTCCCAATAAACTCAATACTAACTATATTGTTATGAACTTACTTTTTCACAATAAGGAACTTGACGTTTATGTACTAAGATTTTGTTGAGCTCCTGTTGTTATTTGAATAGTAGACTGCAGCTTTACTATCACAAATTAATTTAAGTGGTTTCTCGATTTTGTCAACCACACGTAGTCTTATAATAGAAATTCCGTAACCAAATAACTTGATTTGACGCCTTATAGCATGCTACAAATTCTACGTCCATAGTGGAAGAAGCAATGAGTGTCTGTTTGGCACTCTTCTATAATATTGCTCCTTTAACAAGTAGGAAAATATATCTTGATGTAGATCTCATGCTATTTTGATATCCACCCAAATCGGATTCTGAATACCTAATGATTTCAAGTTTATCTGACTTTCTATAAATGAGCATGTAGTCCTTCGTTCTTTACAAATACCTCATGACCTTTTTGGCTGGTTGCCAATGAATGAGACTTGGATTGCTCAAATATCTACCCAACGTTCTAACTATGAAGGCAAGTGAAGGTATAGAAAGGGAAAAACACAGGGCACGCAGCGAAAGCGAAAACAAAAAAATTAGAAAAACTAAAGAACAGGGGAACTCCGAATAGAGCTAGCGCCGACAGCCCTAGCTAGCGCCAGTTGCGCTCTGTATAGGTTCCGAGGTTTAAAATTTTTTTACCTCTTTTTCTCGTTCTAAGAATTGGCTGGACCGGAATATGTAGACCAAGGTAGGTGTGCTAGTGGAAACCTCTGGTGCGATTCCTGCAAGCCTCCTACTCCGTCTTTGCATGTAAGTGAACGTCAAACTCTCGATCTTCCAGTATATGGCCTGTCTAATTCCGTTTGGTGAACAACTAACAGAACTAATGAATATTTTCTGGAGAGAGGGAAAGAGAGACGTGTGTTTCTTTTTCCACAGAGAAGAGTCTGTCAAAAAATAACGTTATTTTCAATCCTCCTGTTTAACCTAAATAAAATCCTAGGTTAAATTGGATTGGCCCATTGGACTCTTAGTTTAGCCTTTTGGACTTAATTAATTATTCTAATTAGAACCAAATAATTGGCCCAATTAATAATTAATTTTCTAGTCCAAATAAACTAGTCCAATAAATAAGTCTATATTAGTTTAGTTCTAGGTTAACCTTTAATTATTCAAACTGGGCCAAAACCCTGAATAATTAATTAACCAACCAAACTAATTTAATTAATTCTTTCTCTCCATGGACCTTTATTTTATTCTAGCTCAATAATTAAATCAAACTAATAAAATAAGATCTATTTAATTTAAGATCAATTCCTTAGCATGTATTTAATTAGGACTCACAGTCTATACTGGGGACCAAAAGACACACCGCATTGGTTACTAAAATGACCAAAATACCATTGCCATATAAATAGCTGTATTTTGTATTTTAAATATTTTCTAATATCACTATAAGAAAATATTGACCCTAAGGACAATGCTGCGTTAGCAAAGTCTCCGACCTATAGATGTAATGACTAAAATACCCCTCTATACATCGTCGTACATTAGAGAGGAAGAAATGTATTAACACCTCTCTAAATGACATTTACCATCCTTAGGCTTCTAGTCCAATGATCCACGACTTACTGGATTGTTTCCGCTTTCCAAGGGAGCTACCCTAAAATAAACATTCAAGTCATGTTTTCCACGGACCTGGATATTTAGATCATTCAGATAACCACAAGGGGCGATATAGTATAGAATCTATCTTGTACAAGTATGTCTTAATTAACCAGTCACGCATACCCAACATGCAAGTATATTGGTCCTACGATAGAACATCAACTATAGCACATCAAAGTATATGCTTCTAACTTCGTCAGACCACCAACTTATACTCAAGTCGTAGAGTACTAGTCCACGCTGTAGCGATAGTAGTCTAGGTTTCTACCATATAGTACTTTCAGAAACCACTACTACAGGTCCTGTTTTATGTAATTGAAATATGCTTATGTCATGAAGTGAGTGGACTACTCACTGGCTAAAGGTAAGCCATTCCCCATTTGGAATTCATAACATAATAACCTAAATATGACGAGATTCACATTCTCATCAATCGGTTAAGAATAAATATTTATGTGTTAAGTAACCCGTGATCCATACCTTACTGTGAAAGACCTCCATTCACATGGATCACTTACTTAAACACAATGGGTCTTTTCCAAACGTAATTGTGTATAAATAAAATGTAAATTCATAAACGATTTCTGAAAATAAATTCTTTTATTAAAATATCCAATATTTACATAAAAAACTAGTCTAAGAGGGCATATTTTCCAATAGCAAGATCTAGACGAGTACAGACTTACGCATACATAAGATTTTCAAATGCTGAAGCATAAGGAATGTCTCTCATCTGCTTGGATTCAATGTCATTTTTAGGGCACTATTTGTTGCTAAATTTATCTCCTTTAGTCATTTGGGTATTGAGTGATTTACAATTTTGCATTCCAAATCATTGTAGTACCTTCTCGATATAAGTATTTTGCGATAATCCAAGCATTTCTCAAGAACAATCTCGATGAATTTCAATTCCTAATACAAAAATTTCCTCACCGAGATCTTTCATCTCAAATTACTTTGAGAGAAATTTCTTGGTTTCATGTATTAATCTTAGATTTTTACAGGCTAGCAAAATATCATCCACATAAGGTACTAAAAAGATGTACTTGTCTCTAAAGAACTTGTAATACACACAATCATTCACGATATTTGTCTCAAAATCAAATGTCAAAATTACCTCGTAAAATTTGTAGTACCACTAACGGGAAGCCTGTTTAAACCCATAGATGGATTTCATAAGTTTACAAACCAGTTGCTTAAAATCTTTAGAATTTAAGCCATCTGGTTGTACCATATATATTGTCTCATCAATGTTTCCATTGAAAAATGTTGTTTTAACATCCATATGATGTAGCTCAAGATCAAATTGTGCCACTAATGCCATAATTGTTCTAAAAGAGTATTTTGAATAAATTGGAGAGAAAGTCTCTTTATAGTTAGTGCCTTCCTTTTGAGTAAACCCTTTAGCGACTAGATATGTTGTATATCTTTCCATATTACCTTGTGAATTCTTCTTGGTTTTAAAACCCCATTTACAACCAATTGGTTTCACACCTTCAAATAAAGGGACAAGATCCCAAACGTCATTGTCTTTCATGGATTGGATTTCCTGACCTATAGTATTTATCTATTTTGAGCATTCGAGATTTCAATGGCTTGATGGAAGGTGAATGGATCATCTACTGTTGAGCCAATACTTTCCATATACTCGGTAAGAAACACAATGTAATCATCAGGAATTGCGCGTCTTCTTTTATGAATGGATCTTCTTAAAGGCATTGGTTCTTGAGGTTGTTGAGGTTGAATCCTCAGGAATAACTGGTTAAGGAGCGACTGTATGATTAGGATCAATCACAGCTTGTTGATCTAAATTAAGAGGAAATTCAACATTGTATTGTACTGGTTGTAGTTGCTGAACACTATTAGGTACAGAAATTTGTATATGTTCTGGAACAACTATAGGAAGGGAAACATATTTTTCTTCAAACACAATGTTTCTTATTTTATCTTTCTTCTCAGCCTCAAAATCCTCAAATAATCGGGCATTTCTCGTCTCGAAAAAAGTTTTGCTTTGGGAATAATAAAATTTGTAACCCCATGACCGTTTAGAGTATCCAAAAAAATAGCAACTAACCGTTCTTGCATCCAATTTCTTTTCATTAGGCCTATAAGGCCTTACTTCAGCTGGACATCCCCACACTCGCAAATATTTTAGCACAGGTTTCTTACCTATCCACAACTCATATGGGATCTTAGTCGTTGTTTTAGTTGATACTCTATTGAGGATATAGACTGCAGTTTTAAGTGCATCTCCTCAGAGTGATTCTAGTAAAATAATATGACAAATCAAACTTCTCACCATGTCCTTAAGGGTTCTGTTTCATTTTTCAGCAACTCCATTTATGTTGGGAGATCTCGGCATAGTATATTGAGGGACGATCCCACACTCTTCTAGGAATTTAGTGAATGGCCCTGAACGTTGTTTACCTGAACCGTCATTTCTTCCGTGGTATTCGCAAACATGGTCAGATCTAACATATTTAATTCTTTTGCCTAGTTGA
This sequence comes from Voacanga thouarsii, assembly GCA_026120185.1. Taxonomy (NCBI): domain Eukaryota; kingdom Viridiplantae; phylum Streptophyta; class Magnoliopsida; order Gentianales; family Apocynaceae; genus Voacanga; species Voacanga thouarsii. The sequence goes on from JANUWF010001825.1 coordinate 1,695,504, forward strand.
TTTCAACTTCGGCTTTAAATGCTTTGAACTTATTCAAGACTTATGATTTTTCATGTATAAAATATAGGTAACCATAACGAGAGTAATTATCTATAAACGTTATAAAGTACTGTTGACCATTCCAAGAAGTTGTGGGAATATGTCCGTATGTACTAGTTTCAAGATGTCTTTAGCTCTCTCGACACCTATCTTGTTCTTATCTGTTAACTTACCCTTAATACATTCAACACATATTATATTGTTTGAAGTATCAAGTGTTTCAAGAATTTCGTCCGATACAAGTCTTTCAATTCTCCTTTCGGAGATAGGACCTAATCATTTGTACCATAATGAGTAGGAATCATCATTAGTTAATTTTCGTTTGGTGCCCCGAGTATCTATATGCAAGGATTCATTAAAAGAGGTAATTATATCAAACTCATATAAATTATCATAAGGGGACAAAAATTTGGTTCCAAACAATTTAGAATCAAAATAGAGGCGACATTGTTTATTGTCAAATGAACAAAAAAAATCCTTCATTGTCCAAAACAAAAATAGAAACTAAATCCCATCTAAATGACGGCACAACAAATATCTCTTTTAATTCCAAATAATAACCAACTTTTAATAATAATTTATATATCCTAATGGGCTTGAACCTTCATCGTGCTGTCGTTCCCCTTATAGATGAATCTTTCATCATCACTTGGTTGACTGTAACTCTGGCAACTCTATATAGATATATTTATATGAGTAGTGGCACCTGAATCTATCCAACAAGTATATCTTGACATCGAGACTAAATTGACTTCTGAATAGATAAGAGTTAAAGGTAGGGGTGTTCGTTCGATTTTCGGTTTGGTTTTCAGTTTTTAAATTCGGTATTTATTTATTTATTTTATCAAAATCGAACCGAATCGAAATTTAAAAGAAAAATTGATAGAACTAAACCGAATAATTTTGGTTCGGTTCTAAGCCAAATTTGAATACCTCATTTAGTAGGTCTATTAACCTAATATAAATTTAAACCCAAACAAGTAAAATCCAACATAAATTACAATTCAAATCTAATCTAATCTAATATAAAATGTAATATAAATTAAGCTCAAATGTTTTAAATATTTTGGCCAAACATTTTAGTAGAAAGTTATGATCACATATGCAAATTATAAAGATAGAGATCTTAAATTCAATTACTAATGGTTTTGTTTTGGACAAAATCAAACCGAACTGAATCGAAATAATCGAAATTGAGTCAAAATTTTAAAAAAATCATAATTTATAAAAATAAATAAATAAATAAAAATATTTTAATATTAATTATATATTTTAAATTTTAAAAATATAATTCGATTTATTGATTTTTTTTATTTTAGAAAATCAAAAACTGAATTGAATTTTTATATAAACGCTAAAATTGAATCGAACCGAATCGAATTTCATTAAAATCGATTCGAAAACCAAAATTAGAGCCGGTTCGGTTTGATTTTTCGGTTCAAACTGAATAATGAACACCCTTAGTTAGAGGGATACCTTTCTTCACACGCCATGCGTGATATTTCGGGTATTCCTTCCTAACATGAGAGGGATCCTTGTAGAAAAAACACTTGATGTATTTTGACTGTCTTTTCTACTTTTTCTTTGTCAATACATCTGCAGTCACTTTACCCTTCATTTTCTTGTTACCTTTTGAGAACGAAGCTAGATTAACACTCTCATATTTGTGTTGTCTCATCCTCTCTTCCTCTCGTACTAAATGTAAGATGAGTTCATTAACTATCCATTTATCCTTTTGACAGTTGTAACTCACCTCATACTGACCGAATTTAGAAAGAAGAGACATCAAAACAAGGTACACCAACAGATCATCTAAAAGATCCAACTTCAGTGTCTTAAGTTTTGGGATAGTGTGAGACATTTTGAGAATGTATTCCCTGATGTTTCTCGAACCACTATACCTCATGGCTATGAGTTTACTTAAAAGCATAATTGTCTCTACCTTTTTGCTCTTTAGAAAGCATTGTTCCAGCTATTTGAAAAACTTAAGTGCATTCATCTCTTGGGACATACTACCAAGAAAAGTTTCTGAGATTGTACTCTTCATGATTATTAGACTCATCCGATTTAAGCAATCCCACTTAGCCATTTCCCTCTTTTGATCAGAGGTACTATTGTCCGTCAGCTCAACAGGACGTAGCTCCATAAAAGCTAAGTCCAAATCAATACATCCCAAATGAGTCAGGACCTTATCATTCCAAGCTTTAATATTTGCATTATTTAGTTCTGGAATGTTATTCAAATTGACAGACAATTAAGCAATAGAAATTCCAAAAACTGTAACAGAGAATAAAAATATAAAATAAATTAAAACTCACTCACATAAAAGTAAAAAATACTTTTATACCTTATGGGTTAAATTCATAACAACCACCCCATCACAAGAAGACTTGTGTAACACTAAATCTAGTCCTTGGACAGGGAGTTAGCTTGCAAGTGATCTCCTTAGTGTAGTAATCGAATACTAATAGTAAAATTCAGTCATGTACTAAGTCTTCATTTAGGCCAACTTAATACTCATTATGGACACTTAATAACTATTACATACTAATTACTACATGTGTTTGAGTTTTTCAGCTTGACAATAGCAACCTTCCTTTAGGCCGATTGCTATCTGCATAATTGACACAGAACACAACATACAATTAATTCATTGTTGAAAAACTTCCATGTGGGAGCCTACTTTGGTAGGATACCACTTTCACTAATCAATGTAAACTAATAGACACACTCATTAGAACATCATTAAGTTGTTATGAATTAAAAAAATTAATTAATTATTAAATTTAAAAGTTATGCATAACTAATTAAACAAATTATACATATGCATAACTAATTAATTTTTTTTTTACATAACCAAATAATAATTTATGCATAACTAAACCTAGAGCAGTGTTAATGCAAACCACATGGCATGTTATATACATAATTCAACAAAAAATAATAGAAAAATGAAAAGAGAAAAAAACTATTAAATAAAGAACAATTTTATGACCAACCTAGACACAAAAATGAAATTGTAAAATTACAATTAAAAATAAATTAATTGACTAACAAACTAGTCAAGTCTTTAATCTTCTGCAATCTCATTTAAATGCCACAAACTAATCACATAAGTGTATTCATTGATGAAGTGGTTTGATTGCCGGACTTCCATATTATGGACCGGAGTTCGACTCCTACTTCTGCAAATAGAATTCCGTGAATTTCGAACTCTTCAAGATGAAATTTTGTGAGAAATTCTATGAATTCTTCTGTGATGGCGAACAGCTTCAACTGCAATAGTGCTCAAACAAAATTTATATTTTTATATATATATATATATATATATATATATATATAATAACAACAACTCGAAAGGAAACATAGAGACATAATCCACCCATTTTGTTACAAAACTCAATAATATATATACATATTCATCGAATCAAAATTATGGCCATAAAATTATTTTGAATTAATCAAATAATTCACCATGAATATAAATGCATTATTCCTACACCACTCAACTAATATACGCATAAAAGATTTAATTTTTACACATAAATTATCATACAATATTTACAATTAAAACCAAATAATCTTTGATATAAGGTAATTCTAATACCATTGATGGAAATTAATGGAGTTTACTTAATCAAATTCCTCGAGAACAAAACCTTACTTGAAAGACTATATGGATATAGATAAATTACAAAAGCATACCTTGATCCACAACGATTAGCAGTCACAAATCCAGGTGCATTAGTTCTTCTAATTATTACATACGCAGCCTTCTTCCTCTAAGAGAGATGGGAACTCCAAGAGGCGGCTATAGTTTTTCAGTATGTGTAATCAGGGACCACAACCCTATATTTATATTATTGTACAGTTGCTAAAACAGCTCATCATAGTTTTGCAACAACACCCTTGGGTTTCTACATATTATAAATAACTCCACACTTTATTAAGATGACAAGCCCATATAATTAAATGTAAATCACTATAATTGGACCTTCAACTTTATAACAATAACAATCATACAATTAATTTAGCGATATATGTATGTCTACATGTCCAAATGCTAAATAATAGTATGCGTATGCTCATGACTTAAGTCTAAATTCTAACACTTTTAGCATCAAAGAAACCTCTTTCGACCTCCCATCTTGCAGCACACATATTTCATCAACGGTCTCAAGGTTAAACACATCATATTTCTTGAGAATTGTTGTAGAAGAAAAAACTAGCAGATCTTCGTTCCTAAAGCAAAACATAGAACAAACAATTAAAAGAAGAAATGCCCTATCATGTAAAATCGAGAATTCAATCAAATTTAGGAAGTGGAAGATCTTAGTATAGTAGAATGGACCCAGTGCCAACACGAAAGCAAACACTTATTTGCAACATTGATAGGTGAGAAAACATGCTGTTGAACAATATGATTTCACAATTATGAAGGTTTAGGGGGAAAAGACAAAAGCATGAAAGTGCAATAGTAGTATTCTCATGAGGGAAAAAAGCAACATTATCATATTTGAGACATCAAGTTTGACCTGAAGCATTCACAAATGAATTCCCCGAGATTGAAATCCACCAGTCTTCATCTATCATTCTAATTATTTCAAAGTATAAATCAAGTAGATTCAGCAAAAGTTTTAAAGCTAGAGTATAAATCTAGTAGATTCAGTAATGTTTTCAAGCTACGAAGACTATAAATTTCAACCAAATGGACAAAAACCCAGCATTTGGGTTTTCAAAAGAATGAGAAAATTAGTGCATCCCATTTGACAATTGAGAAATCGAAATCAGAGGGTTTTTAGCAAAAAGGGAAAAAATTACTGTATACAATTCACTTGGAGTGATGTCGTCCTCCACGATCAATTCATTTGTGGAAATTTACCCAATTCTACCCACCATGACTTATTAAACTCTCATTACACTCAAAGCTCAAGCATTAATATATGTTTAAAAACTCATCATAAACCCTATTGTTCATTTTCCAGCCTTAAAAATTCAAATATTTATCAGAATTGTAAACTAATCCCAACATGAATGAAACAAAAAACTATTACAAAATATTCCAAGGGAAGAAAAAATGAATGAAATCGAACTTGTTGCTTAACAATGGCATCGACAACTTCAATTGCTTTCATAACTTGAACCAATCCATCATTGCCAGTACCGTTGTGATTGGAATCTTTCAAAACCAACCTCACAACTTGATTTTTCAAATTATGATCTCCATTCTCCATCTAAACATAGCACAACCCCAAAAAAATATTTAAAAAATAATAATAATCCCATAAGGATATTTCACAAAAAAAAAAAAACAACCTCATACGCAAGTTGGTAAATGATGTACCTCTATCATCAGAAGCTGTAGCTGGAAGAAAACAATAAAACATATAAAAATCAAATTAATAAAAAAAAAACCTAGAGGCTACATTAACAGCAAAATTCTTCGATTCATTGTCTATTCTAGTAGCAAAAAAGGATTGACGGATAGTATTTGGGTTTTCAGAAGAAAGGAAAAATTAGTGTATCCTATTTGACAATCGAGAAATCAAAATTAGAGGGTTTTCAGCAAAAGGGGAAAAAATTACTGTATCCAATTCAATTGGAGTGATGCCATGCTCCAAGATCGATTCACGTAGGGAAATTTACCCTATTCTACCCACCATCCAAGATCGATTCAACTGAGCAATCTAACAAAGCAAAACGAAATCAAAAGCATACAACTTCAACCTAAAAACCATAAGGCCACCCCTCATAATAGAAATCCACAAACACAGCATGCAACAAAAAGAACAAATTCTAATCTCACATAAACAAATGTATCAAACGAAACCATCAACTCATAGATAATAGACGATCAAATAGAAAGAGACAGAAAGAACACAACAGACAGAGGTAAAGGAGTTTACCTGTAATGGAAATGAAAAAGAGAATGAAATGAAAAAATGGATTGATCGAGGAGTTGAGTCACTAACAATGAATGTGAAGGTTTAGGGGTAAAGGAAGATGGTGGCTGATAAGTACATATTTAATACAAGACAAATTGATAAATTTGAAGAGCCAAGGATGATTATGCAATATTAATGTCTAACCAACAATAGCATTTTTCAATTGCTTTGTTCGTATTGATAGCAAAAAGAAAGACCAAAGTGCAGAAGCTCAAAACTACGCTTCTCTAAAGAATGCTAGTAAGCGAAATTAATATTGTCCAATGAAATGACGCAATGTTCAAACTGAAAAATGGCCAACTTTTGAACATTACCTCTGAAAAAATACTGAAAAATATAGTTCTAAAGTGAAAGTAGCATACATATCAAGAACAACCTCCCATTCTTCGTTGAAAGTCTCCATATCTTCCATCACAACCTTCTCCAACGATTAACCAAATTATTCAACATAATAAACAATAAAGCAAGAAAAAGATTAAGGGAACTAACCTCAACTTACACTAATGAATAGAAAATGGATAACATACTTCATCTCTGCTAAGGGTTTGAGTCCTTTCTATATTTACCTATAAGAGTCTCCTTCAACTCAAAGGTAGGAGTATCAAGGGCTGTGATACCATACCTCACCTAACTATATGAAAAATTATTAAAAAAATTTCCTTGGCATGAAATCAAAACGGCTTCAAAGCATATTATATTATAGTTGTAAGAGATTGTGGAAAGCATATTATTCTATTTACTCTCCATATATCTTAGCCATCTTATACTATACCTACCACCAGTCTACTCTATGGAAAATTGTAGCTCTCAATCTCCAGCATGTAATCATGGTTGATTTAATCATTTAATTTATGTGGAGTCCTTTCCATCCCTAAAACAATTTCGAATAGAAAAAAAATTAAAGCATGCATGCAAGATTAATCCAATCACATGTAGAGGTGAAGTCACGATGCCATTATATAATAGAAACTAAAGCACAAACTAAAACTTCAGAATGGAGTAACTAACACATTTATTAATTAATAACAAAATTATCCAAACAAAATAATATTTACCCCAAATTTAACACCAAATTCACCATGAAGTATGAGAAAAAATCATCAACTGCAAAAGAATATCCAATTCTACAGAGAGCATATGAAATTGACCAATTATTGGAACAAAAAATGAACAGAAGGAAAAATCTATTGAACTTGTCCTTTACAAGCAATGTAAAAATAGCTAAAGGGATTGTGGAATAACTTGTTAATTTGTTGTAAGTACTGCAAAAGTGAATTTGTTATATTTGGACACATGATTCTCTACGTATCTAGCTAACCACTTACGTATTACTAGTGCTAGCAAAAGCATTCCCATGGTCAGCCATTAGCTTTAAAAATAATTTGAGTAATGAATTCTACTTCTTTCATCAGTAGAAATAAAATTTAGGCAAAATAGTATAATATTAACTATAGGTTTCACTCAAGAAATAGTTCCACATTAGAACAAATGAGAGAGCTTTTAACACCTGCACGGCATTGAATTTATAGTTGCTCTGAGTAGTAGCACCCATTGTTTTGGCTACATTCCCATGATGGCCATTCCTTAATGAAATAATATCATGGCAGTTGATATACAACCCTACCGTCAGGATTGCTAACTCATTAGCTTGTGTCCCAAAATTTATAAAGAAGACAACTTGTGAACAAAATTTCACAAATTCAAACAATAACGAACAATAAAATTCAAAAGAGTAATTTTGAAAGATAGAGGCAGCCACCATCATGACATAAACTCAAAACACCTTAAGATCACCCGAGAGTTTAGATGCTAGTGCCTCGGCAAAATCAGCGATAGCATGATTCATATATAAAACAGTCGAATGTTGGAATCGCTTTATTTGATTAACGATTGCGTCCGCCACTTAAGGGTGACAGTGTCCACAGCACACAGTGGCAATCCCACCAAATGCATCCAAATATTGACGACCCTTGTCGTCAAATAAATATTGCATTTTCCCATCTACCAAATTCAACTGACTTTCACCATGAACCTAAAAAAGTAACAAATAAATAAACCAAGAAAAAAAAAATAATGCAATATAAATCTGTAATTTGATTCACTTATAAACATCATATACATCCGATGAAACAACCAAAATGGTAAGTAAAGGGGAAAAAATTTGCCTTTCAATATATGTAAGTCTAACTAAAATTTAAATCCAATAGTCATAGTTTGTAATTTGTTATGGTAAAAGAAAGCATCAATCTAGTACTTAGATGCCGCCTTTGGGAGATTGGGAAGCCTTCGACTCTTATTGCTTTCCACGATCTCTTTCATTTTGTTCAATAAATTATCAAACCCAGATTTTCTAAGATCCAATGAGAGAAAACATTTTTGGGCAGAAGTATGGATGGCTTCTATTGTTTCCAGTTTGCCTCTCAAAAATATATGAAGCTTTATATAAAGAAAAAGACAGGGTTAAATTGAGAAGGGATTAGAGTTGCAGATGCAACATATGAAGCTTATGAAGCTTCATCTTATGAAATTTAAGGAAGGTATTTAAGGAATGTTGGGGATAAACACATAATAATAAAAATTAACATTTATTAAATTCATGTGAATTCAATATTCTGATAACCTTCACATTTAAAAAAAATAATTTGAATTTAAAACTGTCAAGTGTCAATAAATGACACAGTCAAATGTCGCAATAATAACCAGGGGCATTCATTATTTGGTTTGAACCGAAAAATCGAATCGAATTAGTCCCAATTTTGATTTTTGATTTTATTTTAATGAAATTCGGTTCGGTTCGGTTTTAGAGTTTATATAAAAAATTCAGTTCGATTTTTGATTTTTTAAAATAAAAAATTGAATTATATTTTTAAAAATTAAAATATATAATTAATATTAAAATGTTGTTAATTAATTAATTAATTAATTATTATAAATTATGATTTTTTAAAAAAATTTCTATTCGATTTCGATTATTTCGGTTTGATCCGATTTGGTTTTGTCCAAAATAAAACGATTAGTAGTTGAGTTTAAAATCTTCATCTTTGCAATTTGTATCCGTGATAATAACTTTTTACTAAAATATTTGGCCAAAATCTTTAAAATATTTAGACTAAATTATATTATATTTTATATTAGATTTGAATTATAATTTATATTAAACTTTACTTGTTTGTGTTTAAATTTATATTAGGTTAATAAATTTACTAAAGGAGATATTCCAATTCGGTTTAAAATCGAATTGAACTGAATCGAATCAAATCGAAATGTTCTATCGATTTTTTTAAAATTTCGATTCGATTCGATTTAAAAAAAATTAAAAAAAAATTGAATTTCAAAATCGAAAATCGAATGAACACCTCTAGCAATAACCTTCCACAACTTTTTATATATATATAGATTTACCTTTTTAAGACTTGCCTTTCAAATTTAAATTTATCATTTTGTCCTTTCATTTTTATCAAAATTATTTTTATAAAATATAAATAATTTTAAAATAAATTTACTAAAAGAGGAAATGAATAAAACTGATTTTACGCAAAAAAAAAAGAAAAAAGAGCAGTTTGAGAAATCAGAAAAAAAATCAAATTGGAAATATTAAAAATTTGTGAGAAGGGATACCAAAAAAAAAAGAAAAAAGAAAAGAATCTTTTGACAATATATTTTTATTCTTTCCCCCCAAGAGAGTAGCCTATGCATGGAGCCACGTGCCACCTCCACGCGTCAGTTCTCAAACCAGCCATGTCAACATTCGAGGGTCCACACCAGGCGCGCCCACAGAGAAACCCAAACTCCAAAAAACCCAAAAACCCGAAAACCGCCCTCAGTGAGCGGTGGCAATTTGGCACCACCAACCGTGTCAAACTCGTAATAAGGGACCTACGATAAGGGTAATTTCGTCACAATTTACTCGATCAACAGAAGCTTCAGTTCATAACAGATAGCCTGCTGAGGAAAACTAAACACTCCCCAGTCCCCACCCTTCCCTTTGCTTTTGGTCCGAACCCAACAACTACTACTTCTGCTTTCTCTCTCTACACTTCGATGCTTTAAGGATTCTTCGACAATGGCCGCCGATGAGGTAATAAATTGAGTAAATATACTTTCTTTAACCACCGCTTGCACGGTGGCGTTACCACTTCAACCAACTTGCTTGGGCCACTTAAACCACCAACTACCTAACTGATTCTTTTAACCGTTTCTTGATGTTTGTTTTTGAAAGATTAGAACGATGGGCATTGAATGCATTTTGTGATGTTTTTGTGAATGGGTTTTGGTTTGACGATTTTTTTTTGGGGTTGGATTTTGATGGGGTGTTTTTGCAGAGATTAACGGCTTTGCAGAAAGCGTATGCAGATATAATCTTGAACACGGCGAAGGAGGCAGCGACGAGAATAATGATGTCGGAGAGGAAGGCACAGAGGTTTCAGCGCGAGCTTCAGGTGGCGAAAGATGAGGCCTTGCGGATGTTGCTTAGGCTAAAGCAGATGATGGATTCCAAGGTGAAATTTTTGCCTTTTTTTTCTTGGGATGGGTTCTTCTCCAAATTTCATTACCGAATGTAATTCTTTCGCCGTTTAGTTTTAGGAACCCTTGGGTTCTTCTTATGAAATATTTAACTGGTTCAATTTATTTGTAAAACTTGCTAATGGGGGCTGTTTGATGAAATGAGAGTTGAACATCCTTTTGATTAAGTTCTGGAAAGTCTAAAAAGCTGAAGGGTTTTTGGGAATTCATAAGTTAACTTTCTAAGTGTTTTGCTTCTAGAGTAAGAACTTGTTTTGAGATGTCCTGTTTGGTATCTTAATTATTTGAAATGTTAAGAAATGAGGGCTTCGACATGGTGAATGTTGAGAATGCATTAATGCAAAGGAAAATTTTATTTTCTTAGGTTGTCCCAGTGTCCATTTTGGTTCTTTTTTCATATTTGTACATGCCTTATTTGGTGCTGATCTTTTCCTCAGTTGGGAATATGTGAAATAGTCTGCTGCCGAAAATAAAAAGGAGTTACTCTATCGATTTTTGTTCTCTTTTGATCCTTCAGAAACATTGTCTATTTTCTTCATCTGAACTATTTGCCGGGAGTAGGATAATGAGTTCTATCTTCTTCTTTGACATGATTTGTAGGTTATGTTGCATGTGGGTCACACTCTTGAATATAGAATGCTGACTACCATTACCTGGTGATATTGGTTATTTTAGTTGTTCTTCCATAAGTTCTAAGACAATGGGTCCTGGCCTGATACAAGATATGTTCTAAACCAAGTAGTTTATTACTTCCCTTTCTTGTATTTTCAGTCCTCAGTGATAGTTCGGTGTTCAGTAGAATCTGGACTACTAGAATAGTTGAAGCATCTGACTTTGAGGCAATCATCTAGAAGTACTATGCTTTATTTGAGGTTCAATGCCTGCTTGATCTCAGAAAAAGAAAGAAGCATCAGCTGTATTGGCTGAGTTTCTGAATTCAGTGGTCAAAGAGTAAAAATTTGCCCTTTAGTTGTTTTTAGCTTGTTTGTTACTGAAATTTTGCTAAACTTGTGGTGAAGTAGCAGTTCTGCTGCTTCGCAAACTTGAGATTTGACAAGAGCCTTGGCATCTTGTTATGTGGGTCCACATAACTATCAGGTTTCCATTGTTGCTTCTCTTGGCTTCCCATAATATTCTTTGCCCAGTCAGTTTGTTTCCGCAGAGGTGGGGCCTTTACAGAGACAGTTATACTATGTTAGATTCTTTCTACTAAATAGCATTGTCAGAAAAATTGCCTTGCGCTTTCATTGTTTCTTCTATTTCTAGAAAACTTCATCACTAAAATTTACTGAGCAGCAATATTTTTTAGCAATTGTATGATTCCAAATTTTATTTCTTAATATCTTGCTTATCATTCGTGGGATTCATAATGGAGCCACTTTTGCAGATTACTGAAGCAGAACTGACTTCATTGAATCAGCAGAAAAAGATTGAAGAACTGGAGGCCCAACTTCAAGAAGCTGAGGATATTGTTAAAGACCTCAGAGAAGAGCTGAGAGAAGTGCAATCTGAACTGGAGTGGGTAAGAAACAACAAAGTACAGCATCTGGCTGAGCACCGTGATGTAACACAAGGAGAAATATCAGAGGAGAACAGATACCATTCTTCTGAATCTGTTGTGTTTCATCCCCCTGAATCAGAATTTGAATATGTTGCAGCTACTGACATGAGGATTGCGAATCACTTTCAGAGGAATGAGTGTCATAAATTTTATAGAAGTATACCTAATATTGGGAAATCATACACTGGTTGTCCAGATCTACCCTCTATAATTTTGAGAAGCAAAGAGCCTGAGCTATACAGAAATGGGTGTACCCAGAGAATTCGTGCATCTGAAGGGAACCTTTTGGAGAAAGAACTTTCACTTGCTGGTAAAATAAATAAAAAGAATGATGAGATATCTTCTGCTAGAGAAAATGAAAGTGCTGAAGAAATCTTTTCTGCTCCAACTTCCGGGATGGAAAATCAGAGGAATTTCAAGAAGAAAGTACAGGGGGCAGATGGCCGGCTTTGCAACTGGCAACCTATCCAGTCCTTCAGTGTGAAAAGGAAGCGAGCTAATAGATATAGAAACAGGTTTATGTCATCAATAAATCTTTCTGATCAGACTTTCAGAACTGATCAAGAACCTGTTGTTTTTTGCACAGAAACTCATCCTAGTCCTGTCAGAACTAATGTTGAGTTTAATGGAGGTGCATCTCAGTTGTCTCAAAGATTATCTTCAGATAAATCTGACCTAGGGCCTCAGGCAAGTTGTGCTGAAGTTTTTGAAAATGAAGCAGAAGCAGAGCTTGTAGAATCTGGTGGAGATAAAAACCCAGTAAATGACAAAATGGTTACAGAAAAGTTGGTATATACAAGACAGGAAATTGGCTGTATAGAGAGTTCTACAATTCCTGCTGCTGAAACAGAAGTTGAAAAAGTTAATGGTTTATTTCCAAAACCAGAGTCAAATGATGTAGCTCAAGAAACTCCTAGTCAATCTATCAACGAAAGAATTATCAAATTCACATTCCAAAGAAAGCGGAAGAAAGAATTTGTGAGTGAATCTAACGGGAGCATTTCTGTTGAAAAGGAAACTTCTGAGAGACAGGTATTGGACAATCAAAATGATACTTTGGTGCAAGAGAAGCCAAACCTGATAACAGAATCATCTCGAGACAGTCGACGCCTAGCGCAGGTTGCTCGTCAGGTTAGTTTAATTCTCTACTTCGTATTTTTATGGCATTACTCTTTTCTTTTATGATTTCCTACATATCTTCTCTTACATATTTTATCTTGTGAGATGTTTGTTTTAGCATAACTTCTGGTCTAGCTAGTTTCAAGCCTTTGGAGTTTTGTCAACTCAAATCATGTTGACATGACTTTCCATTGCCAAACTCATGATTTTAACTTGGATTCTAGTCTCACATTTGTAGAACGTCAGTGTTTCCTTTCTTTCTGAATCCATTTGAGGTTGTACTCACTGTAAGGAATTAGTCTATCATAAAAGATTCTGATAAATCTTGAGGTCATGATTCATTTAATTCTTTAAATATCAATTCGGATTTCAGATTTAGGAGGATCAGTTTCTTCCTTTGAAAGAATTCTTTTGAAAGCATTTTGAAATATGTTTGACTATTTGTGGTATAAGTGTATCTCCAGTGTCTCCTGACCAACCTGTCCCTTCTTTTCTTTTTCCATGAAACTATTACTAACAGAATTACAGTTTATAATCTCTCTTCCTATTGGCTCTTTTTAAAAAAAATAATAATAATAATTATAGTAATGCAACTGCACTTGTGCCTTATCTCACATTGTTGAGTTAGCTATACAAATTCTTTTTGTCCATTAGTGTCTCTCTTGTGGGATGTTTGAGCTAAGAGCAAGCATAACCTTTTAAAATTCCGTAGTATTATGTTACTTTTGATCTACCTCTATGCATGGTTTTGAAATCCATATGTATTTATGAATCCTAGTTGGTAAATGTGACATTCTCCATTAAGAATAAACAGAATATTTTCTTCCCAAGAGTTGCTGAACATTTTTATGTTGGATATTCACTTTTTTATATGTTCTCAAATATTTTGCCTCCTTAAGTCATGCGGATAGGGAGAGAAGCAAAGAGCTTGAGGTTTACAGAAACAGGTGTATTGAGAGGTTCAATAGAAGAATTGGATGCTTATTCCCCGTGCCCTGGAAATTTATGATTAACTTTTGTCTAGGATTTTACAAAACTGTATGCTTTGTTCAAGATTCTGAGCAATTTCAAGGCAGAAGATTGTTGGTAGTTTACTGAATCATGTTATTTTCTTTGCCTTTTTCTATGGTTGGTTATATTATCATACTAAATTGAAAGAGATAAACATAATCTTTGAAGAAAAATCGGATGTTGATTTTTCATATGTACATACTTTCTGGACTTTGCCTTGACCTATGATTTGACCATAGCAAACACTTGGTTTAAGAAGAGAGATTCTCACTTAGTGACCTTTAGAAGCGGGTTAAATGCTAGTCAGATAGACTTCTTTATTATGAGGCGTAGGTTTCGTAGTGGTTGTACAGATTGTAAAGTTATTCCAGGCGAGAGTATAGTTACGCAACACAGGTTGTTGGTCATCGATTTTAATTTTAGGAAAAAGAGTAAGTAGCGGAATCTTCGGGTTGACCCTAGGATTAAGTGGTGGAAGCTTCGGGGGGATGAAAGAATAGTCTTTGTCAATAAGGTAGTTGAGGCGGATAACTGGTCTTCTGATATGGATTCGGATCCAGATACTATGTGGAGAAAGATGGCTCAATGTATTAGGACAGTAACTAAGGAAGTGCTCGGGGAATCTAAAGGAAAAGTACCTCTCAACAAGGATGTGTCGTGGTGGAACAATGAAGTGAAAGAAGCCGTAAGGAGTAAAAGAGAGTGCTATAGAAACTTAGGGAAGTGTAGAAGTGATGAGAGTCTTTTGATTCCTCTATACAAGAATAAAGGGGATGTTCAAGATTGTGCCAATTACCATGAGATTAAACTCATGAGTCATACTATGAAGCTTTGGGAGAGAGTGATTGAACAGAGGTTACGGGGCATTATACAAATTTCAGATAATCAGTTTGGTTTTATGCTTGGGCGTTCCACTACGGAGGCAATTCATTTATTACGGCAGATGATTGAATATTATAGGGAAAGAAAGAAAGATTTACATATGGTGTTTATTGACCTGGAGAAAGCTTATGACAAGGTGCCTAGAGAAGTAGTTTGGTGGGTACTGGCCAAGAAAGGTGTATCAATAAAGTATATTACTCTCATTAAAGATATGCATGAGGGAGCATGTACAAGTGTAAGGACTTATGTCGGAGTGACTGCAGAGTTCTCTATTACTATTGGGGTGCATCAAGGATCAACGCTTAGACCTTTCCTCTTTGCAGCCGTTATGGATGAGTTGACCTGCACTATATAGGAGGCTGTGCCATGGTGTATGTTGTTTGCGGATGATATTGTGTTGATTGATGAGACTAGAGTCGGTGTAAATGCTAAATTGGAGTTGTGGTGGCAGACATTGGAACCCAAGGGCTTCAGAATTAGTAGGAGTAAAGCAGAGTATATGGAATGCAAGTTTAGTGGTAGTAGAAACATAAACCAGAGTGTAACTTTGAAAGGTAGAGATATACCGTTAGCTAATTGCTTATGATATTTAGGATTTATTAGTACAAAAGACGGAGAGCTCGATAGCGACGTTGCACACCAAGTTAAGGCGGGTTGGTTGAAATGGAGGAGTGCGACTGGTATTCTAGGTGATCGTAATGTACCATTGAATCTAAAGGGAAAGTTTTACAAGACAGCTGTAAGACCTGTTTTGTTATATGGTACGGAATGTTAGGTAGCTAAAAGGTGTCATATTCAAAAAATAAAAGTAGCTGAGATGCGTATGTTACGGCGGATGTGTGGATATAGTAGAAATGAGACCATTAGGAAAAATGTGCGTGTCGCATCTATTGAGGAAAAGATGCGAGAAATTTGTCTGCATTGGTTTGGACATGTTTAGAGAATACCGAGGGATGTTTCCGTTAGGACGGTGGAGAGAGTGAGGCAGGATAGGTTAGACAAAGGTAGAGGTAGGCCTAAAACGACATGGATAGAGGTGATTAGGAGAGATATGTCTTTGTTAAATTTGGATGAGAGTATGACGTTCGATAGAAGGAAGTGACGAGAGAAGATTCATGTGGATGACCACACGTTGCCTGACGTTGGTTCATGTAACCGACCCCAAGTTACTTGGGATTAAAGCTTAGTTTGTTGTTGTTGTACATACTTTCTGGAACCATGCCTTAAGAAGATTCCTATAAAATCTGAGAAATATAGAAAAAGTTTGAACAATTTCACCTTGGGCCACTATTCAAGATTGAGACCCCTTGTTACTGATTGAATCAATGAAGCAGCCATCTGATAAAAGACCTTTAAAGGTCAATCCTAACCACCACTTGTTTCTGCATTATCCTAATTGTCATTTCTAATTTGTCCCATTCTTTCCAATTTTTGACTCTTGTGAAACTCTAGACATTCAATCGTTAGGTGTTCGTCTTCCCATGAACCACCACCCCACCATAAAAAGGGAAAACAAGAGGGAAAGAAAACGGAAAAGAGAAGGCACGAAAATTGTAAGGCTGGCATCGCAACAAGCTAGTTGTTAATATGTTATGTAATCCTTCTGTTGTTTGGTTTCCCCTGTGCCCCAGGACTTGCCGCCTTATTTTACAGGAAAGGTGTAATAGTTGTGCTTTTTATAATGTGGATACAATCAACAACAACAACAAACTAAGCTTTAATCCCAAGAAACTTGGGGTTGGCTATATGAACTAACGTCAGACAACATGTGGTCATCCACATAAATCCTCTCTCGCCACTTCCGTCTATCGACCGTCATACTCTCATCCAAATTTAACAAAGACATATTTCTCCTAATCACCTCTATCCATGTCGTTTTAGGCCTGCCTCTACCTCTATTTAACCTATCTTGCCTCCCTCCCTCCTTCAATCGTCCTAACAGGAGCATCACTCGGTCTTCTCTATACGTGTCTAAACCAATGCAGGCGATTTTCTCTTATTTTTTCCTCAATAGATGCTACTCCCACATTTTTCCTAATGGTCTCATTTCTGACTCTATCATTTCTAGTATATTCACACATCTATTATAACATATGCATCTTAGCTACTTTCATCTTTTAAATATGATACTTTTTAACTACTCAACATTCTGTGCCATATAACAATGCAGGTCTTACGGCTGTTCTGTAGAACTTTCCTTTTATATTCAACGGTATATTACGATCACATAAAATACCAGTTGCACTCTTCCATTTCAACTAACCTGCTTTAACTCGGTGTGTAACGTTGCCATCGAGCTCTCCGTCTTTCTGAATAATAGATTCTAGATATCAGAAGAAATTAGTTATCGGTATATCTCTACCATCCAAAGTTACACTCTGAGTTATATTTCTGCTACTACTGAACTTGTATTTCATATACTCTATTTTACTCATACTAATTCTGAAGCCCTTGGGAGAAAATCTAAAGTGATACACGGAATTACCTGAGTAGGTCAACTACATCGTTTCATTTCAAGTGCTCTGAAGGAAATCTTTACATTCAAATACTTAACTTTGACTTACACTCCAATTCAATATTTACCCCAAATGTATGAGTACTTAACTTTGACTTATACTGCCTGCTTATGGCTCCAAATCAAGATGCTATCTCATACATCCCAAACATTTCATTTCTCCTTTCTATTGCTTTATAATTTTCTCCAATGTTGTTTGAAATATTTTTGTTGGTACTCAGAGCTAACTTATCTTCTCCAGAAGATCATCTTTTCTGAATCATTAAGTTGATAAGCCTTGTTGCTGAAATATAATACCCATTTTGAGGTGTAATTTTTGTTAAGACAACTAAATTCTTTATCTCAACTCAGTCCATGTTCTTGGTCCAAGCCGACAATAAAGAGTTGCTTGCTGCTCATTGCTCATATTTGACTTTGATCATTGCTGGTGAACACATTTGTTTAATTATTACGATCCTACACTGTCCCCCCCCAAGTTCGCGGGCACTATCCCAGATTAAATACATTCCATGTTGCCTCTCAAAAGAAAATTTCGTTTTATATTTGGTGTATTTTAATTCCCAATTTAGGAACGTTATAGCTTAGATGGGTCTTAGTGGCATAGCATCCCATCCAGGGGTAAGAATGTGAATGTGAACTTTATGTTACCATTAAGATTTGGGTGGAATGCTGCCAACAAATTGGTCTCCGTGTTTTGAGTAGTTGTTTGAGCTTCTTTCTATAAGTTGATTGGCTATTATTCCAAACCTTCCTCTTGGAAATAAGCTTACCTGAAATGCACATGATCCTGTTGTGTTTAATCCTTTCTTCTATATGATTATAGTGATTAGCTGAGCTTTGGTATTGGAGCACATTCTTGCCGTATACAAGTCTAAGTTTGCTTTCTGTTCAGAGCCTCTGCGTTTCTGGTAGGCTTGCATTATACCCATGTATGTTTTTAGATATCAAGTGGGTGGAAAAACCTTGTATGTTAGATTTTCTATCTTTCTACTACTTTAAATGCCGAAAGGGGTTGCCAGGGAAAGAAAGCAAGGAAATTGCTGCAGTTGTTTGGGCTCTCCTTACTGGAACCAAGGTTCCATGTTCAACTCAGTAATAGTTAGAAAAATACCCCCTCCCACACATGGTAATGTACTCAAAAATGGAGTGAAAAAAAAATGAAGGGAAAAAAATCTTTTTTATAAGGATATTGTCACCTGACATATATCACGATGCAAAAATTTGCCTATTTTATATTTCCTCCAGACATTCTATGGAGGGCGTAATACCCTTTTCTACTATTGACCTTACAACTCTCCATCTTTCTTGCAACTGCTTGCCTTTTATCTTAATTTGAGGCTGATAATAGAGAGGCTTGAACTAGAGATCCTTTTAATTCTTCAAATATTGTAAAGATTGAACTATTACGAAACATCTATTTCTGGCAGCTTTTATTGTCCCCTTAAAGATCATTTTTTGACTATTGTTTCTGCAGATGGTACATTAAAGATCATTTCTTGTCATTGGAAAATATGCACTTATACATCATGCTTGTTTTCTTGCAGCTTATATCTCTATCTGAGAAGAAGTGGTGGTAATGAATTTACCAGTTTCATGGTTCCCTGCTGAAGACATAGAGCAAGAGGAAAACACAAGGAGGTCTCTGGCACTCTAAAGGCAGAGGAGCACTGGCACCGGATTAGCAATTCGGCCAATTTCTTTACTCAAGAAAGAATTTCTAGATTTTCACATGTTAATTATATAGACGTGATATACATCTGATACTTTCAAATGTTATATTTGTGGTTGAATTTTACCCTAGTGTCCAAAAATTGTTGAGCAACATAGAGGAACTACTTATTGTTGATCTGATTCTTCAGAAAAAGGTTCTTCTGCAACCATCTTAGAGCTGGCCCTAGTTCCCTGGTGAGTGTGCAATTTTGATCTTATCTGTGTTTTCATGGGGAAAACATAATCCTCCAAATCAATGCCTGGAGAAAGGGACTAGGACCAGGGCTGTCCTCCTTACCCAGACCCTTATGTGTCTAACTACATTAATAATTTTATCAAATCCTTTTACCAACGTATACAAAAACATACTTTTAGTATGCCTTTTAGCATTTTATGTAGTGCCCGGGACATTGTTCCTAGAACCACAAAGTTGTTGAAGTTCGATGATAAGAGGCATCACTTTATGTAGAAACAAAATCCAAATTACGGCATCCAATTAAGGTTTTTCTTTAGACATGTGGATAGGCTTTTATATAATTTGCACAAGTGTATTATTTGTAAATTTCTCATTATATATTTGTTTTCAATTGTGAACTTTTAATTTTTTTAAAAAATAATTATACGGATGATTAGATTAGTACAATATAATGTCATGTAATCAAACTTGATGCTTTTTATATTGCATATGATGTCTGGTGAAAGAAGTCTATGGCTTATGGTGTATTATTATTATTATTATTATTATTATTATTATTATTATTATTATTATTATTATTATTATTATTATTATTATTATTATTATTATTATTATTATTATTATTATTATTGACAAAAAGCAATAATGTAAAAAATATTAAATATTGATAATTTTATTATTAATGATTGTAATGTTAATTTTTGAACTTATAAAATATTTTACAAAAATTTAAAATTATATTTATATTAAAAAATTAAAATTAACTTCAATTCAAGTATTATTTTTTAAAAAAGAAATATATTGCTGCGTGCCTTGAGAGTCCCTAGGGTGGATGTTGAATATGAGCAATGATCTTTAAGTTGAGCAAAACGACGACGTATCTGTATAACCTTCCCATTTTTACTTTCTTTTCTTTCCCGCCATCTGCAGTGTGGAAGTATTACAATGGCTGCGTTTACGTTTATACGTATTATTATGTTATTAAGATTTAATATATTAAAATTAAAAAAATATATATTATTAATTATTTAATTAGTTAAAATTTTATAATAAATTTAGATAGTATTTAAATAATTATATATTTTAATATATTAATATTTAATACATAATTTATTAATTTAGATAATATTTAAAGAATCACACATTTTACTATATTAATATTAAATATATATTTTATTAGTTAATTTAATTAATTAAAACTTTAAATAAATTTAAATATAATTTTTATTTTTAAAAAAAATTATTTAACTATATATCATCTTAAACTGCTTTCACGTATCGTAATGATAGATTTCATCTTTGATTTATATATATATATATATATATATATATATATGTAATTAATTAATTATTTAATTAATTAAAATTTTATAATAAATTTAAATAGTATTCAAAAAATTACATATTTTAATTTATTAATTTAAATAATATTTAAAGAATCAATAATATATATATTTTATTAATTAAAATTTTAAATAAATTTAAATATAATTTTTATTTTTTAAAAAAAATTATTTAATCACATAACACCTAATTTTCAGTATCATAATAATAGACTTATCTTCAACTTTTATATATATATATATATATATATATATATATATATATATATTTGAGTCCACTGTAGAGCAGAAGACATGGGAGTTGTGGGCAGAGCAGGTGACTGGCTTTTCAAGGCGTTCACGGCGGGGCTAGGAGTCGCCACCATTTATCTCGCCGGAACTTTCTCCGTCAACGTCTATCGCGGCCTCTCTTGGCATAATGCGCAATCGGTTCGAACCATCCCCATCTCTTTCTCAGTTCTTAATCTCTCTATGAAAACCCTAGTGGCTAAGCATCATATAATTTGTTATTTTGACTGCCATTTTTAATTGCTGGTATGTTTGAGTATGTCAAGAACTGGACAGGGTAATCAATATATATTTGGAATTGAGTGTTGTCAGTCGTTTTGTTTTGTGATTGTTGTGTATCATTTTTGCGTATTGTGCAGCTGGGGTGGATGGGGGACTGTTTTGCAGCTATGTAAAATCCAAACACTCCCTGAGAATTTTGAAATTATGAAAATCCAATTGGTTTCCTTGAGGAAATTGCTGTTTGAGATTGAGACTGCTCATGGTTGGTTAATAAGTGAACTTTAAGATGATATTAGGAATTCATCAATTACTAATCTTGGAAAGTTAGAATATTTTTTCCTGTTTCATTTGCAATGTACATAAGGTCCATACGGTTAGTACTGGTGGGCTAGTAGCTTCATTTGCAGAAGCAAATCCTTAAAATTTTTGCAAGAATCTATTGGATTTTAGTCATTTTTTACAGAAAAAGATGAGAAATTTGAAACCTGCATTGCTGCCAATGGTGGCAATCTTCAGTGTTTCTTTACCCTCTTATCAGCAACTCCAAGCTCCATCTTGCCATGAATTTGTGCCTACTTCATATTGAAAAGATTCAACCAGAAGAATTATGTTGTTCAAATTCTCTTTTTTCATAGTTCTTTTTAAAAAAAAAAAAAAATTAAAATCCTTTGGGCCTTACTTCTTAACCAGACTAAGGGGTAGGCATTCTGTCATTTTACCGTTTGCTGCTGTAGTTGTAATTGCCAAACCTCTGTAAGAGTTTTTGATTCATAGGACATTTCTGGAATAATCTTTTGTGTTCCTGATTATTTGGGTCTTATACTTTTTGGATGTATTAGTTTCAAATAATTAATATGTAGCCAAAGTGTGATCGATATTTGTAAGTCTGTCTGAGACCCAAGCAATTTGCATATGCTATCTTGTTATCATTACTTGCAGTTGAGTCAAGAAAATATAAACTTAAGAACCAAAGAGTCAAAACTGACAGTCTTCCTATTGTATATCTGATTTTTTCTTCTGCTTTTGGATGACCTCACTCTATTCCATATCTTCGCTACTTGAAAGAAAATAAACATGGTTGGAATGTGTACTATGAATTGTTACCCATTCAAGACTACAGTGCTTCCTTTGCTGTTAGTGCTGATCTTTGCGTATGTTTATACCTTTTTAAAACTAAAAGGATCCTAGTCTGTTGGAGGATTTCTTCTTATGTATAAAGTGATCTTCAAAATCTGAACTTTATACCGATTTTCTTTCTATATCCTCAAAATTTCAGGATGGAATCTAGGATTATCCTTCTGCATGAATTATACCCTTAATGTTGATTGAACACCTCTATTTGATGTCCTTGACTTCTATATTTGCATTTTGGCAACAAACAAATATATGGACTTTCTATTTCTGGTGTTTATCTTCCTCACAAATCATGCTTACATCTGCCATTTTGTATCTTCATGCATTAAGCTTTTGTTGGCTTCTATGTGGACTTTATCGTAGTGTTTGAATTCCTGCCTGATGTATGGATTTCTTGTGGCAGAAAATTGAGAAGCAAGTGTCTGATAATCAGAAGCAGGAATGAGTTTTGTGGAGGTTTTTAAGTTTGAACAACCACCATAGTTTTGGATACCATACTCCATAGTTTGATTTTGTATTGAACTTATTATTTTCCTCCTTTGCTTTGTGTCAGCCGTAGAAAGTCAAATGCTATGATAAGAATGATTTATTTGACATTGTTAGCGAGTTCATTGATAGACATAGTGACAACAGTGTTGAATCCTTCAATGCCCATAACTAGCAGGTTCATCTTTGTATTTCACCATCACTAAGATCTCTGTTTTTCACTTTGTTTCTGAACTGTGTGATCATATGATCAGTCTTTTAGGCAATAAACAGCTCTTTTTATCACATTTCTAATTCTGAGTACCTTTCTGTAGTTGTTGAACTTATATTCCTCCATGTCGGTTGTTTAGCAAGGGACTGGACAAAATTTATGTTCATGCCAAGAAACATGATCCAGTCGTAGAACATGTTATCGGATGCATAAACGTTGGAGGAGAAATAAGTCTACGCATCCATAGTTAATTTATTTTATTCCCTATTAGTCCTTTTTTGGGCTTGTTAGTGGACGATTATTACAGGTTCAGAATCACTACGGAATGCTTCAATACGATTGTTATAGTGACCATTTTGCGTTCTTTAAAACCAGTATTACTTATGTTCTGGCTAGCAAATCGAGGATTTCGTGCTGGATATATGGTCGCGCTTACATTCGAAGGCATTTTACATAATGGATTCACTCTTTTATGATTACTTGTGCAAAGGGATGGAAAAGGCACTATTAGGACGGCAAAAAGATGTGCTAGCATGCATAAGTAAAAAAAAAGTTGGGATTAGTTTGTCTCTCTTGAGACAAAAGATTGCTTTCCCTTGAAAGAGAGGAAAAGAAGAGAAGCTTTTACCTCGAGGGAATCATGGATTCCTTCATCGCGTAGAAATTAAGTTACAAATGTCGCATTCCTTCACGCTCATTTCACTATTAAATAGGTCAATAATTTTCGTCGTTCTTCGTTGATGCCAATGATCCAAACTTCACAAACATTTGCTCATCTCAGGCATCATCATTTTGCTTACGATGTTGTCCTTTTGGGCATTCCCAAATCCTGCCGTGGACGACTTCATCCCGACTTATTGTTATCAATAGAAGTGGAAAATCTCGGGCATGGAAGTTTTGCTTTTTTTTTTTTTTAAAATTTTTAAAAGACCGAGTACATTAGGTTATAAACACCATAAATCTCTTCTCCTTGTACATTTCTCGAAACAAGTGGGGGTTTCTAGGATGGGATTTAAGAAGTTTCCACATACGCTGGCATAGGTTTTAAGCCCAACAGCCAAGTTTGACAGCGGACAGTCTAGGCACGTTAGTCCGGTGGAATATCAGCTTTTTAAATCCAGGCAGCGGAGAATGGACTGATGACTGTGAACTCGCTTTCAAGATGTGAGTTGACATTAAGCTCCCGGAATCTATTTGTGATTCAAGATAATAGATTGATCGCTCTGTTTATGAGAAAGTATGCCAAGTGTCTGAACAGCTTTCATTTAAGCAATATTTGGTCACATTACGATGTTCATTGTCTTGTATTTTCTGTTGTTAATGTACGAAAGATTCCAATATGCAAAGCTAACAGCTAAACTTTGAGGGTTGGTTGGTTACCAATCATGCACGGACGAATCTACAAAAGATATGCGACCTAAATAATCATTAATCTTCTGATGTCATTACCCACGCACATGCGAGTTTTATCATCATCATTCTTTGGCCAAAAACAAATGGGAGAACATATTGGCAATTGCATGCTTTTTCATTTACTCACCTCTCTATATTTTAGAGGCCCTGTTGCATCTATGGACTATGATGGCGTTGAAGCTTAAAGTCTCTCCAAGGGTTGTTTTGATCATTATGTGAACATAGATTGGTTACCGGCCTTAGGTGGTCTCAGTATCATCTTCAGTTATCATGCTTGCCACCGACCAAGAGTGGAACAAGTTCCACCGGAACCCCAAAATAGGAAGTTCCTGTGGTCCTGGTATCGGAAAACCATAGTCATAAAAAATCAGTGGCAGCACAAGGGCATGTTAAATATCAGCATCAACATCCATTTGTATAATTTCAAAACGAGTAGGTAATTGAGTAACAAAGAATGGAAAAGAATTGAAAGATAACTTTTTTATATACAGATCCATGATTTGCATTAGACCCCATGATTTAGCCGTTAATCACCCTGTCTTCTTACAGCATTCGTTTTGGGAAAAAGTAACGAGGAACTCCATATCCATATGCTGAGGCAGATTTAGTGTAGAAGTAAAATAGCTGGTCCAGTCTTATACTCGGAAATCAAAGCTGCAGCAAGAAGTTGACAATGTCTTTACTTTCAAGGAACCAGCATCAAAACTCGACCTTACACCTACTCTACATAGCCTGAAAAATCAGAAAGAAAAAGAAGCTTGTCAGGAATTTGAGTACTAAAGGACACCCCCCACCCCCGCTCCTTTTTATCACATACGTATTAATCTTTCTGGAGAAAATATCAAATTGTAAGAGGTCAGACATAGATACCAAGGTCTTGAGTGCCTATGACTAAGCAGGAAGATTTTTCTTTGTTTTTGGTAAATAACCAAGAAGTTAGTCTGAGAGACAAGAATCCACTGGAAATTCAAATGTTAGTGCTGCATATTTTCTTCTAGCATGAAGAAACTGAAAGTAATTTTTTCTTGCAACAATAAAACAAATATTCCTCTCAATCAACCATCTTGTATTCACTAAGTTGCAGGTTAAATAGTCTCATATGCTGTCTAATCTGTTATTCTGTGCACAATCTTAAATCCTTCCATGTTAGAGAGCTGCCATGGTTTGAGATTCTCAATCTCATCTGCATATGCAACAGTTTAAAGATTGTATTCCCAGGTGAACATGTCAGCCTATTGCATTCAAAAATTGCCGGAGTAGCATTGTAAGATGCTGCGATATGTATTACTTGTCAATAAGAAATTTAACTTGGGATACCTGCGTATAATACTGCAGAAATGCACCTGTCTATGACATCACACAGCAACACGAACATTCTTCAATATTCTATTTGAAGAGACTTCTGAAATTCCCCGAGAGTCATTAGGGATCTCAGCCAATGGGTTCACTATCATACCACGACCACCTTGGAACCGAGATCTCCTGTTCTCTGGCGAAAATGCTTCAGGATTCACATTTCTATTACCCATGTTATTCAGGGATGCTGCTGGTTGAGTTCCACTTGTAGTAGTGAACCGTGAACCTGCAGATCGACCTTCTGTCTTCCTCCAGAATTTTGAACTAAGGAATTCTGCACCAGGGAGTTTGCAACATGTGGCTCCTGCTGAGCTAGCACTTGACATCCTTCCAGTCGACACAGCCAAGTCAAAGGATATCTCATCTAATGCCAGCTCCAGACCACGAACACGAGACTCCAGAGAACGCATTCCACTCTGTGAGCTCCCCATAAATCTCTGGGATAAAAAGTTGAAGGAATAAATGTTGGAAAATTCCTTGCCCCAAAAAGAAATATGAGAATATCTGGTTATAGTACTAACTTTCCAGAAAAAATCAGTGAGATCTCCATGCGTCCTACCCGCCAACGAAATAAACAACGGACGCTTTGACATAAAAACCCAACTAACATTTTAACAGAACCATACACAGTATGAGAATGTGATCCAAGAAGAAAGTTTTTTGAAAATAATGTGGTAAATAATAGCTTCTAGAGCGTTCATAGAGGATCAATCAAATTAGAGGTCTTGGAGTTGGTGCTATCCTTTTCAATGTGTTTTCCGCTTTTAAGGGCTCTGGCCTTTCATAATGACGTTGGCAGTTATCAAGATTCAAAGGAAAAAAAAAAAAAAAATCAAGATTCAAAGGAAAGACAATCTTAGAAGAGATCAATCCGCTTATCTTGGCAGTAGGACTCTATTCACAAGGATTACTCAATATAGGAAGGCATGGTATCTTGGTTGTGAAAAATGCTTTTACCTTTATGTGCTTGTTCAGGAGAACAGCACAGCCATCATAGTGTGGTAAAACGTTTTCACCATTACATAATTGTCTTCATAGGTAAGATCTTAGACGGAAATATGACATTCAGCATGTGGTAATTGAAAAGGTGATCAATTCACTTACAACTATAAGTCACAATCAAGATGACAAATTTTCAGAGACAATGTGACCATCAGCAACGAAGCAAATACCTGGAGAAGATCCATCAAATTGGACTGTTGGGTTTCAATTTGAACAAGTTGCTTACGGATCAAAGACAGATCTTCATTCTCCTTCTGGTTCCCTAGGATATCCCCAGTTTCATTTCTAAGGACCACTGTAGATTCTGGCTCATCTTGACATGGGGCCACACGGGATCCAGATTTATTGAAAAGGGTCCGTTTTGCTTCTGGTTTTGTAAACCTATTTCTGTCCTCTCCTTTCTCAAGGGCCTTCTCAGCTCTGCCCTCTCGATTGTCCTTGGAGTTCACAGTCGCAGAGCCATCTAGAGAAGTAGGCTTCTTTCGGTCCAGTTTCCTGAACATTGCTGGACCTGTTTTTCTATCACTACCATTTACTGGACTTCTTTTTCTAGCTGTAGTAACAGAAGAACCATCACACAAAATTGACTTGTTACCAAAAAGCTTCTTTCTTGCTTGAGGTGCATTAGCAGTAATAGTGCATGAAGTTTTGGAGGCAAGTGGATAACGCCCATCGCTGGCATTCTCTGCTCCTGATTAAGAAAAAAAAGGCTTATTTCTAAAGGCTTCAACAAATGAATAGATTGACTAAGAAATTAATGAACTCTTTCAAGTATTTAGACCGCAAACATATTGTTAATTACCTAGAACACCTGTGGAATTAACCAAATGAAGGAAATGCAAGACTAACAGAAAAAGATAAAAATAATAACATCAATACTACGAAAGAGTAAATGCACTGTGCGATCTGCAGTGTATGATTCACTTAACATCAGTGCATATTTAAGTAAATTATTCAAATTTCAAAATAATTTACTAACTTCCAATATTCATCAGAAACAATGATTTCAGACTTATACATCAAAGCGCACTCAAGCTTTGCATCAATCAAAATATTAGAAGAGCTAAAAAGGAACAAGTACGGATACCTTTAGTTGAAGCTTGTGATTCAGGTGGCACTGACTCTTCATCTGACGCATCAGGAACCTCCTTCCATACTTCGACCATCTGGTTCATCGTCTCTCTCACTAGCTTGACCTACACAATCAAATCAATAGATTTAGAAGTAAATATTATTATACAACACTGTTTAATATACTTCAATTATAATCCAATTTCCAAACCTTATCAAACCGTTTAGCTTCAAAGATCTTCAAACTCGTTGCTTTAAACCCCGGCAACGCTTCCTTTTCCACAAGCGCAAGCTTCATCAAAGTTTCCGCAGCGGCCTTTCTGGCGGCCCAATCCTCACTACTCAAAAAATCCACCAAGCACGGCATCAAATTGCCCAAAATCTGCCTACTCCCGGCAACTGCACCTACTTCAACCACGCTGCCAATCAAAGCCAAGACTGCCGCCTTCGCCTTAAACACATCACATTTGACCAACTTCTCAAATCTCGCCATCATCTTCCTCAACAAAGCCACATCAGGCTCAGGCGCTGCCTCAGTTATCGCCGACAAACACATAGCTGTGCCGATCTGAGAATTGAGCTCTTGTTCAGTAAAGAGAACCTCAAGGAAAGGTTTAGAAATGGACGAGAACGAAGGTTTAGTGACATTAGCAGCAATGGCGGCAGAGGCGGAGACGCAGGCAGTGCGAATTGCCGAGTCCTGATCGCGGAGTCGGCGGAGGATTGCAGAAAGAAGCTTAGAGAGGTATGGAGACAGAGCATTTCCATGGTGTAGAGCGAGAAGTGAAATCAAGTTAAGGCATTGTTTCCGGACGGCGGATTTATCAGAGGAGTCAGTGGCGGTGATGGAGGAGAGAAAAGAAGGAAGCGTGTCGGTGGACAGCGATTTGGCTATGCTTTCAAGCTCTAATGCCGCGGTGGCATGAGTGTCTCGATCGGAGAGCTTGTGGAGGCACGTAAGAACTCTGTGCTTCAAGTCACGTGCGGCTACGGCTGAGTTCTGGTTCTGCTTCTGCACTGACATTGTGAAAGAATTCAACAGAATCTTCTCAGAATTAGTAGTACCGGCAATGGTGGTGGTGCTGCTCGAAGGAGGGTGTTTTTCGGAGGTAGGACGAAGAATTAGGATTGGAGAGGTGGCGGTGCGGCTGGTATTTCCGGCAACATTGTGCCGGAGAACGACAATGAGGTGACGGTGGGGTGGGTGTGAACTGTAAAGAGGTGTTCTGCATCTGCGCATTGTTTCTCTCTCTGACTTTGCCCTTTTAAAGAGGGAAGGGAACTGTAACAAGGAAGTTACTACGCGAAGAACTATGTTAGTTAAGTTGTACGACGTCGTTGATTGCTATTGTACTGGGCCAACGATGTCGTTTGTGATGGAAAGCGCGCCATTTGCCCATAACCGTCGGCGATGGCGCGCCAAATTCCTTTTTTTTTCTTTTCTTTTTTCTCTTTTAGACAGATTGCAGTACTTTGTGTTACTTCATTTTATAATTAAATTATAATTATTCATAAATTACATAATTAGGAACTATGATTAATTAAGTGAAAATGAAAGTTGTGAACAAGAATTTTTTTTTTCTTTGGTGGTTGTGTTTTAACATCTTGTTTGATCGAAGAATTTGATTTCGGTGGAAATAAATAAATTATTTTTTTAAGTTACAGAGGAATTTAAAATTTTTTAAATGAATTATAACAAAAATGGATTAGAAATGAAATAATTTTTTATTAAATTTTAAAAGCATTAAACACAATTTTAATCGAATTTTGCAAATAGTCTAATATTTTTACGAGAATATAAATTTAAAATTCAACCCAACTATGTTGTCCAAATAAATATAAGGAAAAAGACATAATTGTTATCGTTCTAATATATTTAATTAAGGAAAGAAAGATTTTTTTTTTTTTAACAAAATTGTTAGTATTTTGAAGTGTGACCATCTTGAGTTGAATTATGCAATAAAGATTATATTATGTGTAAAATTATTTAATCCTCCTCACCTCCCGTTGCTAGGGTACCCCTAATAAGATGGGGGTCATAGGTGTGGCTTCACTGCCTTGTATAAAATGAAACAACCAAAATTATTTTCTTGTACTTACTATTATTTCTTTTCAAAAGTTATTCACTAGGCTAGCAATGGTAAAAAAGGCTCATCAATATCTAAACAATAATATTCTAGTGGTCCTATTGTCAAGAATTGAGTGAAAATATTATGAGGGTAGTTGATGCAGTTATAATTCCTCTTCCAATTTTAGTATTTATGACGATTTTATTTACTCATATATAAATTTTATAAATGACTCATTTATTAATAATAAAAATTTAATATATTACGTATTTAATTAATATTATAACTGTATCGTATTATTTTAGTTAAAGCACCCAAAAATAAAAAAATAATGAAAATGAGCATGGGACTGTAGGTACTAGAGTATTGTGCAAGTAAGCATGCTTTGTAATCATTTTTGCTTATTTATTCTTGTTACGTTATTACCAGCTTCATTTTTAAGGTTTTCTTTAGCTGTTTACAAGGCTTACTTGTCTCCACCTTTTTCTTCATTATTATTTCTTGCTTGTTTTCTTGATGTCACCTATATGAACATACATACTTCCATTGATTAGATGTTTAGTCATGATTCGAATTTGAGAAATCAGTGCAACCTAATGGGGATCAATTGTTAATATACAGTTTGGCCAGATCTATTCCTAGACTTGGTTTTTTTTTTTTTAATATTAATAAGAAAACATTTTTTCCCCGTCGTATGAAATGTACAACGAAGCTATGCTTCATAGGTTCTTATCAAATTTTCTTTTTTAGGGACTAATTCGTAAATAAATAATTTTAAATAATTAAATATATTTATTAATCAACTCGACTAACTCGAACTTTCTGTCTTGTCTTCCATTATTGGTCATTCACAATTGAAAATGTCTTGGGAGATATGTTAGAACTAAATTTCGTAATTTCTCATCTAATTCATTTTTTATTTAATAAGAAACTATTTTTTTTAAATGTAAAAATGCCTTTTTAATCTTATATTGCCTTGTTTCCACTTTGCTAAGTTCGAACTAATTAAAAGAATTAGAAGGAATGCAAAGAAAGGGAAAACTCGGGATTATTAGATCTTTCTAATACCCGATAGATAATTTAGAAAGGAAAACACAAAATGAAAGAAAATAAAAGGATAAACGAGTTAAAATAAATAGGATTCGATAATCTATCTTTTATTTTATTATTTCAAAATAAAAAAAAAATATTATCTCTTTTATTTTGTATTGATGATTAGCCAAATAAAAGAGAATCTAGTGATAATTTCTTTTTTCCTGAAACAATCCAATTTAAAAAGTTATCAAAAAAGAAAAAAAAAATCTTTCATTAGTTACATAGTACATAGTATTCGTACTTGTTACATTTATATAACATCAACGTTTAGTTTCTTATAGATGAATACAACAATAGTTTTGGTCAGTCAGTTGAACCAACTCCAAAGATTGTCTCAAATCACCTCTCACCTACCTAACTACTTCATATGTGACCTACTGTTTTTGATGGATGCCATCACCTCTGGGAAAAGGAGAGGTCTACTTTCTTCAAGTAACAAAAGTGATGTCTCTTGAATGATTCATGAATCAGGTGGAACTTCCATATTTCTCTTAGAAGATAATTGGAAAAAAAAAAGAAAAGAAAATCCCACCCCCACCCCACAAAAAAAGAAAAAAAAGAAAAATTGAGTTTCACTATCTTTAAAGTCAATCAAGAATATATTACTACAAATAAAATAATTTCTTTGTAGGAAGAAATGAAAATTTGAAAATTTTTGAACACTCCATTAAGTGTTTACTATAACCAAGAATCATGTTCGGACTAACATGAATATGATAAAAGTGTGTTATAAATTAAACTTGATAGTTTTTGCGCTTAATACTTTTAAACTCAAAGTTGAAACAAATCTCTCTTTTATTAGCAAAGGCAAGATGGTAAAAGGTCAGTGAATGAGTTGGATTGAGTTGAACGACTTCTCAAGCATAAATGGAATAAACACTTAAGATTGAGAGACAAATTATACTAAAAAGGATAATGTTATAATGTTTAAAATATTTTTAGAGGGACGAAATATAAAATTTTATTTTTAAGGTTAATTTTAAATTTTAAATTTTTTTGAAAGAGAGAGATGCCGCCTCTGTCCCCACAATCCATTAATGTTCTCACGTATTGCAAATAAATATATTTTTTTTATCGCATTCAATACTGGCTAGTTATTCAAAAAAATAAGTGATGAAAGTTCATGCCTGTTTGAAAGTATTTATATGGCATCATAGATGTTGGTAAGGCTCAAACAAAATTGGCAAAATTTCCAAGTTTAGGGAATTAGAGATATAGCTTAGACATGTTAACGAATTAATTGGGAATATTGGGACAAAAGAAAAAGGGGAAGCGTGAAGAAATTCAATGAAGAGTTGGTCACTACAAAAAAGTGTAGAATTGCTTTGATTTTTGTCAGACAATTGCTAGCTTTCACTCGGCATCGCATGTTAAAGTGAATGAAACTATCCTCAATTTATCCAAAGTGAAAACAGCTTTTCAGTATGATCATTAACCATAATTTTATAGGCCAGAGAATAACTTTGCACGTTGCACCCTCCATTTATGCCTCATTTCTTGCATTCAAGACTGCCCTACAAAAAATAATAATAATAATAATAAAAGGAAAAAAATGTTGCCATAATATTTATGGAGATCACCAATTTTGACATTTTATAAGAAACTACTTATATGAATCCAATTTTTATAGATTAAAAATTTATTGTCTTTTTAAAATATATAATATAGTATATAATACATAAGGTATAAATTTTTATTATCGTAATCTATAAATATCGAATTTATATAAATACGTTTTATTTACAGACTCATTTATGAATCAACTCAACTTTGCAAACCGTGAAAACAATCTTACTTTATCTAGTTTGGAAAGCAATTTATTTATGTATCTAATATTGAAAAAAAAGTCAAAAAAGGAGAAACCAGAACAGAAGTTCTCTCCAGTATATTATGCCATAGAACCAAGAAGTTGCAATATGATTCTTTATTATGCAAATGGAGCCCAAGAATAAAGTTGGAGCCAGAGGAGGTAACATAAAGGTCAACAATGATACAGTATGGATTATATCTTTTGTATAAATTTGCATGTCCAAGGAATTCAGGCATTCAACTTTAAATATTTCTAACCATCCAATTACTAAGCTATTGAGTTATAATTTGGGGAGAGTAATATGCAAAGATAGTGCAAAAATTATTTATTTTCTCATAATTTTTGTCCTCATTTATCCTTTTTTTTTAATTTTAGAATTATTTAAATGAAAATTTTCTTATTATATTAATTTTTATTATGTCTAAATACATTTATTATTTTAAAAATATAAAAAAATATATTTATTTTTTAACCCAATCTATTTCTCAATCTCTACAAAATTAAAAAGAAAGATTAATTGAAGTATTTACTTTTTTTTCCATATTTATTTTTAATTAAGTATAAAATATTTTATTTACTTTTTTCCATAAATACTTTTATTTTTTACCCAACCGAGCACAGACTATGAGGTTAAATTTTAAATTTCTTAATACTCGACTACCACGGAACTATGTATTCCGTTTCGGGTGAAGAACGATATATGGTCAATGTAGTGGTAGTGGGAAGAAAGACCAAGTCCCCATCAAATAATTTGGGCCCCACCTGAGGGGTGCACAATCACATGGAAACACAGGAATGGCAATCCAGATTAAGCATCAACCCCCCCGCCCCACCCTCTCAGGAAAACAGGTCTTAAACCTCTCTCTAATATCCAGCAGACTTAAAAGAGTCTGGAGAACACCAGAAACGTTGGAACATGTGGGCATTGTTTCAGATCTCCATACTTGTCCATGTGCAATTTTCTTGGTTGTACCTAAACACAGAACATGGATACAGGTAAAAGAGGAAGAAGAAGAAGAAGAAGAACAATTGTTGAATGATCTCTTTCTTCCTCTCAATCAAATACAGACTCATAACTCACTAAATGATAATGACAAAACCCTATCCTTTTGCATAGGACTTTGGGACTGAGGACACACATGTTATCCAAGACATTCTTTGGCTAGGTTACCCACGTTGTCATGTGATGATATTTATAAGAGAGCCTGTCTTTTTGGTTTTTTTTTTTTAAATTTTACGAGGAATTGTGCAGTTATCTCTTTATAGTCTGGATGGATTATTAGGGTGTCTGTGAATCATGGTGTTCTTGAAAATTTTGAATTTTTTCAATTTCGCATCTAGTTTTAGTATAAATAAATTGGACTTGAGTTTTAGTCGAGTATTACTAAAAATGAATAATCGCGTTTGATTTGAACTTGAATAAATTCAAAATTAATTAATTGTGCCGAGTTAAGTTAAATTTTTTTTTTCCTATTTCACAAATCATGATAAAGAAAACAATAGACAACCTTTTTTTTTTCTCTTTCTTTTTTGGGGGGTGCGTCAATCCTCAGTATCTTAAACAGCAGCAGTTGTACATCAAGCAACCAAAAAAAAAAAAAAAAATGCAGAAGAAAACGTTGCCGTGCACGGATTTTTTCCTCCAATCATGCCATAATTTAATTACCAGAAGTAGGAAGAGATATGTGGTTTTAAATTTCTTTTTAATCATGACATTGTTTTAGGTTATAATACATACATAAATATATTTTATTTTATTAAAAATTGATCGGTGCAAGAATTGCAATATAAATATAAAATTTTAATTATCTGTAATCCTCTAATATTTTAAACTGATTAACTTGTATCTCTTTTAAATATACAAGCTTTTTGTACGCAAATACATGTTTTTAAACATATGACAATAAATTCGAAGGGGAAGGGAAAGCAGGGGGTGGGGTCCCCGGGGGAATGGGGGAGGGGGAGAGAAGGGGGAGAATAGGCCAAAAGATGAGGATTTATGGAAATTTCTCTATCAAACGTATGTCACTTTAAGTGATCTCCCAGCAAAGAAAAATGCAAATAATGGTACTAATCCTTCTCTTATCTTGTAATGAAAATGACCCATTGGTTAAATTAATCAAGATATTAGCTTTCACATGCATTCAAAAGGGTTAATTTAGCTTATGAGAAAGACCTTCCCTCTTCACATTGTGTGACATAAACAGAGATCATATGTTATTAATGGTATCCTACTTTTGGGTTGAAATGTCTTAGTAGAATCCAAGAAAAGAGTAAAACATTGTTCCACTTGTCCATTAGTAAATGACGGAGATGGGGGACGGATGGGCCAAAATTTTTAAAACTTTAGTTTTAATTTTTAAAATTTTTTAATAATTTTGTTTTTTTAAAAAAAATTACCTTTAGTACCTATTCTTAAAAAATTTTAAAAATTATATTATTATTCTATAACATATTCATTCATATAAATTTTTTTTTCCTCAATCCTAAATGTCTTGTTCCATCCTTGTCATTAGTAACCCCAAGAAACAATTACATTGGTATTTTTATATAGTATGGGTTAAATTATAAATCTTTTAAAGATGATTTAGGTATTCAATTATTGTGTAATTAGTTCATCTATATTTTATATTATTTATCAGTTTTTGGATAATGTAAAAATATTATTACAATTTTAATATTTTAAACTATAAAGCAAATATTTTACTGCTAAATTATTAGTTTTGTCTTGTATTATAATAGTAATAGGAAAAAAAAAAAAAAAAGGATAAGAAAGTGGGCATTCTTGTCTTAGAGAAAACCATGACAAATAATGTAACACATGCTGGTTGGTAACAATTGAATTGTATTCTAATCTTAGCTTCAAATGATTCCACATGCAAGCTATTAAAACTGCTTTTTTCATCTTCATTATTGTCTTTGCTATTAACATTCCTATTATTCATGTGCATAGAAAGCTAAGCATTACCTTTAATTGCTTCTTTTTTTAAGTGCTTAGGTTTCATAAACCATAATCAAACAGGATAATGCATAGGAGTGCAGGCTATGTCTAATGGTGCTTTATAATCATTATGTAAGAGGAAGGAGGAGGTTGCCACATACCTATGGAACCCCAATTATTCTTTGGGTACTGTTCAAATAAAAGGAGAATAGAAACTCCCCCCCCCCCCTCCCCAAAAAAAGGAATAAATAAATAAATGTGTAAAATTTAATTTCATTTTCTTGGACAGTCTATAATTAAAGTGCAAAGCAAATTCATATACATCGAGAATTGTGCTAATGATCTCCGTTTATAACTCTCTAAATTGATGATTCTCTTGTTAAAAAAAAATGAAACATGATGATCCCCAAAGTTCAAAAAATAGAAAAGGAGTATTAGATGTTATTTTTTTAATTAACCAGATAAATTATAAATATCTACAATCATATGATGTGTTATCTCATTATAATATATAAAAAAAACTCAAGTAATTTATTCAGTTTTCCATTTTTAAAAAAATTTATTTGGATCTTCTCTTATTATACCTAGGTCTCTCTCTTTTCTCATCACTTGGTCAATTATTATTGCCTTTTTTAAAAAAATAAAATACATAAGACACATATGCAAAGTAAAAATTATTACTAAGTCAATTAACTCAAGCCATATATATTCAAAGTGCAAATTAATTTGGTTGAATAATATGTCTATCACATTTAAGAGAAACCAAAACAATGTAGCCCTTCAATAATATACATATCAAACCTAAAGCAATCAATAGCAAACAAAACCTCTATGACCCCTTCGTTGATATAAACTATTATCATTGTACATAAAAAAACAGATACAATAATTCTGTCATGTAAGGAGTAAAATCTACATCATCTATTATTATCACGCAAAAAGTAAAATCTGTATTATCTATTTTTTGTAACTTATAATCGTATAATATAATTTAATTTTTTTGAATAACTAGATTCTAAATTTACTTGGAGATAGAAACAGCTAATCTATGTAAGTGAACCCCAACTACCCTAGGACATGCACATTTGCAGCTTTCGCCATCAACACAAAAATTTATGACTGAATGTGCGTGTGAAAAACAAAAACTAGGGGTGCTTTGTCTTGTCGGTGTCTAAATTTGGTAGTAAGTCTGATCTATAAGGGCCGACCAAGGTTCTGCTATTCTTGTTCGGTACATTTGTGTTGTTTTCTAGTTTGAAATATTGCCATTTGTGTGTAACATTAATTTGGTGATAAAAAGCATTATGGAAATTGGAAAATGTTATTTACTTAACTATTTAATTTATTTGCAGTCTTTGATGATTTGGAAGATATTAGCACTAAATATATATATATATATATATATATATATATATATATATATAAATGAATTCAAAATTCAAAGATATTTCTTTAGTGATAATTTTTGTTGATTGAACTTTGATTGAAAAATTATTTAGAAAAGTTTTTTTTTATAAAATATATATGTGAGATGATAGAATGTGAATCGAATTTAAAATTTATTGTATGATGAGAAGTATTTCTAATTATTTTTTAATAAAAAATACAAGTTAGCATTATAATTTGATATTGTGACATTTATTTGTCGGTTAACATATAATAGTAACTTATAAGAATGAGACTTTTTAATTATACAAGTTTCATATTATTATTATTATTTGTTTACTCTCTATTATTCCATTTCATATTTTAAAGTCTAAAAAAAATTATTTATTCCTTTTTTTTTGGGGCACAGTCTTAGAAAATAAGCAGTGTCATTTTTGCTGTATAGTCATTCAATTGGACGACAACCCATACAACAAGAAGTTTCTCGAACTCAAAATCTTATTGGATATAAGTAGATCTTATTATATTTTCAATATAATGT
This sequence comes from Voacanga thouarsii, assembly GCA_026120185.1. Taxonomy (NCBI): domain Eukaryota; kingdom Viridiplantae; phylum Streptophyta; class Magnoliopsida; order Gentianales; family Apocynaceae; genus Voacanga; species Voacanga thouarsii. The sequence goes on from JANUWF010001825.1 coordinate 1,733,374, forward strand.
TATTTATTTATTTTTTAAAAAAGTAAAAAAAAAAAAAGTTCTTGATGAATATGATTGCGATTATTTAAAATTTTGAAATGCATAATTTTGAGATTGTCTATGTCCATTGAATGATTTAGATGACAGGCCGCTTGTCCATTATGTTAAAGGAGACAGTATGCATTATCAACCACTATATATTCTGCTGATTTTTCAAGAAATACTCTTTCTGATAAAGAAAAAGCAATGTCGGCAACTTTTTATTTTTTATTTTATGAGAAAATTGTGAAATAGAATATGAATTTAACCAAGCCTTTATTGCGTAATAGATGGTAATTTTAATGGATTATTGAAAATTTAAGAACTATCACGTGGCACATGAAATTATTGACCGTCTGACTGTTAGCTCAGCTTTGAGAGCCAAATATTGAACTTCCCTCTAAATAGTGTTATTTGGCCAATTTGCCACTATTTTTTTCTAAGTGAGATCAACATTATTCATGAAAATAAGTTATATAAATAGATAACAAGATCCATAATAACATAAAGATACCACAAGCCAAATTTAAATGGGTAAAATATAACTACACAGAAAAGAAAACTCTCATTTAGTTATTTTATCGCCATTTATAACTATCAGTAATATGAATTTAGATTCAACCAATTTAATAGACTGTAAATTTAAAGGCCATGAATGAATCAACAATTCGACGACCAGTCCTGTAATCCATACTCGGCCGGGTTATCACTATAGAAACACAAAAAGAGTTTAAAGAAATATAGATAGATGTATCCATGTGACCAAACATTTGATACGCATGTGCTCAGATGCTCACATTCTGCTCTAATCTTCTTCTTCTCCACATATCCTCCTTTGAAATGATACATTTTAATATACTCCTCCAGTTTAAAATTAAATATATTACTTAACTTGATAAAAATTTTATAAGAATGTAAATTAATACTAACAGGTATGGGGTAGTAAATAAAATTAATTATAAATATTTAGAGAAAAAGCATATTTATTTTTAAAAATAAACAACTATTTTTAAATATTTTGAGTATTAGATATTGTATATGAAAAATTACCACTTTTACATTAAACATAATTTTCATCACACAGAACCTCCCTTTTGAAACTAATTTTAATAGTTTCGAATCCTCTTAGCAGTATATTAAATGATCATAAGTGATATCTCAATTGATTAAAAATACTTTGACTCGATGATAAATTTTAAATTTGATTTACATTATTTATTTCTTTACTGTGTGTATATATATAGAGCAAAACCAAGAAAATTAAACAAAAACTATTTTATTTTTCCAGCGTCTACAAATTAGGTTTGTTAGTATTGGGCTTTTGTCGGTCTAATTATGTTCTAGTCATGGTTGATTCGAACATATGCCTCCGGCAAGAAAATCTTAACTTTCTATGCGACGACTTCCTCACTCTCATAGGTTTCAAATTCTTACTTTGCTCTCTCCATCCCATCGACTTCTATCCGCAATTTATATCAATTTCTTTCATTCTTTTCCTCAAAAATTATCTAAATTAAAATTATCACGGATGGTAATTAAGTTAAGTAGTTCCAAACTTGGTCTCTAATACTTTGGTAAGACTATGTTGTGGAATTGAATATATTTGGCAAGGATGTGCTCTTTGGCTTGTGTGTAGTATTTAGATTGATTGTTCAGTTCATTTGATATTTTTATTGACAAAAATGATTGTTTGAATGTTATATGATAGGACTTGATCATCATCACTAGTACCTTCTATGAGTGAAAAAATAATACTTGTGAATATATTTTTTATTCATACTCTTGTAATTTGAATTATATATTTAATTATATTTTTTAGCTAAATAAAACAATTTATTTATAAAAAAAGAACAAATTATATAAATATAACAACTTGAAAGACTCTAGACATCGCAGTGATCTTAAAAATTACTTGAAAAAAGATGAAAAGTGGATGAAGGATCTAAATCAAGGTTGGGTAAGAGATAAACACAAAGAAAAAGGAACTTATTAAAAAACCCATACTAATGAGTATTGGATCTTGAGAAGAAAAGATAGAGAAGAAGATTTTTTATGGTTTAGAAACAAAATAAGAGGTGAAACAACTAAAAAAATATTAAAAGAAAAGTCAGAGCTCGAATCTTAGCCAAAGGAATGAAGAAGGTGGAGAAGATGATGAACAAAGCAGAGAGAATTGGCTAGAGAGAGAAAAAAAGAGTGACGATTGAGTTTAATGACGTATTCAACTATAGCTTGCGTGTAGCAATACTTATTTCAAACTATGTAATCATGATTATATTTTTATTTTGGGCACCCACGTAATGATAAAATTCAGCTAGACTTGGATATGAATCTATGTTTTGTTACTGGGCCAGGTTTAATTCTTATAGACAATTGCAAGTTTTGGGTTGGGCTAAAAAAACTTTGGGGTTTAGCCCCTGACCCACTGACCGAATTTTGTGGCCGCTATAGTTTTCAATTGCAGGTTTTATTGGCAATTAATATTTTTGGTCCCCAATCTTTTTACAACATATTGTTTTCATCCTCAACAAATTCTTCATTTATTCTCATCCATGTGAAAATTTTTCATAAGATTCAAAATGATTGTGCAGGTCATTTTTTGCACCATATGTGGCTTTTTTATTTTTATCATACTAATAATTAAACTATATTTTGTTTCGTTAAAAAATATTTCAAATAATTTCCAATTAGACATGTTTCTTTCATTTTTTCCTTTTCCATTGATTAACTTTCATTAATCCTTTGCCCTTGTCGTATTCTCTGTCCCAAAATTACCTAAATTAAAATTTGTAATTGTACATACAATTTTTCAAAATTTTTCGATATTGAGAGTAAACCTTTGCAATAGAAAATCCAAAACTTTCTCAAAAACCGAAATTATGACTCTGCGATTTCTATTTACCTTGATAAAAGGCATTTGAATGGTTTTGTATACCATATATGCAAAAATTTGAAAAGGTTGAAAGTTGAAGGGTCTATAGAAGCAATTTATCAATTTACGAGCCTGTAAAATGAATTTAACTAAAAAAAAAAAAAGAATAACCCTACAACCACCGCCACCACCACCACCACCACAAAACCTATATATATCTCCAGCCCCGGGAAAGAATAGAATCCTAACGGGGGATGATTTCTTTATTCAAGTCACTTCTTCTCCTGGTCTTTTCTTGAAACTAGAATATTACAATGATATTGAGGGATCTCATAACGCATACGAAGACAAAACCAAATCACATGAGAGCACAACGTCCGAAATATTTCCCAAGTTTTGCGTGCTGTTGAAGCTGAACTGGGGGTCGATAGCGCTGAGTATGAAGAGTTTATGCACCTCATGGGAGCCTTCCAGATTAGAAGGTTTTTTCTTCACTATCCCTTCTCTTAATTTCTGAGCAACTTTTCTTTTGTGTTCCTTGAAGATGTTCTTTCTGATGTTATTAGCGGAATGTGTCCTGTTAGTTCAATGCATATTGGTCTTGGATTGTGAAATAATTATTATTAGCAATGGCAATTGGGCCGGCCCGACGTGTCGGCCCGACCGCTTGACAGACTGAGCACTGTGCGTCGGTCCGGGCCAGGGGATAAAATCCCTGGCCCGCCACGGGTCGGCCTGCGGCCCGCCTGAGAGAGCCATTACCCAACGGCTCTCTCTGGTTTTTTTTTTTTAATTTGGTCATTTAATTTTTTTTTTTACAATTTAGCCCCTAAAACGGCTGAATTATTATTATTTTTTGCAATTTGGTCCCTAACTCCCAAAACTCTATAAATACTTCCAATTCAACCTAAAACTCATCAACACTCTCCAATTCACTCCAATTCTCTCAAACTCTCTCTAATTCTCTCTTATTTCCATTCATCTTTCTCTCATAATCCTCAAATTTATTCATTTTCTCTACAAAGAGTATTAGAATAGAATTTATTTTTGTGTTATACTTTTTCAATTCTTCAAGAAAGTCTTCATATTTTGAAAGATTGTTGGGTAGCGGAATAGTGGATACAAGAAGTTAAAAGCTCAACAAAGTATTGTTATTCTTGAATCTTGGTCATCAACAAGTTAGTATTTCTTAATCTTACATTCTTTTATTTTAGCTTTTTTAGTTGTTTACTTGTTTTAGTTATTTGTTTAATTTTTAAATTAATTTGTTATTTATATTTTTCAATTCTCTTATTTCATTCTTTGTTAATACTTTTTTTTTTGAACTTTTTTTTGAATTTTGATTGCTTGTTTTTTGTTTTAAGAAATAATGGATCCAAATCAATATCATCATTTTTCTTCATCTCAATCATCTGCACATTTTAATTTTAATATAGATCCAACTTTGAATTTAATAAATAATGAAATAGGTAATGAAGATGAAGGTCCTAGTAGGCTTAGTGTTAGTGTTTCACAATCACAATCAACTCCAATAATTAATCCCGACGCATCTAATATAGGTGAGAATGATGTTGAAACAACGGATGTTACAACTAAAGCAAAAACATCTATGGTTTAGAATCTTTTTGAAAAAGATAATGATAGTAATAGGGCAACATGTAAAATTTGTAAAGCGGTATATGCACATAAGAATGGATGAGGGACGAGAACATTAGTTAGACATATGAAAAGGTCACATAATGATTGGTTAGAAAACTTACTTAAACAACAAAAAATACGTACTACAGGAGGTTAAATGGTTGGTAATTTTCAATATGATCATAGAAAAAATAGAAATGCATTTGCTAAAATGATTGTTCAAACTAAATTACCTTTTAATTTTGCAGAAAATCAATATTATGAACAATATATGCAAAATAATTGTCAACCAGCATGAAAAAGAATTCCTAGAACAATATTAAAAAATGATATAATAAAGATATATAAAGAAATGAAAAAGTATCTAATTGCTATGTTTGATTCTTGTAATTGGAAATTTGCTCTTACTTGTGATGGTTGGACTGCAATTACTAATGAATCTTATTTATGCATTACATGTCATTGGATAGATCATGATTGGTTAGTCCAAAAAAGAACTTTTTGTTTTAAATTATTTGAATATCCTCATGTAGGTAGTAGTATAGCTAAGATGATTACTCAAACATGTCGTGAATATAGGATTTTAAATAAAATTATTTATGGTATTTTATTTCATACTAGGTGTGCTTGTCATATACTTAATTTATGTGTTAAAGAAGGATATAAATATATTGATGATATTGTTAATATAATTAGAAATGTTGTTTTATTTATTAAAACCTCCCCAACTAGGCAACAAAATTTTAAGGCATTATACCGAGAACAAGGTGTATGTGTATCTTTTAAAAAATTTAGATTAGATTGTAAAATTAGATGGAACTCAACTTTAGATATGTTTGAAAGTGTTATACCTTTTCAAAACCAACTTATTGAATTTTGTAATAGTAATAATTTTCAATCTCCACTAACTGAAACTCATTTTGAAAATTGTACTACACTTTCAACATTTTTATTTACTTTCAAAGAAGCTACTGAACTTTTATCGGGATCTTATTATCCCACTACTCATCATATTCTTCCAACATTTGCTAAGGTAGCACATATTTTTGGTGAATATATGTATCATCCCCAATATGGTTTTTTATGAGAAGTATGTTTAAAAAATATAAAAAATATTATGAAGATATTCCCATTTTATATTATATGGCATTGTGTATGGATCCTAGAGTAAAGACGCCTGGTTTTCATAATATTATTGAATATTTATATGACACATTAGATTTTGATGAATCACAACCACTTAAATAATGTATGATAAAAGACATAAAAGATAAAATAGCTAAAGCTTTATCTGACATGTATAATGTGTATGAGTTTGAGTCTTCTTGTTCTAGTTCTCATAGTTTAAGTAGGCAAGCTTCATCATCTAGTAGATTAATCCATGGGGTATTATGAAACGTCAAAAAAGATCAACTGCTACCTACAACGAGATGGCAATTTACAAGATTCTGCCCTTGGTAGAAAATGAAGATCGACATTTTGATATTTGTGGTTGGTGGAAGGCTCATGTAAGTCAATACTCCATTTTATCTAAAATGACACGTGATCTTTTGACACCACCAGTTTCTACAGTGCCATCGGAAAGTGTCTTCAGTGAGAGCGCTCGAACATTCGATGAAAGAAGATCTCGATTAGCTTCTCAAACTTTGGAGATGTTAATGTGTTGTAGTAGTTAGTTTGCAGCCGAAGATAGGACGACTAATTCGTGGATTATTGATGATGACTCAGATGATGAATGGGGTGAACCAAGTAGTTTGTTTAGTATTTTTGTAATTAGGAATTTAGGATAAATAATATTATGTATTTAATTTTATTTTTAGAATATTTATTATATTTTTAAATTTTAATCATTGTAATATTTTAAAGAGGTTTATATCAAGTTCCCCTCTTATGTAATCTTTATTTTATTAATTAATAAAACAGGTAGGGGTCTAAGCTAAACCCTCCACCACTTCAAGATGGCTTTTTTATAATTTTAAAAAAATATGTTAAGTAGGAAAAAAAAAAAAGGAATAAGCCACGGGTCGGCCCGCACCGGCCTGCGGCCACACGAGCTAAGTTCCCGGCCCGGTCCGGTCCCAGGGCCTTTGGCCCAAGGACCTGCCCGCCCCTCTCCGGGACCGGCCCACCCTCCAGGCGGGCTGGTCCTCGGGCCCGGCCCGACAGGGCTCGAAACCGTGCGGGCCGGCCCAGTTGCCACTGCTAATTATTGTATGTACATGAATAAAGATTTGTTTGAGATGAGTTTGTTTAGATTTAATAAAAAATATTAAATATGTGGAGTTTAAGTGGAAAGAAAGGATATTATGTATTGTGATTTATTAAGAAATGAAAATTATTTAAAATAATATTATTTAAAATTAAAATGAAATTTTGAACTAGAAAGAATTTGTGCCCAAAGCCAATCTATGCATCTCCATTGATATGTGTAACAAAAAAAAAAGAGGAAAATTTAGTCTACAAAAACTAAATTAGGATTCAATAAAACTTATTATTCAATTTTAAATTATACATAAAACTTGCCTCGTAATAAAATTTCTTTTTATTGTAGTAAAATTCTAGAATTTTTTCTAATGTAGCAAAATTCTACGCTATAAAAAATTTTACATATGGCTCTAGAATTAGTGAGGCCTATTGTTGATCCGCCCTTGCTCGCAGCTGAGAGTTGGACACACAACTTGAAGAGTATTCGCATGCAAATTCACGTATTCGATATGTATAGTTAAATTTTTGACTAAATGGATTGTGTATTTAAATGGATTTTTGATATAACATGTATTTTGACTTTTCTATCCGATTGTGTGCTTGTGCTAATTGTAGCCCTAATTTTGATTAAGAAACCAAGATATTATACTCCTCCATACCATGCTAAATAAGGCTTGAAAGATAATTTCCCTACTTGCTTCCTCTTCACCTTTGGTTGTTTTTTCTATGCCTGTTAATTTCTGTTTTTTTTAAATGAATTTAATGCGATTGTCAATCAAATTTGATTTGGACTGCTTCGAATACAAAATTTGCAAACTGAGTTTTTGGATTAGTTTAAAATTGGTAGAGAAATTTGACTGTGTGATATATAGTTTTGTGATGATTAATTCTTTTTTGGATTAGTTTAAATACTAATGATTTTGTGAAGAATTTGATAGAAAACTTGATTGTGTGTTCTGATGATTAATTCTTTGTGTCACGCCCCTTGCCCGTGGACCCGGGAGTGCGACTATGGGCCTGGCAGCACCCACCTACTTGGCTGCCGTCCTCGCTGGGTTAAAATGGAATCCCAAGTTGACAATTGGTATTTAGGCCCATTCTTATATATCATACATACTTCTCATCATAATCCCATGTGGGATTAGGGTATCACATTCACCCCTCCTTTAGGCCCAAGCTCCTCGCTGGGCCCATACTTTAGGGGCCAAACCCAGGACCAACCAGGTGGTATGGGATTCTAGAGGTGGCTCCCACTGCGCACGATATAGCACTTAGTTCCTATACTGGGGCTAGTTACCTTCTCTGATACCAAATGCCACGCCCCGTGCCCGCGGACCCGAGAGTGCGACTATGGGCCTGGCTTATTGGGTTGTGGTTTTTTAGTTTATTTTAATTAGTGGGCTAGGGTCTATAAGGCTAAAAAAATTAAGTATTATAAGTTGAGGGGCTAAGTGTAATTATTTAGTTAGGGGGCTTTTATTAATTTTTCATTATAGGCTCAGGCATGTTCTGAACGGTTACGTTGTTTCTAAAGCTATTTCAGAAGAGGAGAAGAGGGAAGAGAAGGGAGAATCTGATAAGGGACTTGAGCCTTTGGCATCAACTCTTGGTAAGTTAGCTTTCCCCTTGTGTTTTATGGTGTTTGTAACCTAAGATTGAGATAAATTGTTCTTGAATTGAAGTTAGAGTAGTAGGGTTCTAAATTGGGGAAAATTGATTGGATGATTAATTGTATTGTTTGGGTTTTAATTGAAGGTGAATAAGTGTTTGGAGGCTTGAGTGGAAGCTTTAGGAGGTTTCAAGAGGCTAAATTCAGTAGGTAAGGAAATTGGGTTTTCCTGTTTTTGGTACTCGAGTTCATCGTTTCCTTCAAAATCAATGATGTCTCTTGATTTCTTTATGAAAGTGGTATTTTGATTATATGAAAATGGTATTGAGCATGATATGTTAATTGTTATTCATGTACCAATGGTTATGTTCGTCGAAAGTTATGAGTTTAAGTTAAGTTTTATGCTTATGTATTGATTTTTTGATTCATGTGATGTTGAATGCTTGTGGGTTTCGTTTTGGTAGGGAATTCCCGAACTTTATAAGTTATAAGGCCCTACTAGGGGGATACAATACCTAGGATAAGCTAAGGCCCTTCTTTCAATGGGATATAATAATTGGAAGACTTATCAGTTAAGCCAAATCAAGTCCCCAAGCATGAATCATCTTCATGAATTAAGCCTTATTTAAGCATGGTTAACCTATAAAGTTTAAAATTTAAGAAAGAGAGTAGCATAAGTGATATTTGAGTATTCTTTAGGGATGTTGATCGTTTAGTAAATTATTTTCTTTTTCTTTGGTCATTTTAGCTCGTGAGTAGCATTTCAGCGATGGCAGATGGTGCAAGGAGGGCTGCTCAAGAGGGTGTGGGAGATAGTAATAGGGATAGACCGGTGGCTATGCGAGCTCGAGGGCAGACTAGCCGAACTATCAGGGGTCGGAGTTCATTCGCTACTGTGTCAGCACCGCATGGGTCAGGGGGTCATTCTATTGGGGTCGAACTGCCCTCACCTCCCCCGTTTGTGCCGCCAGCTGCTACGACGGTACCGCCAGTCACAACCGCGCCTGGTCCTAGTGCACCGATAGACATGCCGACTACATTAGCTATGATGGCTCAAGCGATGCAGAGTCAGCAGTCGCTGCAGCAGGAGCAGATCAGGGTTCAGTAGGAACAACTCAGATTGCAAGCGGAGCAATAGCAGTTGCAGCGAGACCAGGAGCGTCCATTCTAGAGAAATGACTCAGGAGCTCGGTCGCTTTACGAGCGGATGAAAAGAATGGGACTCCCAACGTTCAATGGTATGGGGGGGCCAGAGAGAGCGGAAGAGTGGATCGAAGAATTGGAACATCACTTTGAGACGATGGAAATTCCAGAGGATATCAAACCGAAGGTGGCGGTCCGTTTCTGGTTGGTGAAGCGCTGCAGTGGTGGAAAGGGGTGAAGCCCATTTATTACCGAGGAAGCACGCCGTTTACCTGGGAAAAGTTTAGGGAGATATTTCTGGAGCAATACTTTCCGGACACTTTCAAGATCGAGAAGGAGAACCAGTTCTTTAGGTTGGTTCAGTCAGAGCAGATGAGTGTGACCGACTATGCAATCAGGTTTAACTCGTTGGGCAAGTATGTGCCTGCAATTACTCGAGACCCCACTTTGAGGACCAACCGATTTGTGCATGGATTGTTAGTTAGGATTCGTGGAAGGTTGTCTGCAATCAGGCCTAGTACCTACAAGGAGGCTTATCAGAGGAGTTTGGACATCGAAGCTGAGTTCAGGAGATCGGATGCAGATAGGGACAGGAAGAGACCCAGGTCAGTGTTTAGCCAGGGGCAGGGGTCTAGGCCAACGGTCAATCAGGGTCAGAGGTCCAGGCCAGGATTCAGTCAGGGTCAGAGGTTTAGACCGGCATCGTCGGGCCAGCCTGGTGCTAAGAGGAGAGCTTTTCCGGGTCAGCCTAGGCCAGCTTTTTCAGGAGCACAGACAGTGAGTGCAGTAGGGTCTACAGCTTCGAATGCCGGCACTTTATTTAAGGAATGCCCAACTTGTGGCAAGAGGCACTTGGGGGAGTGCCGATGGGCGCTTGGAAGCTGTTTTAGATGTGGCAAAATGGGTCACAAGATTGGCCAGTATCCTGAACCAGTGGCAAATCCGACCCAAGCAACAGTTAGTGCTCAGGTGCCTAAGGCAGGGAAGCAGCGGCAGAAGAGTAATGCTCGAGTGTTTGCTCTTACCCAGGAGGAGGCTAATACAGCTGATGAGGTGGTGACAGGTACACTTCTGATTAATTCTGTGCCTGCTATTGTGTTATTTGATTGTGGAGCATCGCATTCGATCATATCCCGTAGATTTGTTAAGGCCTTAAAGTCAGGTCCTACCTACCTAGTTGACTCCTATAGAGTAGCAGTACCTAATGGAAAAGTTTTGGTGTCTAACTTGGTACATAAGGGATGTTGGGTAGCAATTGGTGATGAGGAGCTTTACGCAAATCTAATCCAGATTAATGTGGTTGATTTTGATGTGATTTTGGGTATGGACTGGTTGGCTAGTAATCATGCATTAGTGGATTGCCGAGAAAAGAGGGTGCAATTTGCCTTGCCGGGTAGAGCTGTCTTCCATTTCCAGAGTGAGGGTAGAGTAGTGGGCAAGAGGTCTATGCCAGTGATTTCCGCGGTTAGAGCTCGCAAGAATCTGCGCCAAGGATGTGAGGCTTACTTAGCTAGCGTGGTGGAGGTAAAGAAGCAAGAACCGCGAATTAAGGATATACCAATAGTGAATGAGTTCCAGGATGTGTTTCCAGAAGACCTACCAGGCGTACCACCTGAGAGAGAGGTTGACTTCGAAATCAACTTAATTCCAGGAGCGGAACCAATTTCGAAAGCGCCATATCGCATGGCACCAGCTGAGCTACGGGAATTGAAGGTTCAACTTCAGGAGTTGCTAGACAAGAAGTTTATACGTCCTAGTGTGTCTCCCTGGGGTGCTCCCATATTGTTTGTGAAGAAGAAGGACGGGAGTATGAGGATGTGCATCGACTATAGGGAGTTGAACAAGATCATGGTGAAAAATAAATACCCACTTTCCAGGATTGATGACCTATTTGACCAATTAAAGGGAGCGAAGGTGTTCTCTAAAATAGATCTACGTTCTGGGTATCATCAGTTGCGGATCAAACCTAAAGACATACCAAAAAGTGCTTTCCGAACTCGGTATGGGCATTATGAGTTTCTAGTCATGCCATTTGGATTAACTAACGCGCCGCAGCTTTCATGGAGTTGATGAATCGGGTCTTCAAGGATGAGCTGGACAGGTTCGTGGAGGTGTTCATAGACGATATCCTAGTATATTCTCCATCTAAGGAAGCGCATCGGGATCATATAAAAGTGGTATTGCAGAGACTTAGAGAGCAAAAGTTGTATGCTAAATTCAGCAAGTGTGAGTTTTGGGTAGGGAGTGTGTCTTTTACGGGGCATGTGATTTACGAGGAGGGGTCTCCGTTGACCCTAGGAAGATTGAAGCAATAGTTGATTGGCCCAAGCCAATCAATGCAACGGAAGTTAGAAGCTTCTTGGGGTTGGCTGGATACTACCGGAAGTTCGTGGAGGATTTCGCTAAGATTGCTACTCCATTGACTCGGTTGACCCGGAAGAAAGTTCGGTTCAAGTGGAGTGAAGCTTGTGAGAGGAGTTTCCGGGAGTTGAAAAGGTTGCGACGTCGGCATTTGTGTTAGCACTACCGTCTGAGGCAGGGGGATTTTCTATCTATAGTGATGCTTCGAAGAACGGATTGGGCTGTGTGTTGATGCAGAATGGTAAGGTGATTGCCTATGCTTCTCGGCAGTTGAAGCCCTACGAACAAAATTACCCAACTCACGATTTGGAGTTGGCAGCCGTAGTGTTCGCGCTAAAGATTTGGCGACACTATTTGTATGGAGAATCGTGTGAGGTCTTCACCGATCATCAGAGTTTAAAGTACTTATTTACGTAGAAGGAGCTTAACATGAGGCAGAGACGGTGGCTAGAGCTGCTTAAGGATTACGATTTGAAGATCAGATACCACCCTGGGAAAGCTAATCAGGTAGCGGATGCTTTTAGTAGGAAGAGGTCTAGCACTTTAGCAGCTCTACTCACAGATCAGGATCGACTTATCGCGGAGTTTGAAAGGTTGGAATTAGAAGTGGTGCAACCGACTTCGGGATGTTTGGCTGCTATGGTGGCACAATCATCTTTGGTAGAAAGAATCAAGGAGGCTCAGTCGGTGGATGTGGAGTTGGAAAAGAAGAGAGCAGTGGCTCTTGGAGGAAATTAGTTGGACTTTCAGATTCATGCGGATGGCAGTCTTCGTTTCAGGAGCAGATTATGTGTTCCCAATGAGGAGGCATTAAGGGCCGAGGTACTTAAGGAAGCGCACAACTAGAGGTTCTCAGTTCACCCGGGAAGAACCAAAATGTATCGGGATCTCAAGAAGTATTATTGGTGGAGTGGTATGAAGCGGAGTATAGTAGAATATGTATCTAAGTGTTTGGTATGTCAGCAAGTTAAGGCGGAACACTAAAGACCTGCTGGATTACTTAAGCCTTTGGAAATTTCGGTATGGAAGTGGGAGCATATCACGATGGATTTCATCATTGGGTTACCTAAGACCAAGACGAGAAAAGATACTATTTGGGTGGTGGTGGATCGTCTAACTAAGTCAGCGCACTTCATGCCTATGAAGATAACAACTTCTATGGAGGAGTTGGTCAAAATGTACATGGATGAGATTGTCAGGTTGCACGGGGTACCAGTGAGTATAGTGTCAGATAGGGATACTAGGTTTGTGTCCCGATTTTGGAAGAGTTTCAACAAGGCCATGGGAACCACCATCGCACTCAGTACGGCGTTTCATCCACAAACTGACGGTCAGACAGAGAGGACAATTCAGACATTGGAGGATATGTTGCGGGCTTGTGTGTTGGACTTCAAGGGAAGTTGGAGTGACAGTTTGGCATTGGTAGAGTTTTCCTACAATAACAGTTATCAAGCCAGCATTGGAATGGCACCGTATGAAGCTCTTTATGGACGGAAGTGTAGGTCTCCAATTTGTTGGGATGACGTAGGGGAAAGAAGTATAACCGGACCAGAGTTGGTACAGCTTGCTTCGGATAGAGTATTGGTTATTCGGGAAAGATTGAAAGTTGCCCAGGACCGTCAAAAGAGTTGGGCTGATAGCAAACGAAGGCCATTAGAGTTTCAGTGTGGTGAGAAAGTATACTTGAAGGTGTCCCCTACGAAGGGTGTAATGAGATTTAGTAAGAGTGGGAAGTTAAGTCCAAGATATGTAGGGCCGTATGAAATCCTTGAGAGAGTAGGAGATTTAGCTTACAGGTTAGCTTTGCCACTAGCATTATCCAGGATACACGATGTTTTTCACGTATCCCAGCTTCGACGGTATGTTCCGGACCCAAATTATATTTTAGAAATGTCGCCTTTGCGAGTACGTGAAGACTTGACGTATGAGGAGGTACCGGTAAGGATCGTGGATAGGAAGCTGCAAGTTCTGAGACGGAGGACGATACCTTACGTTAAGGTGCAATGGTCAAATCACTCGGAGCGAGAAGCGATTTGGGAGTTAGAGGAAGATGCACGCCAAAAGTATCCGTTCCTATTTGAGGACCAAGGTGCGTAAGTTTCGAGGACGAAACTTTTTGTAAGGAGGGTGGAATGTGAGCCCACTGACTTCTCTTCTTTCATAGGCTTATTGGGCTGTGGTTTTTTAGTTTATTTTAATTAGTGGGCTAGGGTCCATAAGGCTAAAAAAATTAAGTATTATAAGTTGAGGGGCTAAGTGTAATTATTTAGTTAGGGGGCTTTTATTAATTTTTCATTATAGGCTCAGGCATGTTCTGAACGGTTACTTTGTTTCTGAAGCTATTCCAGAAGAGGAGAAGAGGGAAGAGAATGGAGAATCTGATAAGGGACTTGAGCCTTTGGCATCAACTCTTGGTAAGTTAGCTTTCCCCTTGTGTTTTATGGTGTTTGTAACCTAAGATTGAGATAAATTGTTCTTGAATTGAAGTTAGAGTAGTAGGGTTCTAAATTGGGGAAAATTGATTGGAGGATTAATTGTATTGTTTGGGTTTTAATTGAAGGTGAATAAGTGTTTGGAGGCTTGAGTGGAAGCTTTAGGAGGTTCCAAGAGGCTAAATTCAGTAGGTAAGGAAATTGGGTTTTCTGTTTTTGAGTGCTTGATTCTTGTTTCCTTCAAAATCAATGATGTCTCTTGATTTCTTTATGAAAGTGGTATTTTGATTATATGAAAATGGTATTGAGCATGATATGTTAATTGTTATTCATGTACCAATGGTTATGTTCGTCGAAAGTTATGAGTTTAAGTTAAGTTTTATGCCTATGTATTGATTTTCTGATTCATGTGATGTTGAATGCTTGTGGGTTTCGTTTTGGTAGGGAATTCCCGAACTTTATAAGCTATAAGGCCCTACTAGGGGGATACAATACCTAGGATAAGCTAAGGCCCTTCTTCCAATGGGATATAATAATTGGAAGACTGATCAGTTAAGCCAAATCAAGTCCCCAAGCATGAATCATCTTCGTGAATTAAGCCTTATTTAAGCATGGTTAAGTATGTATACATGATTTTTTTGTGCATAGACGGTGTTCTTCATTATTGAAGTGGGTGGTAAAAAAAAAAAAAAACTACGTTTTTGGTCTGAAAGGTTATAGGTTGGGTTTTGGGTGTTCTGGAAATCGCGCCTGCGCATTCCAGAATACACCTGGCGCCGATTTTCTCTGTTGCAGCGATGGTTTTCTCGCTTGTGTCGATCACATTATTTTCACTGAATAAACCACACCAGTTCGATATTTATGTGCCAAATATGCCTCTTGGGTTCAGTAAAGAGTAAGGTTAAGAGATTCATTGTTCCTCTTTTCCTCATTCTTCTTTTTGGGTGATATACTGAGATCTTCACATGGTGCAACCAACCCACCAGGGAGATATTTTAAGACCCCACGAGTTTTGTTGTACCTTAAATTTCTAAACTCTTTTGATCAAACATTTTGTAAATATATATGTATATGTAGCATGCTCAATCCCGGGTAGGCCAAATTTCCTTATTGAGCTAGTGAGCTCACCCCTTATTTAACATTTTGCAGGTTCTCAGTTAGATGAGGATGAGTTAGAAGAATGGTTTGAAGAGGATCTAGAGTGATTAATTGTTTTTCATTTTTGTTCAGTTTTATGTATGTTTTGTTTTGGGTTTAAAAACGATGTAAGGATATTCTTTAAGTATTACTAGAATGTTATGTTCTTGTTATTTATGGCATGTAAGGGTTCGACATTTCTTTTTGGGGTGTTGCCATGTCATCCTCGGCTTTGGGGCGTGACATTTAGTGGTATTAGAGAAGGTAACCAACCCCGGTATAGGAACTAAGTGCTACACCGTGCGCGGTGGGAGCCACCTCTAGAATCCCATACCGCCTGGTTGGTCCTGGGTTTGGCCCCTAAAGTATGGGCCCAGTGAGGACGCTTGGGCCTAAAGGAGGGGTGAATGTGATGCCCCAATCCCACATGGGATTAGGATGAGAAGTATGTATGGTATATAAGGATTGACCTAAGTACCCATTGTCAACTTGGGATATCCATTTTGGCCCAGCGAGGACGGCGGCTAAGTAGTTGACCGTGGGTGCTGCCAGACCCATAGTTGCGCTCCCGGGTCCGCGGGCACGGGGCGTGACACTTTGGCTGTTTTCTTTTATTGCAATATAAGTTTATAATTATAACACAGGTAAGGGAATGAGGAATGATTCATTTTTAATGTTTTCATTGTTCTGACTCCATTTTATATGGTAGTTAGACAAGATGAGATGAAAAATATTGCTTAACAAAATGGTGAGAATATAGAGAAAAGAACTATGTAAGGAGAATGTATTTTCTTTATCAGAGGAAAAAAAAACTAGAAAATGATAAAATATTTTACGTCTAATAAAAAAGAGAATCTAGTTTGAACTACTGTTATTGAATTTTCTGAAGAGGGCCGAGTGATAACAAGAAAAATTGGAATTTTTACAATTTAAGCTATTGAAATATTTGATTTTTATAGGTAGGGATTCAACATTCAACCAAACTAATTGCCTATTCTTTATCGCTCGTAATTGGTGATTCTTCTCAAACTTACTATCTCGAAGTTCTCCTCCTCCTTGTTATCATTGGAACCTACAAACTGTGTTACTATGATGATTCAATAATGCAATTAAAATAAACAATAAGTCCTCTTTTCACTCTTTCTTTTTAAATTTTTTTTATGGGATAAGAAACTTGATTTTTTGGTTGTGGGTTAAGAAACTTGTTGAGTGACTTTTTGGCTCATGGTTAGAGATTTTCTTGGTATTTGGATATTTAAATAGCTATTAGTTGTGAAGATTTCCTTGCAGATTCTCTACTTGGTATCTTATTTATTTTACTGCATTGACCTATTTTTTTGCTTGTTGTCCTTGTTTCACCATATTGTTCAATGACTCCCAGAAGGCTAACACTTGTGCACGTTATTGTTAATAGTTAGTCAGAATCTATCCTTTATCTCCGCAATCAATGCCTCCAGGACTCCTATCGGAGTTGAAAAATTTACATCAACCCAAGCTGTTTAGTAATAACTCAATTAAAAAAATACGTTGCTCAATGTTCTCAACATTATGTGGCTATCACCAGAATAATATTCAAATAATTATATAACTGCTGATGGATAAGCCATTTTTGTACAGATGCTACATTATAGTTTTCATTGTTTTTGCCAACTAAGTTAGGAAACAGTCTGTTCTCTTGGGTTTTCAAATGTCAACATAGCAATAGTTCATCCTAAATCGCTATTCAAACCACTGTTTCCATAAGTGTATATATAGTTTAGTGATGTTTTCTGCTTTAGTAGCTTATGCATGCACTTCTGCTCATGTGGAGTTGAGAGACGAAGTGTTTCTTAGTATGTATTATATGTGTTATTTCAATTTTGAGCCTCTAATGAATTGTCTGTTGGAATCCAGAGGTCTTATATGTAGATTACTAATAAGATCGTTTTTCACTAACAAAGAACAACTACAGTTATGCAACTTTTGATTGAATGGACTTAGGAAAGAAGTCTTGAGATTCACTTATCTATATGTTTTAAATTTTCGGTGTCATATATGAAGCATAGGATCTATTCTTATTTCATGTTGGGTTTTGTTTTGCATTCCTAATCAGATTAGGATAAAGTGATTTGATTAAAAAGATATTTCTAATGTATTTAGAATTAAGAAATTATTATTATCTTATGTCTATTAGAATTAGAAAGTTACTCTTAATAAATCTTATGTTGATTAGAAGTCTCATAATTTGGGGTGTGTGTGTATGAAATGAGTTTTTCAACAAATCCTAGTTTATTTTGGTATATGCAGTGTTGTGGAGTATATTGGTGTAAGTTAAGTGAGTGTATGAGTAGTGCAAGATAAGGTGTAGTATACAAAGAATTTGTGAAAGTACTAAGAATATTCTTGATAAATCTTCTGGTGGTTCGGCTTATGTGTTTTATGATCTTTGTTGTAGACGTAGGTTTGGTTAGATAAGCCGAACTACGTAAATCTTTTATATTTTGTTTTATTCTTCATATTTGTTTTTCTATTCTTGTTAATTATCTCGATTTATATTTCCCAACAAATGGTATCAGAGCTTAGATTCCTAGGGTTTTGGGATCTTGATATGGTGAAATTTGATTAGAATAATAGTTTAAGGTGGTTGAAAAATATAGAAACACTAATCTCTCTAGGGATGGGCATATGAGTCAATAGATTTTGTATTGACAGTGTTATGTCTGGAGAGAGATTGTCAGACATTGATAAAAATTACTCATACAATTGTACACCCTATGTGAATGGGATAAGTTATGGACCAGAACTATTTAATATTAGATTTGAGGCAGGTAAATCTAAGTTACACAATCAGAGGAAAGACCAAATGATTGCAATTGTCATGAATAACTATGCATTCATTGGAAAAGGAAAAATGAGGATTAGCCATGGTAGTGCAATGACATTGGCATATGCAAAGATATCCTCACAGTCTTCAAGCATATATATACTTCTTCTCGGGTGGATTTTAGATTTATGATGAGGTTTCTAAGGGATTAATTGGCTTTAATATGAAAGTAAGTATTTTTATCTTTTGTGATGGTTGTACTTATAGTATACTGGAGTGTTGAAAGAAAAAAAAAAAAGAGAGTTTTTGGAGTGGGATGCACTTTGGGTAGTATGACAGATGTCTTAAAGATTCGTGATATCTAATTTTTTTGAGC
This sequence comes from Voacanga thouarsii, assembly GCA_026120185.1. NCBI lineage: Eukaryota > Viridiplantae > Streptophyta > Magnoliopsida > Gentianales > Apocynaceae > Voacanga > Voacanga thouarsii. The sequence goes on from JANUWF010001825.1 coordinate 1,751,968, forward strand.
TAGTAAGATTCTAATAGTTGCGAATTTTAATTGAAGTGGAGTCCTAAAATCACATATGACTAGAATATCCTAGTGTAATGAAAGAAGTATGGACAACAATATTTATGTATAAATACAGAAATACCTTGACGAACTGAAATGGAAAGTGTGCATGACTTTCAGGGGCAAATGATGGTATAAGGTGAAATCCTACAAAGAAGACAAAAGATCGAGACTTTCTCATATGAATCAATAGATCGTGTTGGATCCAAGGATAGTTACACATACTCATTGACCATGTTGAATCGGGTTATGTTAGGGTTATGCTGATTTGGGTGTGTAGTTAGACACTAATGAAATTTTTGGGTAGTTGTGAAGGTCAATGGAGTCGAGGAGTGCAACTTTGATGTTGTGGCATATCTTGGAGGTTGGTGAAGGTGGAATACCAGCCAAGGTGGAGAATGTTTGGTTTTTTCTTATATTCCTAATCAGATTAGGACAAAGAGATTTGATTGAAAAGATATTTCTAATGTATTTAGAATTATGAAGTTATTATTGTCTTAGGTATATTATAATTAGAAAGTCACTCTTAGTACATCCCATGCTGATTAGGAATTTTATGACTTGGTACATATATATAGATGAAGTCATGAGTTTTTTAATAGGTCCTAATTTGTTCTAGTATATCTAGTTATGGAGTATACGAATGTAGGTTAGTTGAGTGTAACAAAGGGTTTGGGAAACAAAGACGACAAAAGATCGAGACTTTCTCGTATGAATCAATAGATCGTGTTAGATCCAAGGATAGTTACACATACTCATTGACCATGTTGAATCGGGTTATGCTGATTTGGGTGTGTAGTTAGACACTAATGAATCTTTGGGTAGTTGTGAAGGTCAATGGAGTCGAGGAGTGCAACTTTGATGTTGTGGCATATCTTGGAGGCTGGCGGCCAAGGTGGAGAATGTTTGGTTTTTTCTTAATGTTTGGGAAAATATTAAGAATACTTTTGTATAATTCTCCTGGGGGCTATTAATAAATTATTTTGTGATCTTTGTCCCCGAACGTAGACTTTATTGAATAAGTCAAATCACGTAAACTCTTTTGTGTTTTATTTTATTCTTTATAAATTAATAAAAGAAAAGTTAACTTTACTTCACTGATCTTACTCTAATGCAAGCAATTAAAATTATTGGAAAAATAAGCATATGGCATAAACTTGGAGTGATTTAACTTTGATCTACAAAATATAGTTAATTTGAACTCGATTATTGATTGAACTTGGGAGGTGACGAGGCTGGTAAGTCTGCCTCAACACTGTCTTTCTAGAACAACTAACTTTTGGATATTGTATAGAACTGGGGTTGTTCATCTTATATCAAGAATGGAGGAGACACTCTGACATCACTTGGTTGTTCTTGAATAGTTTAAGATAAATTTTAAACTAGTAGTTGAACACCCCGATTTTCAAGAAGCAATAAAGTTTATTAACACGATCAAGGTATAGTTTGGTCACTAAATGTTCTTTACGTAAGCTTGTAATTTCATTCAGATGTGTTCTATGGCAGAAGCGCTTCCATGCTGATCAACGCTATGCAATCTTTCTCCATCTTATTAAAGCTTATAGGACTGGCAATATAGGCATTGTATAGCTTTACAAAGAGGTAGTCACTATTCCAATTCCACATTATCCTTAGGTTTCCATGGTTTAACTAGTAGATATGCCTAGTTAGTGCATGATTCTTCTCTGCATTCTGAAGCATTATATTCCTTCCTTATCTACAACCTCTTCTTTTTCTTGCACTAAATTGGTAAATATCATCATATTTTGTTGCAAATGATAGATCTCTTCAAAGATAATTGGGATTTGATACTGGAATTTTCTGATTTTTTACCTTCCAAAAATGATAATCCCATGTAAAGGTTTTTTTTAGCCTTACTCTTTTTTAGCATTTATATATAAAGATGATCTTCTGTGGCCAACTTTCTAGCAGAAGGGAAAGGAAGGGCATTCTTGGTTTTTACTTGTATATGGACCTAAATGCATATCAAAATTTTACAACACAACCATACTTCTGAAATAGTGGTAAGCTTATAAAATTTAATTTATTTTTATTATTGTTTCTAAATCAAAATACAACTAAAAATATTATTCTTCCAAAGTATCCATCGCAACAAAAAAGAAAATGTAAAAGCATCTTGCCTCCACTTTTTATTTTTTATTTTTATTTTTAATATACATGGAAATTTCTGAGCAAGTGGAGGGAAGTTCTTGAAGGGAACATGTAACACTCACTACATATAGCCTAATCAGGTCAGGGGTGTCACCCCATCTTTTATAACGTGGTATGTAAAAAAATGAATGACTAAATAAATAATTAAAATTCCAAAATTCTGATATTGAATTAAAGCTTAGAAAACATCTATTATAGCTCAATGAAAATTTTAAATCTCAAAACCAAATTCTAACATCTGAATATGAATTATTACATAAGTGTTTTAGGACCCATATTCATACAAAAGATAAATCTAAAACTTCTTGATCTTGATAGGCTTAATTACATGTCATTATACATGAGAAATTTTAATTTGAACGGATATGAAATGTATTATATAAGCCTTCATACATTTTCAAAATAAAATATTATTCATGGGGGAAAAGTTCGGCAAGTACAAATTATATCTAATTCCGATAAACCATTTTGTTGGGTAAAATTTCAACAACAAATAAATTCTAGAACAAAACAGCTTATTCAAGTTGAGCCTTTAACCAATTATAATTCCAATGATTTTATGGTTTTCTCAGGTATTGCATTCTACAATCCTAACCATCAAGTAAGATTTTCTACCTATTGAGAGAGGCTCATCTCATTCTCTCACTAATCATGTTTTATGGTTTAATGGTATAACACGTTACAACCTCAACCTCGAATATGAGTTAGTACAAGGGCTTTGCCCATTGAGTATGGGTGGGAAAGATGCCAGAGCTTTCCTCAATTCTTGCCTCAGACCTTTCACAAACTTGTGGGTCTGATTCTACTCCATATCTATTAACCATTTGCAATACTTGGGGAGTTTATTGACTAGGGCTGAATATTAAGCTATTGACATGCTGCCTTGCTTTAAATTTTGTAGTTCATTCTCTCTTTTTTTCATGATCCATTGAGGGATGAATTCCACTTTGAATGATTCTATAAATTTTTCCTATGTCCACTCCTGGTCCGTTCTTTCCCATTCTTTCTGAATCCGCTGCCACTAGTCTTGTGCTGGACCCCTCAACCTGAAGGCTACAAATTTCACTATCTGCCTCTTTGTATACTACAGAGGAAAAAATATATCTTACATCTGCTCCATCTATTACTTTACTTTCTGGTCCTATTTTGCTTCACAAAAGAATGAGGTTGAAACTTCAGGAACCTTTCTAATGCCTCATTTTCTCCTCTAAGAATTCTTCTTTCTAACAAAGTGTGCAGAATCTTTGTCATTCAATCGAAGGCTTGACTGATGGTAACCTCACCCTCAGATTCAATGTCTTGATCCTATTCATATCCCCCCCCTCGTCATCTGTAGTTTCATACTCATGAGTTGTAGGCTCAAGTTTTGGAATTCTCTTGCTGCTACTAACCATACAACATCTTTGTGCCATCTTTATAATACAGTCTTCAACATAATTGAGTACGCATTTATAATATCCCAGGCTTATGCAATCATGCCAATCAACACAACAATAATATTCCATTTAAGTAATGTATCGTTTAAATTCCTGAAGCTATTGCATAAAGAAAATAAGTAAAAGAATCTCTTAAAGCAATTAAGTATGAAAGCTAAATACTTTATGCATAAAAGGAAAGTGCTTTTACAAAGGAAAAAGGAAAGATCCTATAGATATCCTTATTTCTTAAACAAAGTTTTAAGAAAAAAGCTTTAAATAAATAACCAGGGTGCTTGGCTTATTACGTCTACTTAAGAAAACCACTAAGTCCCTAAGGTTCTAGCACCAGATACCATTGGTATCTAATCATTATCTGAATCCTCAGTACCAGGCTCGTATAACTAGTGACCAATGTTACCAGTGAAGGCTTAGAAAAACAAAAAACATAGGGCATGCAGCGGAAGTGAAGATAAAAAAACTGGCAAAAACTAAGAACAGGGGACTCCGAATAGGACAAGCACCGGTGCCGGTTAGGCTCTGTACGGATTCCGAGGTTTAAAAAAAAAATCTCTTTTCCTTGTTCTTAGAGTTGGCTGGATCGAAATGTGTGCTACTGGGGTGGGTACACTAGTGGAAGCCTCTGGTGCGATTCCTGTAAGCCTCCTACTCCGTCTTTGCATATAGGTGAACACCAATCTCTTGATCTTCCAGTATATGGCCTGCCTAATTCTGTTTGATGAACAATTAACAGACTAAGGAGCTTTTTCGAGAGAGAGAGAGAGACGCCTGGTTTTTCTTTTTCAGAGAGAAAGTCGTCTCAGAGAATTAACGTACTTTTTTTCATCCTCTTATTTAACTTAAATAAAAACCCTAGGTTAAATTGGATTGGGCCATTGGATTCTTAGTTTAACTTTTGGGTTTAATTAATTATTCTAATTAGAACCAATTTAATGGCCCAACAAATAATTAATTTTCAACCCAAATAAACTAGTCTAATAAATCAACTTATATTAGTTTAGTCCCAGGTTAATCCCTAATTATTCAAATTGGGCTAAAATCCTGAATAATTAATTAACCCACTAAACTAATTTAATTAATTCTCTCTTCATGGACCTTTATTTTATTCTAATCCAACAATTAAATCAAGCTACTTAAATAAAATAAATTCCATTTAATTCAAGATCAATTCCTTAGCCTGTATTTAATTAGGACTCACGGTCTATACTGGGGACCAAAAGACTCACCGCATTGGCTACTAAAATAACCAAAATACCCTTGTCATATAAATAGTTGTATTTTATTTTTTAAATATTTTCTAATATCACCATAAGAAAATATTGACCCTAAGGACAGTGCTGCGTTAGCAAAGTCTTCGACCTATAGGTGTAATGACTAAAATACCCCTTTATACATCGCCGTACATTTAGAAAGGAAGAACTGTATTAACACCTCTGTAAATGACATCTACCATCCTTAGGCCTCTAGTTCAATGATCCACGACTTCCTGGATTGTTTCCGCTTTCCAAGGGAGCTACCCTAAAGCAAACATTCAAGTCATGTTTACTAGGGCCCTGGATATTTAGATCATTCATACAACCATAAGGGGCGATATAATATAGAAACTATCTTGTACAAGTTTGTCTTAACTAATTAGTTACACATACTCAACATACAAGTATATTGGCCCTACGATAGAACCTTAACTATAGCATTTCAAAGTATATGCTTCCAGTTTCGTCAGACTACCAACTCATAGAGTACTAGTCACGTCTGTAGCGGTAGTAGTTTAGGTTTCTTCCATATAGTACTTTAAGAAACCACTATTACAGGTCCTGTTCTACGTATTCGAAATACTCTTATGTCATGAAGTAAGTGGACTACTCACTGGCTAAAGGTAAGTCATTCCCCATTTAGAATTCACGACATAATAACCTAGACATGATGAGATTCCCATTCTCATTAATCGGTTAAGAACGAACGTTTATGTGTCAAGTAACCCGTGATCCATACCTTACTGTGAAAGACCTCCATTCACATGAACCACTTACTTAAACACAATGGGTCTTTTCCAAACATAATTGTGCACAAATAAAAATGTAAATTCACAAACAATTTCTGAAAATAAATTCTTTTATTAAAACATTCGATATTTATATCAGAAACCTAGTCTAAGAAGGCATATCTCCCAACAACCAGAAAGTCTATGTTCCTTAGTGGACCTTTTATCATTCACTTCCCCTCCCAGAACAAACCTTAGTGTCCTAGCCCATTTCCCGAGCCTTTCAAAACTCTCTTCTATTTCAAAGTTTCTCGGGCGTGTCTCATAATCTATCACTCCAAGGTCATCACTGTCTAGGGCTAAGTCAACTTCATGCTCAGGTTGGGATAGGGCAGGCTCCACTACTTCTATTTCTTCATCATTACTCACATCCTCAGGAAACTTGGGCTCAGACACTGAGTTAGATAAGAGTAAGTCAGCATGTTGGATTGAGCTATGTGGGTGCCACCCTATTCCTGAAGTCATGGTTTTTCATGCAGTCCTATATAGTCTTATCATCCTATACATGAAACACACTTAACTTAGTACCAAATCATAATGCTTAAGGTAATAAATTCAAATAACTGAAAATATATCGTAAACCTAATCTTTGATACCACTTGTAACATCTCGACTACTTACGTACCCCAAAAAAAGGCGGGGATGTCGACCTCTGGTGGAAAAGGGGTCTTTATAACTTAGTAGAAGTACAACCTAAGAGAACAATTAAAACTTATTACAAAGTTTCCCAATACTTATACAAAATCCCAAGACATAAAGCTGTAAATGAACATCCTCAACAAGAAATATTCAAAACATAAAAACTAAATCTTCAAACTCTAGAAACTTGAACATTATCAATACTGGAACTCCCTAAAAACCATGATAGAGAATGTGTAAGAAATATTTTTCAATAAGTCCTGTGTGTACTCTTGTAATTTTAAACTCTTTTATGATGCAAGTTTAAGTAAAAATGAGAGAAAACAATAGCCAGTCATTACATAATAACTCAAAATTACTGAGTGGTTCAATTGCATGCTTTTACCCAATTTGTTCAATCATATCATTATAGTAAAGTAAATAAGAAATAATTCCCCCCCCAAAAAAAACCATGCAGCATAATCCTATGATTTATCATGAAACCTTGCATGATAATAGGATACTGTGAAACTTTGCATTACAATATAGTAAAGTAAAACCATTTCTTGTTTTTGAAAAATGGGTAGATTATGAAACCATGCAACATAATCCTATGATTTATCATGAAACCTTGCATGATAATAGGATATTGTGAAACTTTGCATTACAATATTAGTGACTGATCTACCAACAGGTTGAGATATTTCCCCATCTCTTATCTAAACTTATCGATCGTCCAATACCGGATAACAGTCCCACCTAGACTGAGTTGTTAGTATGGACCGGCCTGACTCATGATTACTGTCACCTTATCTAGAGAGAGTTCATCTTCTAGAAAGAATTCATCTCCTAGAATTGGCCTCCTACGGAAAGATTTGCCCTAACTTTCAATAGCCAATACTAATTGCCTATTCGTATTGTGTACTCAATGTGATATTCTCAAACAAATAACATTAATGCTAGCTCAAACATGCTCCTATAGACTTGAATAAACTCTTGTTCAAAAGACATTATTGAAAGATTCAATATTTCTATTTGTTCAAAATATTATTTTGTCTATAAGAAAAGTGATCATATTTGTTTAATACTAAGTGTACAAATTTTGTTTCATAAAATATCCACATAGTGCTAAATTTATCAAACTGTTTGTGTAAGGATTTAATTGATCATGTTCACTCAAATATTCAAGTTGTAATAGCCCACAACTCAAGTGTCCAAAGAAGGAGGGGATGTTACCCCTTTCAAAGGACCAAGGGTCTTTATAACTAAGAAAAGAAATATCCAAAAGATGAAATGACTCAAATCTTATTACAAAGGAAAATGAAGTCCACAAATCTTTCAAATTACATAAAATGAAACATTCCTCAAAAAGGAACAAAATTAAAGAATTCAAGTTGGTAATCTTCTAATAGGGCATAACCTTATTAAAGTTGGTAGATCCTGAAATATGACATCAAAGGAGTGTGAGAAATACATTTCAGTAAGTCTTGTGTGTGCTCATGATTGAGTTAACATAAATTTCATGAATGCACTTTGAAACTGTTTAACAAAAGTGAATTGCAAGTCATACATTTTCCATAACAGAGTGGGTCGTAAATATCACAATAGATTAAAATTACAAAGCTATTTATTATACAAAAATCACTCAAAATAAACGGTTATGAAACTTTGTATCATAGCGTTGCAATGAAACCTTATATCATGACAAACAGTGTGAAACTCTGCATCACAGTATAGTGGGTGTACGACCCATTAGGTAAGATATTCCTCCATCTCTTATCCTAATTTTTCGGATGTCTATCCCAAAATTCCAACTCACTTGAACTGAGGTGCTAGATTGGACTGGCCTGACCTACTGGGACTATCACATTTTCCAAATAGAGTTTGTATCACAGAGGTGGCCTTTTGTTGAGAGACTTGCCATACTCTTCAAAGGTTAGTTCTAAAGGCCTCCCCGTATTGAGTACTCAACGTTTTAGTGTATCAGAATCCAATTTCAATGAAAATATTTCCAACATACTTGGTCATGCAAGCGCGAATTCCAAATAAGTAGCTATAAAATCGTTTTACAATCAAAAGTAACTTTCTAGTAAAATTTTTGCTTGATGAAAAACTTTAATGAAAAATAGTCGAACTTGCATTCCAAACAATCACGTCATTGAGTTAATAAATATTTCCAAACGACTTGCAATTTGGAGCTTTTATGGGTTTCGAACTCGAGTCACCAAGAAATACACTCCAAGCTCTAACCATTATTCCATAACCATTCTTGTGTTTTTATATCCTAACTAAATTACCTTTTCTTTCCTACCCAAGCTTCATACCTGTTTTAAACACCCTAAACTCATTCACAGCTCAATCCATTCAAAGGAATAGGGTATCACTAGCTTACCAAACGAACCCAAACTCAAATAAGTATAAGAACAAATACACACACACACACACACACACACATACATATATCCATTAAATAATTCAGACAACTGTATTATAAATTTAAATGCTCATACAAGATTTCATGATAAGCCCTCACTTCTCTTGGACTAGGGATAGGGTTGGATGGGGTTTTGCATAAGTTATCAGTTTGCTTCTTGATAATGGAATCCAACAATATCTATCAAAGATTACAAAAGCCTCAAGCATAGTCTTTTTTACTAAACTCACCACATAAAATTCAAATACATACTTATTTATATCACCACTTTGAATCATGCATCAACCATTAACTCACAATAGATGTAGCTTCTATAACACCCTAGTCAACTCGAATATCCTATAGCATGAGTTTACATTAAACATATTTATGCATATAATAGACTCCAACAACTATAGAATAAGATCAAAATCACTCTTATTCTCTAGCAAATCAGGCAATACTCAAGTTAAAGATCTATGCATCAAGGGTATCTACACATGATAAACATATATAAAATAAATAGATCTCCCAATACATCATTCCTATATTCATAACTATATCATTTAAAATGTAGCATTCCTATCTCATACTTGATGAAATACGTTCAATCATACCACTAGATATTATATACTCAAATATAGCATCAACTTCATGTGTTCAACCTTATCTGTAAGGTGTACCAAACAAAAATCAAACAATTCCCTTCAATATAATTGAAAGAAACATCATCAATTATATCATCATCAAAGAGACAAAATCAAGACCTATATATTAACTCTTAATCAACCGTGAGTTCATCATGATGTCAACAAAATAGATAAAAAGATTAAAGAGTGAAATAGAGGGAGTATGGTTTACTTGTTGGAAGATAAGCCTGATTTCCTCCACGAGATTGAAGGTGTTGATTGAGGTAATAGAAGCATTGTCCTTGATAGATTTGATTCGTGTGGATAAAAGAGAGGAAAAAACAAGTTATGAGTTTTGGTCTTCAATGAAGAATAAAAGATGAAAAAGAGAAATAGAAAACTTGTTTACCTTGCTCTTGATAGAATCGTAGTAAAACCGAGAGAGAGAAAGGGTTCTAAGAGCAGCTTTGTGTGTTTGGGTGTGTTCTTGATTTGGTGAAAAGAAAGGAGAGGATTAGAGAGTGAGGCCGAAAGGATGCTCTTGTATGTAAATGTTGGCTGCTAGAAAAAGAAGAGAGTGAGAGAGACCGAGAGTTTCCAACAATGAAATGATGGTAGTCTTTGTGTGTTGAACTAATGAGTGTCCTAGATAGGATGATTTTTAGAGAAACCTTAGTAGTAGTTTTATGTCTCCAAAATTCAAAAAGGGAAGAGTTTGAATGGAGAAGAAAATGATTGAAACCAAGAGAGAGAGTGAAGAGTGTGTGTGTGTGTGTGTATGCGCTCGGTTTTGTGAGAAGAAATGAGGAGATTAGAGGGTATGGTTGAGAGAGAGTGTTGAGTGTTTTCCGATTGCTTGGTGAGATCGAAGAGAAAAGATGTATAGGTTGGTTTTCTAGTTTATATGTTAAGGGAGTAAACTAGAAGAGTGTTCCCGGAGCTACTATAGGAAAGCTTTTAGGGAGTTTGAAATTTAAGCTAGGTTTGCAACAATTGGATTCTTCATGCTTTGGTTGGAGTGGATCCGAGAGTAATGGAATGCTTCAGTTAGAGTGGATTCGGGAGTAATGGAATGCTTCGGTTGGTATGGTGTCTGACTGCTCTAGTGTGTGTTTTTGTGAACATATAGTTTCAAGGTGAAAGAGTGCTTAACAAGAGGGAGATTTGTAGGAGACTAAGTAGTAGCTTTAAAATTCAAAAAGAGAATTTTCAAATTTCAAAATACCTTCACTTTAGTCTTTACTAGTTTAGGTCATCCTAAAGCTTAGGAGAAGAAGTAAATTTAAAAATAGAGAGAAGAGAAGGTTGAAAGCCAAGAGCAAAGCAAATGGTGAACTTCAGTTTTGATGGAGAAAAGAAAAGGAATCCAAATGTTTTGTTGAGGTCAAAAGACTGTTTTGATGAGTTATTTGATTGCACCAAAATGGGATAATCTAGAGCAATCCTAGGAGTTTAAAATTTGAAGGGTTTTTTTTTTTTTTGTATTAAAGAGTGTGCACAAAATAAACAAATAGTAGAACAAATGCCGGTTGGTTAGGGAGGTTCTAAAAGAAAGGCTTGACCAAAGTTCTACCTTAGCTAGCTACTACAAAAATATAGGGAGTTTTGAATTCAAAAGATGTGCTTGCACCTTGAAGACTTTTGCTGCCTTGCAATTTGGTTAAGGGCATTACGAGAACCGAATTTTTCTTGAGTGTTAACGCCAGATGCCTTAGGTGAAGAGATAGGATGTAAGCTGGACAAAGGAGTTGCAAATCTAATTAAGATAGAATGATAATGATGAGAGGATTTAGGAGAATTCTTAAGAGTAGTTTTAGGGAGCTTTAAACTTGAACATCCTAGACTTTATTCAAATTTCAAGTATTCATAGTAGGTAAAGCTTCCCTAGAATTCGGCCAACTAGGGAGAAGACAAATCAAAAGGTTAAATTAAAGAGAAAATGAATTAAAAAGAGGTCAGAGATAAAAGTAGTAAAAATGGGAATTTAAATTTTATTGAAATCTTCCTAATAGACAACTCCTAAGTCTTAGGAGTTCAAAAATAAATCAAAGTGGTGGTTGGAACAAGGGAGACTACCGACCAAGGAGTTTGGGAAAACAAAAATTTAAGTAAATCGAGTAAAAGTTGGGATTTGAACTCAGGTTGTTAGATAATAAACTCAAAGCTCTAACCATCTCATGACATTAGTCCTTGTGTCCACTTAATTCTCACAAAAATTATTTCACACATATCTTATCACACTCCATCAAACACATATAAAAGCTTATGCACATAGATAAGATAATTCACTCAATTTTCCAAAGTACTCAATGAAGTCACAAACACATTAAGTAGAACACACACAAACACATTTAAAATCCATATGTATTTGAGAAATGCTATATAATGCATGCCCCCTTCTATTTCTAAGGGTGATTTAGGTTTGGGTATTACAAATACTTTTATAAATTCTCTAGTTATGTTATGTTGAGTTGAAAACCTTGCATAGCATTCATGATTGAAATTTTCATGCAAATAAATGATTGCAAAAGTCATTACATGAAAGTTAGTTTCAAATATTATGGAAGCTATTTTTGATATTAGAAAACTAAATATTCTCTTTGAAAATCTGAAATGGAAAAATTCTTTTTGCATAGTTTATACCTGTAAGAGTATATGCATGCATATATATTATGTTCAAACTATTTCCATGAATGTATATATTTTGAAAATTAGTTTTCAAGTATAATGAGCTATTTTGAGAAAATAACATTGCGTGATGTTACGACTTGTGTATATGAATCTTGAGAACTCAAAAAGGCTATGCACTTAAACTAACTTACGCGAGTTTGAGAATGCTTTCCGGTTGGTGGCCACCTCTAAATTGTGGTATCTTATTTAATATGGTGATAGTATTTGTTGCAAAGCTATTCTTAGCTAGTAACACATTTTTTATTGGAGAAACAGAGGTCGGACATGGGACATTCTTGCCATAGGCATTTGTGGTAGTATCATGACGATGATACTAATTTGATTTCGGTAGCATGAGTATACTGAATTGATTATATAACATCGATATGATTTGTAATCGCACCATAGGGCACTTTATTAATAGGACGAGTTCTTATCGGTTGATATGAGATCGTAATGTGTGGTTTTTTTTTATTGAATATGTATTTTGAGAATCCTATATGATATGTGATATGTTCGGACTTGGGTATAAAAATTATACACAAACTAAACACATTCCTAATCAAGTTAAATTAAAATGTTCAACCCAAATTACACATATGAGCAAGCATACTCATCATTAACCGAGCATAGGGTTCAAATGAGTGTCGATCCTCAAGGAACAAGTAGACATTAATTACCTTTCTTTCATTATTTAACCGACTCGATAAAGTGAAAAACAAATCAAAAGAAAAATAAAATGAAATAAAAATATATACATGTCAATGATGTAGGTTTATGTAACTCAAACCATTGTTTTGACAAACATGATTTTAAAGTACCCAATCTTTATCATGACTAATTATTCTCTCGGCATCATGAAGAATAATATAGATTCACTTATTTGTCCAATCCATGAATCCTTATCTTCTAGGTAACTTAGTATCACATATCCTGTCTCAACCAGTCTTACCCAAAAGATGTATTAACCATAGTCCTTGATTTAATTTCCATTCTTGGTAAATTACATATGAAATTAACCAATGAATCCATATCCTGGTAGACATCAATTAACCTTGAGTTACTTTGTCCCTACTCTTAACCCCTTTGTCTAAGCAAGTTAAAAGCTAACAAATATGAAACTAATGAATTGAAATCACCATCAACCCCTTTGTCCAAGCAAGTTAATGGAAAGACCCAACCAATTAATCTCGTAATAAGCACAAGTAATCAATACCAAGAATAACAATCAATTAATCAAAAGATTAAGGAACTCTAAAAATCATGAATATCTAAAATAATGTCAAATTATAATAAAACAATTAATACATCATTGTCAAGAAAAAGAAAACAAAGTAAAAGAAAGCACTCATAGACAAGCCTCCTTCTTCTTCCTTTGAAGACCTTATTGTACAACCCTCATTGAATTGAAGAATTCCTCCTTTGATTTGAGTGATTTTCTATGATGATCAATGAATTCTCCCATTTTCCCTTGTGTTTTTCATCTATTTATGGGCTTAGGAAGTGCCTAAACTCGTAGGTACAATGTTCTTGCTCGAGTGGAAGTTGGAAGATACTAAAACTCCTCAGATTACCAAAAATTGCGTAGAAAAATCATAGCACCGCCTTGGCTCTCGGAGCCGGCGGTGGTTGTATTATGCTTCTTTACTCGTTTGTCGATTTTTTTTTCGAATTTTGCACAATGTGTTCCAGAATGTAGCCGGCATCGGTTCCAGCTTCACAGTCGGTGTCGCCTTAGTTCTGTTTTGCTTTGTTTCAAGAATTTTTCGTCGCTTCGAAGTTCGTTTCAACAATGCATGATTGGCATGAGTTCTAGAGCCCTAGTTGGCGCCGCCTTTCCTCTGTTTTGTGACGTTTTTGTTTCGTTTACTCTAAAAATCTGAAATAAAGAACAAAATACCTTTTCAAGGGTAAAATCTTAAATATGAAGGAATATGACTAGTTATTGAACAAAATGTATTACAAATGAACCTTAAATAACTAAGAAAAATATGACTAATTTAGCCCCTATCGATATGTGTATGAAAAGCTCAATATAAGTATTATGAAAGATTTTATGGTCTCGCATGTTAACATATTGGTATTTTTTGAAAAGACAAATGCTATATTTAGTTTTAAAATTATGAATCTCCTACAAAATATTTTGTAGATTATATGAAAGCATGAAATATTATTTCTTTACAGCTGTTCCGACAATTTTCTCATACTTCATAAAAGTTGAAACTCACACCTAGCGCACTGTGGGACTTACTGAGATTTTTATCTCACATGACTTTATTCATGTTTTAAAGGGAGATCTTGTTAAATTCAAGGTTGAAGAGAATTTATTTTGATGTTATTTTGGGATTCCATATTTTGTATTCAGATTTATTTCATGGATGTTTATTTAAATTTCTTTGTTCGGGAGTTTATGTTTGTATTCAAGGCTATATTAGATTTTTATTTCTGAAGTTTATTTATGTTATTAAGAATTTCTTTATTAGTTATTGCGTTATAAAGACCATTTATTACTTAGACAGGTAATATCCTTGACTCGTCGAGCCCATAGATTTGGAGTGTTACAATTGGTATCAGAACACTAGGTTGGACTATCCCTTGATTAACAGAATAGATTTTGGACTTATACTAAGTCGAATTGTGTTTTGTGTAGGATGGTGTGTTTGATGTAGAACGCTCGTAAGGCCTTTAACCCGAGGGTTGTTCCAAGACCTGAGGTTATAGATCCTGAACCTTTGGATTCTTCTTCAAAGTACTTAGGCCTAGATTTTGAGGATCTCTTTGGCTTTACGAAGAGTGATAATGACTGTATCAACTTCAATCCTGAGGAACCTTTAACTTCCACTATTGAAAATCCCAGTAAGGTGGATTATGAAGAATTGAAGCTAGAAGATTAAAAGGAAAGAGAAGCTAAGAGAAGAATTAAGGTTGAAAGTAAGATTGATGAGGAAGAAGAAGCCCGTACCTCTTTGTTGTTAAGGATTCGGAAGATGAGTCCAATGATGATGAATGAGATTTGGGTAGTATTAAGAAGATTTAGAAATTTAAGAGATGTTTAAGTATTTATGTTTATGTGTTTATTTTGAATCGATGAATATGAACATCTTTTGTTATGATTTGTTATAACTTATTGTGATTATATATAAATGAAATTTATGTTTGTTGGTACATTTAAGGTGTTTGCATAAGTACTTGCATATATATATATATATATATATATATATGTATATTATTGCTATGATTATTGAAATGAGCATAGAGCATGAATACATAGGAGCCTTATAGTTATAATGGCGAGATTATTATATTTGTGGTATTAAGTTGGCTCTAAAAACTCGCTCTGCTACTCACATCAATAGAGCAGATCTTGTAGTTGTTGAATGTATGCTCACTATTCAAAACTATAGAGTAAATGTATTAATTGACCATAGTTCTACTCATTGCTATATAAATAAAGATTGTGCATGTCATTTGGGATGTGATACTACCTTATACTTTATTGGTGAGCACACTTTTAGAAAAATTGGTTGAAATCGGGAAGTATGTACCCAGATGAGCAATTAAAGTAAGAAGGGAGAATTTGTCAAGAGATTTGATTATCATACCTTTTGAGGATTACAACCTTATTTTAGGCATGGATTTGTTGTTTAAGCATCACACTTAAGTTGATTGTACGAATAAATGGAAAAATTTGTTCGACCTGAGAAAGATATCTTGGAATTTAAAGATAACCGGATAAAGGAGATAAAATATTTGATATCAGGAACTAAGGCCCGCAAACTTCTCAAGAAAAGCTATCAAGGATATTTGAAATATCTTATCAATAAGTTTAAGGATTAATGCACGATGGTGAACATGATTGTAGTGAAAGAATACCCGCATTTTTCTAGAAGAATTGATGACTTTGCCCTCTCTGCGAGACATGGAATTCACTATTAATTTGGTGCCTGGATCCGAACCCATTTCTAAAACTCCATATCAAATTGCTTCATTGGAGCTTAAGGAGCTAAAGGAGTAATTGGAGAAATTGATGGAACAAGGTTATATTCGACCTAGTACTTCATCTTGAGGAGCCTTGGTGTTGTTTGTGAAGAAGGATGGAACCCTATAGTTATATATTGATTATCGAGGGTTAAATAACCAGACCATTAAGAATAAGTATCCTCTTCTACTTATAGATGAGTTGTTTGATCAATTTTAAGGATCGTGTTGCTTTTCGAAGTTGGATTTATGACAAGGATATTATCAGCCGAAGACTGTGTTCAAAACACGATATGGTGTGTAGAGATATCATTTGGGTTGACAAATACCTCAGTTATTTTCATGGATTTGATAAATCACATTTTCGAAACTTATTTTTGATAAATTTGTTGTAATTTTCATTGATAATATTTTGATATATTCCAAGAGTTTGAGAAAGTATGCAGAATATTTGAAGTTGGTACTAGAAAAGTTAAGAGAGCATCAGCTTTATACTAAGTTTAGCAAGTGTGAATTTTAGTTGGATTTAATTTCATTCTTAGGGCATGTTGTGGTAAAGGAATGAATCAAAATAGACCCGACAAAAGTAGAAGCGATTGCCAATTGTAATCAACCAAAAAATGTCATGGAGATTAGAAGCTTCTTGGGACTGACATTTTATTAAGAGATTTTCTTCTCTTGCGTTACCGTTAACCCAAATTTTTCATAAGAATATGCCATTCTTGTGAAATGATAAGTGTGAGAAAAGTTTTTCAGAATTTAAGAGAAGACTTATAACAACACATATATTAAGTTTGCCAGAATGTGAACAATCTTACACTTTATACACGGATGTTTTAAAAGAAGGCCTAGGAACTATTTTAGTGCAAGATAGAAATTAAGGCTATCGCGTCTATGCTTTGAAAAAAAGCTTAGGCCTCATGCAATTAACTATCTTACTCATGATTTGGAGCTGGCAACAATTGTTTTTGCTTTGAAGAAGTAGAGATATTATCTGTACATAGTAGATTATGAAGTATTTATAGGCCATAAAAGTTTGAAGTAAGTTTTTTTTAATCGAATCGGACCGGCGGTTGGACCGTGAATAGGTGCTCTTATTGGTTTGGTCCTTTGCTTTGAGCCATTTTTAGCAAAAATCGTGCTAGATTATGTGAACTGCTTTAGCTGGCCGGTCCAACCAATAAACTGTTGAACCGGCTGAGTTGCTATTAAACTGTATGTTTATTTCAGAAAATAAATTAAGGAGGTAAAATTTAAAATTGTGTGTTAGTAATAAACTAAGAATAGCTACTTTTAATTTTGTAATTATGAATTGTTTGTTTTATTGGTAAGAATAAATGGTGCAATTTGCCCCTGAACTTAACAAAAATGCGCTATTTGCCCCTCAATTTCATTTATGTAAACTTTTACCCTTAAACTATATAAACTTATCATTAGTTGTCCTTCTATCCAAATTGAGTGTTAACCCCATGGCGGAGTGACCCCACTGACCCACATATGACATTTCTAAAAGGTATTTCATCTTCACATGACTTTTGCAATGCGGGTTTTCGAATTCAAATTTTAACACCAAGTCAACCTGAAATACAAGAAAATTTTGATTAAACAATCAAGCTATCTAGACTCCTCGAATGAACACGGATGAACTAGCCTAGAAACTTGAAGAACATGCCCAACCGCCCAGAAACACAAGGCATCTTACTACCGCATAAACGAAAGGCAAAAAAAAAAAAAAAAAAAAGGCTTCTTGTTGGATCCATCATCAACACACGAGTAGGAGCACATTAGTAAAACCTAAAGCAACTAATTTAAGCTAGATTCCAATTTATTCACAAAGAAAGAGCAACCAAAATCCTAAGTCTCTCCAACAAACCTAGGAACATAGCATGAAAGATAAGAATGATCAGAGTTCCATACCCGAACAATTAATTTAGCTAACCGAACAGCAACCTATAATAGAGATGGGAAGCAAAATTAGTCGAACACAATTGTGGGTAGCCATGACCAAGCAACCCACACCTAAGATCCTTAGTCGGCTTATCCAAAACTAATTTGCTAAAAGGCTCCCTCGAACAAATTCAATAAAAGCGGATGGATCTAAGAAAAATACAGAATATATTCAAGTGAACACTAATTTAGAACACCGGCCAAGTAAACCCCAAATTCATTTCTCAATACACATTTTACAAGACCCACGGGTGAAGACAAACCCAGAAAGACAGCTTGTAGAAAACACAAAAGATTTACAGCCGGCATGTCCAAAAAGTAAAGCTCACTAAAAATGCTCATAGCAAGAATGCAAGAAGCACACATAGAAAACACATAACAAATCTGTAGAGGTTTACACACAAGTGAACCCAAGTAATGCTAAACTCCAAACCAGTAAAAATAAATAGATAATTCACCTTAATTTCCAGTTAGTACCCATCGCTTGTCTATTGGACGGCCCACACAAAAACCCAGGAATACAACAAAAATGACGGACTAGAGATTGTAGTAGGATAATCTATAAATAATTACCAATCTAGACATAAAACATAAGAACCACAATAGATCTTTGGAGAGCTTTGGTGCGACATGACAAGGGACCAACCTTCTACCCTAAATAATGCACAAAGCAAAGCAGTCTGATTTTACAAGGGAAGGGGAGGGGGGGGGGGGCAATGGCCCAAAAAGTAGTAGGTAGATATGAACTATGGGGGGAACCTAGTCAGGTACTCCAACCTAGTCCTCCAGAAAAACTCTAAAATCTACACATAATTTGCATCGTTATTACACTTTGGTGCAGTGGCAGACAGCACCATACACAAGGTCCATTCATAAAAGCTTCCCATGGAGCACTTAATCAAGCTTTAGTACCCAAAACTACCTTACGAAATGGTGGAAAGATCGAGGGTAGCACATATAAGATAATGAAGAACGAGACTCTCAGAACACGGGCCAAGATTCAGTAGAGAAGAGGTAGCACCAAGGAAAGACTTTCTCAGTTGATAGACCCTTTCTCTAACTTTTTCTCTAGTTGTATCTTGCTACTGAGAGCTCTTGGACAAATATACCCTTTAGAAAGGTCATGTGCTGGTCATATAGGTTATTCTGTCATAGGTTAATGCTCAATTTGAATGGAAGGGCAGTTAATGATAAGTTTATATAGTTCAAGGGTAAAATTTTACAAAAACAAAGTTGAGGGGCAAACAATGCGTTTTCGTTATGTTCAGGGGCAATTTATGCCATTTACCCTATTGGTAATTTATCATTTCAATACATTATATTAGTTGTGGACTTCAATGTTGATGCCTTTATAGACTTGAATTACACTATATTATTGATCAATATTATTCTTTATAATATTTATATTTTTAATTTTTAAATTATAATTTATTAGTTCAATTGCGATTGGACTATTGAGCCGTGAACTAGTAAATTTTCTGGCTCGATGTCCGGTCTAATTCTAAAAATATTGGTTTAAAAGTATATATTTACTTAAAATGATCTGAATTTGAGAAAGAGAATGTGGATGGAAATTTGAGGTGTATAGGTGCCCAAATAACTATCTTCCTAGAAAAGCTAATATTGTTATAGATGCCTTGAGTAGAAAAGTGAGTTTGGCTAGACTGGGGGCACAAGAAGTGTAAGCAATACAAGAGGTACTATTATTGGAAGTAGAAGTGGGTAATGAAAAGATTTGATTGGGGAATTTGACAGTTGTTCTTAATTTAAAGTAAGAAATTATTGACACTCAATTGAGTAATCAAAATTTTCACCATTTTAAAGAAAAGGAGATGGAAAGAGGAAGTCATGACTTTTGAGTAGATGATCTTGGAGTATTGTATATTTGAGAAAGGTTATGCATACTAAATGTTAAGAAGTTAAAGAAGAAAATTTTGAGAGAAGCTTATATGAGCCGGTATACCATTCATCATGGAGAAGTGAATATGTATTAGGATTTGAAGAAGGTGTTTTAGTGGTGTGGAATGAAGAGAGATATTTCTCAATATGTATTTGTGTACCTTACCTATCAGAAGGTGAAAGCCAAACATAAGAAATTGGCTAGTTTACTACAACCTTTGCCTGTACTTCAATCGAAATAAGAGTGTATTACCATAGATTTTTTTTACTGGCTTACTGATGAACAAGAATCTGAAATATGTAGTCTGGATAACTATAGATCGATTGACTAAGACATCTCACTTTATACATGTGAATGTGAAGTATTGCATAGAAAAGCTAACTCAAGTTTATGTCTAAGAAATTGTGAGATTGCATGGAGTGCCTATATGTATATTTTCAGATCAAGACCCTAGATTTACTTCTAGATTTTAGGAAAAATTTCAGGAATATTTAGGGATGACTCTGAATTTTAGTACATCTACACATCCACAGATAGACAAACAATTAGGAAGAGTGACATAGATTTTGGAAGATGTATTGAGAGCCTGTGTGCTAGACTTTGAAAATCAATGGATGAAAAGTATTCCATTTGCAAAACTAGAATAGAACAACAGTAATCAAGCATCGATAAGAATGACACCATTTGAAACATTATATGGATGAAAATCTCAAAGTCTATTGTATTGGGGTTTGGAAGAAAACAAAATAATTGAAGGTGACGAGAGAGTAAATAATCAAGAAATGAATGAGAAGGTAAAATTAGTGTAAGAATAGTTTCCGAAAGTTGGTAGAAGAGCTATGTAGATAATAGAAGAAGACAACTGGAGTTTTATGTAGATGATTCAGTATTTCTAAAGTTGACTCCGATTACAGGAATTTTGAGTCATACAAAAGGTGGAAAGTTAAATCCTCAGTATATAGGACCTTTCTTGATCATAGAGAGAATTGGACCCGTGGCATATAAATTGTGATGGTTTGACTAGAATTCAAAATTTGTTTCATGTTTTGCAACTCAAGAAATACAATCCTGATCTTGAGCATGTACTAAATGATGAGCCATTGCAATTATATCTAAATTTGAGTTATGAGGAGAGACTAGTGAAGATTTTGGAATGATGTATTACATAATTGAGAAACAAAAAGATTTCTATAGTTAAAGTATTATGGGAATATCATGAAGTTCAAGATGCGACTTGGGAAATTGAGGAATGGGTGAAGAAGAAATATTTGAATTTGATATAAGACATGGCATCAGAAAATTTTGAGGACGAAATTCTTTTAAGTAGGGAAGGATGTAATACTTGCTTATTCAAGCATGAAATTACCCTAGTGATATTGTAACACCCCGCTACCTAGGCCCACCAGGGCCAGAGATGTCGCCCCGTCCAAATGACAAGGGGTCTTTATAACTAGGACACACAAATATAATAGCGGAAATAAAATGATACTTCAACTTAAAATTTATTACAACTCAAAAGAAATAATAATAAATCCAAGAATACTCAAAACAAATCCATAATAAAAATTCATCCGCTCTCAGCTCTCCCAACATTACATAAAATAAATCCTCAGAAAATTCTTCCAAAGCAGACAATATATAGCTATTCATGCCCACAAGCAGATGGACTCGAAATCATGATAAAATGGTGGTGAGACAGAAATCTCAGTAAGTCCGTGTGTGCTTCGGGTGTTTAGTGAAAATAGTTCGTGGATGCAAAGTGTGAAACCTTTATAAGAGAAATACTGGCAAGCAATAACATTAGTAAAAAACAAGAGTGGCGTTTTGGCTTTTCCAGCCATACATAAGTAATAAAATCAACCACTCGAAAGAAAGGGATATGGGTTACCACACGTTGGGCCCCATAACCGGTCGAATGCCGACACTTTGTGCAGATCGACAAAAGTAGGTGATCGGCCTACTGGGTAAGATACTCCTCCTTCTCTATACCCAAACAACAACCGGGTGTCCATTCCGGCAAACCACAATCACTTGATCGAAAACAAACCGCTAGCTCGGACCAAGCACGACTCACTGGACTGACATCTTATCCGGGAAGGACTCACCCCTCAGAGGTGGCCACCTACTGAGAGACTTACCCTAACCCTTCAAAGACTAGTTCTAGTAGTCCACCCTTATTGAGTACTCAACGACGTTTCCCACTTGAGATAAAATGAACAAAACACTGTTCCACATGAAAATGACAATTTATGGGTTTTCCAAAGTCTTTAACAAAATCAGTTTTAGAAAGAGTTTGAGTTTGAGTAAATCTGCTCATTGGCTTTTAAATAATTCAAATGTTTGAAATAAGAAAGGATTTAACCCTCAATTGCCTTTACACAAATGAGTGTCCATGCACTCCACACTTTTGCATCAAACAGGTTTTATGCAGGAGCTTACCTGATTCTTGCTCACAATAACAAGGTCTCCAACGGCAGACCTAACCCCACATGGGCAAATACAAATGACAATCAATTTCAAGCCACAAACTACTTCCTTAATTTTAAATCGACTCAACTTACTACTACCATGATCCTAGTGTCCCAAGCTTTAAGGTTAAACAATAAGTAAATAGGTTTAAGAGTTGAGCCTAGCACAATTATTTAAAATAATTAATGGTTTGGAAAATAAATTTAATAAGTTGAAAGCTTAAATCTTGTTAGGGAAAATTTAGAGTTTATTTGATCAAGAGTTCTAGGTAGTAGTAAATAAAATATTGATTTATTAATAATTGAGTTGTTAGAAAATAATTGGTAGCTAAAATTAGTTGAAAATAAATTTTATGAGTCTCACTTGAACAATATTAAATAAATTCTTAAGGAGCTTTGATTAGAAGATAATAGTTAAATTTTTAGTAATATATATTCTACTAATTGTAATTATTTTCATAAAGGCTTTAATTGATCTCATTATATTAAGTAATATATACATACATATATATATATTATTTTTCTAGCAAAAATCATTATTTGTTTGACTAAAATATCCTTTATATATATGACAATCCAAATCTACCATTCCTAGGTTTTTTTTTTTTCGAAAATACTAAGAGAAATTATTTTATTGAATATTTTATTCATGAAGTAAAAATTTGTTTGGAGACAACTAGATCATAATCAAATTCCTATGGCTAACCACAATCAATACATACACAATCCTTTAATTTATCAAATCATCCAAATCATGCATACAAGCATAGATCTCAATTTATCAACACATGATCTAACCCTTACTAGCATAAGTATGATAATGGCTTCAATATTAATCCATCATGAATATAAACCCTATTCACCAAAGGTGACATAATCTCTAGCATACTTCATCACATATACTAATGACATGCATCAACCTCAAATCATCATATAATCATCCAAGACAATCCTTCCATGCATAAATCCTATCTCCTTCACAATCATACATATATTCATACTTCAATCTCAACAATATATATATATATATATATATATATATATACTCAAATCTTATCACCATCCACCTATTATCATTATCACCCTAGAGACATGCTTCTAGAGTTTAAAAGAAGTATTGATGGTACTTACTTGGTTGATGAATGCCTTGAAGGAGTTTAGAGTAGATCTCAACTCCTAGGTGTCTAACTTTGTCCAAAGGAGATGGCGAGAGCATGATTATGGAGAAGAAGTCATCCGGCCAAGGGAGAGGAGTTTCGGCCATGAGAGAGAGAGAGAGAGAGAGAGAGAGAGAGAGAGAGAGAGAGAGAGAGAGAGAGAGAGAGAGAGAGAAGAAGAGATCATTAGTATGTTTATTCACATAGGTTCTCACTAGAGATCATGTTTGGAGAAGATAAAGTTGATAGAGTAAATTTACCTTGAAGATGTTCTTGTTCTTCACAGAAATTTCTGCTTTTGATCCGAAGTAGCAAGATAATTTGAGGAGTTTGATGTTAATAATGGTGTTGATGGACTCACAGCAGTGAGTAGGTCAAATCTGGAAGTTTTTCAGAGGATTTGAGATGGTTTGGAGAGGTATTAAGTGTAGGGAAGAGGTAGGTGTTCTTGGTGTAGTGTGTGTTCTTGGAGATTGAGAGATTTTGAGAGGTGGTTCTTGTGCAGCTGCCGAATTTTTGTGAGGGATAGGGCTGGCCGAATTTCTGTAGGGTTTAGGGAGTTGTTTCTCTGATTTGGAAGAGAAAAGGAAGGGTTAGTTGTCACAATCCTTGGAGAATATTTTTAGGAAGTGAATTTGAAAACTAAATATTCTAGGATATCTTGATAATTTGGAGAGCTTTGAAGGTCTCCTATGGCCGACTGGTTGAGCATCTTTTCTGAGGAATTAAAGCTGATTCAAGGTGGCTTATGGTGGCCGAAACTAAGGTGCACAATGATGAAGAAGATGTCTGGTCATTTGAGTAAGATATTATGGAAGGTTGCTAAACAACGATGGCTGGAATTTTGGAAACCAATCAAGCTAAATTGCAGGGATTTGTTGGAGAGATTTTCGGACAGCCATTGCTGAATTTCGTGTAGAAGCTTGAGAGAAACAATGGAGCTCTGTTAATGGAGGTTTAAGGAAGGTTTTGACAGATTAAGGTTGGTGTTTCGGCCAGAAGAAAAATAGGAAACAAAGCTAGAAATTTAGACTGCCCAGCATTTCGCTGAACAGGAATTTTTCTGGGCAGATTTTCGGCTGCCACTTCCAGCCAATTTGCAGTGAGTTTTGAAGGGAATTTTGAGGTATTCAAGGTTGGTTTCCAACCTTCTTCATGAAGGAAAAACATGGCTAAGGTACTGAACAAGATCTGGAAGAAAACAGCTTGGTTTTGGACTCTCAAAACTGTTTTTCGTATAGGAATTTTTTCTTGTTTTGCTCCAGCTTTGAGCAGTCCGAAATTGGTCAAGAATTTTCAGGTTTCAAACTGATCCTAAAGATCATTTTTCTAGCAGCATTTGGGAGGGAATGTTAGCTAAAAATTTCGACATTTTGAAGGTACAACAAGCTGAAAAATTTCAGCTCATGCCATGAAGGAAGATGAACTAGTCTAGAGTGAAATTTCAGCAAGCTTACTAGAGAGATTTTTCCCCTTGGAATTTCCCACCATTCTTCCACATTTTTCAAACCATGAGAAGCCTTTTACTAGGGCATTTTGATCCCACAAGATCACAGCATTTTACTGAAATTTCTGGAAAGAAAATGGATAGAACATCTTGATCAAACTAAGAAGTTGAAACCTAAGGAAAACCAAAGATCAAGGGAACAAGAATTCCCTTTAGGAAATTCGAGTAGGGCAAAAGAGTGGAATGAGAATACTCCTAGCATGTCTCTCTTAGGACATCATCCCTACTTTACTCTAAGCTCCTAAGACCGAAATTTCCTCCACTAAGCAAAAATAAAATTTAATCTAGCTAAAGCTTCTATGATGGAATTTGAACCCAAGACCTCAAGAATTAATTCCAAAGCTCTAACCACTACACCACAACAACTCTTGTTGATATTTTCACTAGAAAATTATTTTCTATTCAATCCACAGGCTATCTCCCCATTTTCACCTCGGGCAAAAATTACCATCTTGCCTCTCTCACACAATACTCACCAACAAGACTTCAAGACAATAAAACCCGAATCCAAAACACATAAAAATCATATGAAAATATATTTAACCATGAAGTAAAATATGATATGCATCCCAACCCCTTACTCTAAGGTTGGTTTTGACCTCGGTTTCACAGATATTACATCCATAAATATATTTTATGATGGTAATTTATTTGAATAAATTGTATGTCTAATTTTTATGGTACTTGTTTATATTTGAAATAATTGTATAGAAAACTTGTGCATAATTATGTGATTATATTATGATATTTAGTAGTGACGAATTTTATGATGGGAATATAAAATTATTTATTAGAAAGTAATATATTCATTTATTTAATGAAAAAACTATATTTTTACAATAAATCTTAGAAATTGATTTCATGAGGAACTCAATATTGATTTTTATTAAATAGAAGATCTATTTTCATATTTTGACTATTTTAATTTTTGACTTGAATTGATTTTGACTCTTGTGTGACCTTGACCATGAACCCTTTGAACCTTTAGAACTAGTTTTAAACTATTTAAACTTATGCTTATTAATTTTGCACAAGATTATTTTTATTAAATCAAACCCTAGTATACCTAAAAGCTTTTAAAATCCCCATCTTACCCCCAAATGTGCCACCACCCTTGAAGCAATATTGGCTCTTGGATTGTATTAATCTTAGCCCTTTTTTTTCTATTAAAATCTTATACATCCATTTTATAATGTATCCAAATAATTTAATATGTATAATCTATTTGTTTTAATCTAACCTATACACTCAAAATAATTTGTACCTTACATCTTGTTAATTCTAAGACACCCATTTATACATCTTATCTGAGAGGATTTAATCATAACCTTACACTTTTAATGATCTACACTTTACACTTGAATTCATCTTAATCCTCCATTTAGATAAACCCTAATCACCAATCTATTTTAATCTTATCCTTATTTTTGACACAATCTAAGTCATTCAATTCAAGTTTTTATCCAAGCTAATTAAATCAAGACCATACATCTTGTAATCTAGCCCTTTATTAAACAAATCCTAACCCTTAAATTCTTTTAAATCACAACTATTGATTTATACCTCTTCTTCAAGCAATTTAATCACGATTGTTGATTTTTATTTCTCAAAAAGATAATCTAAGAGCCCTAATCCCCTTGTTTCGGCCAAGATTCCCCAATTCCCTCAAAAATTCATTTTTCACTCTTTTTTCTTTCTTCCTCAATCGAGATCCTTCTTCCTCTCTTGTTCCTTTCATTTTTCTTAAACACAAAGAAGGACTGTAGCTTGGAAATTAAATTTTGAAGCCTTTATTTACTGTAGATTAATGATCTCAAGTGATTTTTTCAAAAAGGTAATTAATTGGTGTTGAAAAATATGCCATCTTAAACTAGGTTTCTGATATAAATATCGAATGTTTTAATAAATGAATTTATTTTCAAAAATTGTTTGTAAATTTACAATTTTATTTGTGCACAATTACGTTTGAAAAAGACCCATTGTGTTTAAGTAAGTGGTTCATGTGAATGGAGATCTTTCACAGTAAGGTATGGATCACGAGTTCATTTAACATATAAACATTTGTTCTTAACTAATTGATGAGAATGGGAATCTCGTCATATTTAGGTTATTATGTTATAAATTCCAAATGGGGAATGACTTACCTTTAGCCAGTGAGTAGTCCACTCACTTCATGACATAGGCGTATTTCGAATACGTAGAATATAACCTGTAGTAGTGGTTTCTTAAAAGTACTATATGGTAGAAACTTAGACTACTACCACTACAGTATGGACTATTATTCTACGACTTGAGTATGAGTTGGTTGTCTGACGAAGCTGGAAGCATATATTTTGATATACTATAGTTGAGGTTCTATTGTAGGACCAATATACTTGCATGTTGGGTATGTGTGACTAGTTAGTTAAGACAGACTTGTACAAGATAGTTTCTATACTATATCGCTCCTTGTGGTTGTGGAATGATCTAAATATCTAGGGCCCTGGGAAATATGACTTGGATGTTTGCTTTAGGGTAGCTCTCTTAGAAAGCGAAAACACTCCAGGAAGTCGTGGATTATTGGACTAGAAGCCTAAGGATGGTAGATGTCATTTAGAGGACTGTTAGTACACTTCTTCCTCTCTAAATGTACGGTGATGTGTAAAGGGATATTTTAGTCATTTTACCTGTAGGTCGGAGACTTTACTAATGTATCATTATCTTTGGGGTCAATATTTTCTTATGATGATATTAGAAAATATTTAAAATGTAAAATACAGTTATTTATATAGTAGGGATATTTTGGTCATTTTAGTAGCCAAGGCAATGTGTCTTTTTGGTCCTCGGAATAGCCCGTAAGTCCTAATTAATTTTGGGTTGAGGAATTGGTCTTAGTTAAAGAGGATTTTATTTTATTCAGGAAGTTTAATTTGTTATTGGACTGGAATAAAAATAAATTGAGAGAAATTTATTATTTAGTTTAATTGGTTAATTAATTATTTAGGGACAAAGTCCAGTTTGAATAATTAAAAAATTAACTTGGGCTTAAACTAGAGGGGAATAAGTTTGTTTAATTATTTATTGGGTTATTTATATAAGTCCAAGAAATAAATAATTAATGTTTAATTATTTTTGGTTCATTTGGGCTCATTAATTATTTATTGAGTTATTTTTACAAGCCCAAAAAATAAATAATTAATGTTTATTATTTTCAGCTTTTTGGGTCCAAGAAAAATAATGAATATTATTTGGCCAAATAGCCTGAACCATAGGGTTTTTCCAGATACAGTTCATAAGAGTTTAGGGTTGAGCCAAACTCACTCTATTGATAATATCCTGGTGTTTTGAAATATCATATCCCGGGGATATTGTTATCAGATATCAGAGACCTAGGTTTGGGCAAGAGAACTCACGTCTCTTTTGAAAAGGAAAAACCCTATTTTCCCCTAAGCTCTCTCTCTCTCTCTCTCATGACTCTCTTTTCCTCTTGCCATTGTTTTTGATATTATTAATCAAATAGCAAAGAATCAAGAACATTGAGACCACTCCTCCTCACCATTTGTTTCACCAACAAGGATTGAGGTAGTGGAATATTCCGAGATCCGAAAAGCTTTGGCGTTCATACAAACAAGGAGAAGTAGGAGGTTAGCGGGATTTCAACCGGAAGCTTCATCAAGCGGGTTAGAAGGAGTTATCCCTGTGGTTCAATCTATCTTTCCATAGCCTAAGAGGTCTAAGGCACGCAGAGGTATGGTTTAAACGCTTCTATGGTGTTGTTCCTCGTGGTTTTTTTGCCTTTGTTTTTTTTTCGTTTCCCGCAAGCATGCTCCTTTGTTTTTCTTCAAACCAACAATTGGAACCTTATTCTTTTTGATTTTTCTAGTGGATCAAAAGTGACATTTTGGATAGATTTGGGTATTTCTTGGAAAATACTATTTTGATCACATTTATGTTAGGAATCTAGTATAATCTTGTTTGGGATATTTAGATCTGAGTTTATATGGTTAATATGTGAATTTTGTGAAGTTTTGGTGTTGGATTGATATTTATATTTTCTTGGACAACAAAATACTATTTCTAGAATGGTTATGTATGTGATGTTTTGGTTTCATATGTGAATGATTTTAGTTGGGAACTTGTTGTGAACTATTTCTATATGAAAATATCACATCTCAGGAGTAATTTGACCTTAGTTTTGCATGAATATCATAAATGGAATTTTTTTCTATTGATTTTTGAAGTTGTTTTGTTTTCTGTCTGAGAAACTATAAATTTAGTGTGAATTTGGTGAGTTATTTGAACCCTTTCCTGTTTGAATTTTGATTTGCAATTTTTATATATGAATGTCTTGGAAGCATAGAGCAACAAGAATCACTGGATTTTGACATGTTGATTGTTCTCAGTAAGTTTTTGAAAATCATTGCCAAAACTATTTTTCAGAGTTACTTTAGCGGTGCACTAATTTTGAGCATGCAAATGACCTATCAAGAAGTATGATCTCTGAGTGAAATTTATACAGTATGTTCTACATATATTGACTTTATGTTCTAGAAAGTTTTATTTTTTTATGAGTTCATTTGCTTTGTTAACTAATTAGATCAAGGTATACCCAGTTAACACTATATTATTGATTTGAAAATGATTTAGAAACTTATGAATTTTTTATAAATCCTTTATGATCTTAACTTAATTTGTTTATATGATGATATGAGACTATTTAATGATGATTATTACTATACTTTGATGTTTATATGATGATATTAGACTGTTTAATGATGATTATTTTTGTACTTTGATGTTTAATTGATGATACTTATATATTAGCTCTTGTGAACAAGATGTAACATTCCTACTAAAGGTAGAAGCGGAAGAATATCAATACTCGGTGTCACTTTATCTAGTTTCCCAAACAAGGGGTCTTTATAATGAAAATAACAGATTATACAAGGTCCAGATCTACACAAAAACCCATACTGATGGTCACATACACATACATTACAGAAAATCTCATACATGAAAATTTCCACTTCACATCAGTAATAAGGTATATTATCAAAAGAGAAATGTCCGAACCTAAGTTGTTGTCACTGTGGTATCGTCCTTCTATCTGTAGGTTTGCTTAACTCCAGATCCTATAAGAGGGTAAGATAAAAGACATGTGTGAGTGAAAAATCACCCAGTGAGTCTCGTGTGTGCTAGTGCTTTAGTAAAGAAATAGAGTATATAAAATTTTTGTGGGGAAAGCTTTTTGTTTGTTCACTAGAAACAATTCCAAAACTCTCTTAAAAAGAGTTTATTCAGAATTTAATCATTTTTAAAAAATTACATTTTATTTTCAAATCATTGCCCCAATTTCCAAATCACAGGCACTTCTCTAATAGAAGGTCGACCTGTATGCAAGTCCTGCAGTCCTTACCTTCGGCGCCACGTATCATTGTATTGAGACCACAACCTACAGTACTCGATCTGTGCGTCACCGAAAAAGTACATCAACTTCACATATGATTGTACTTATATCGCACCCTACAGTACTCAATCCGTGCGTCGCTGGGAAATAAGTACACTGCCGCGTACTTAAATCAACAAGTGTGTGCAGCACACTAAATTTTTTACTTGCTACTGTAAGCCAGGGGTCTCAATCCTGATGTCAATCACCATCGAGGTAGCAAGGGGTTGAACAACACCGGGTGTCCAGCCCAGCTCGTGAATAACCTAAATCATAAAGTGCACACAAGGCACAGTAATTGCTAGGTACTAGACGGCTAGTCAGGATAACTCGTTTTAATGTCCTGTCACCCTATTTGGAGTAAGACAAACCCTAGAACTGATTAGGTTATTTGGGGTCTTCTATCTCTAACATGAGTTAGTACAAAGATCAAAATTCTTGTTGAGTACTCAACATTATTAATACCAACCCCTTCTGACTGATCAGGCCAGAGGGTTATCTAATCTCGCAGGATTTTCAAAACAAATATTTTTGGGGCAAAATAACATTTTTCATAATTTAATCCCATTGACTCACAAGTCAAATCATAATTCTCATAGGCTCCACATGACCAATCCATTCAGTCCATAGGCATATCAGACCAATAAAATAAATTTTTGTGGGATCAAAATGTCGTTCCAAAAGTCAATCTCATCACGAGAGATCATTTTCCAAAATCGTGTCAAAATCGGGTAAAGAGTTTTTTTCACACATTAAAATAAGTTTTCAGGAGTATTCGGGTCATTTTGCCCGTACTTGATCACAAAAGTCATTTTTAAGGGCATTCAAGTCATTTTACTCATGCCCGATTCTAAAAAACTTTTCAAGGGTATTCGGGTCATCTTATCCTTACCCGATTTGAAAAGTGTTCACAAGAGTTCAATAAGAAAATTTTGGTCATTTACCGAATACCCGATTCCAAAGGTTTTTATAAAATATTTCGATAAGGACATTTGGATCATTTTTCAAATACCCAATTCTAAAAAGAACTTATTTTAAATTTAAAGTCTTCAAACACATTTCCATAAAATGTTCCAATAAGGAGATTCTAGTCAATTTATGAATACTCGATTTCAAAATTTATCATTTTAAAAAAATTCCAAGTATTTAATCCAAAAGGACTAAATTCACAAAATTTATGTTTCAATCATCCATTAAGGTTTCCAAACCAATTGTAAAGTTCATTCGAGCCCAAAATGGCATAAAATAAATCTTACTAAGATAAAACTTAAACACATTTAGGGATTTTAAAAACGGTATAAAACATGGCATTTCATGGAAAGATGAAGCAAACTAGCTTTCAAAAGGTTTTAGAACTTAAAGGGACTCATATCGTGTCTTAATTAACTCTTTCCGTTTACAGCCGTTCGACCATTGTTTCTATCATTTTCAACGAATTGTTGGTCGTTTATCAATAAACCTACACCAAACATCGTTTTTAGATCAAGTCGTGTTTGGTCGAAAAATAGCCGACGGTTAGCCGACGTGCCCGATGTCCAACCGACGTTTAGTTGACGGTTAGCCGTCGGGGTCGACAGTTAGCCGACGGTTAAAGAAAACATTCAACTTTTGTTCACCTCATTTGTTTGATTCTTTCATTTTCCTTTTTTCACATCCTTTCTCCTTTCATATACAAGGGATTCACTTCATATTTGTCATTTATTTCATTCAAAATCACACAGTTAATCATCCTTAAGTTCATCCATTTTCGGACTCATTTTTCTGAAATTTCACTGCTTGATACATAATTTTATTTTGCACATAACTTTCAATCCACAACTCCAATTTGGCTCTATGATATACCAAAATGACCGTAAGACTCTTAAATTTAATTATTTATAATCCCTTTTCAAAGTCTTGATTTCTGTGACATGATACAGGGTAAAAATGGCCCCAGTAGTTTTGCTTCAATTCTACTATTCATGCTTTCCTTCATTTTCCTTTAGCCTTTAACACCTTAGGAACATTAATTAATTCAATTTTCCTTCAAATCACCTTTGATTATATGATTTCTAGATTCCAGTAGCTTATAGGAATCATGCTTATTTAACACAAATTCACTTCTTCTAAACAAAAGCTAGTATAATTCATTTTTCCAACAAAGTAACTTCCATTTTTATTTTACTTTAGTAATCACCTCCTCAACCGAAAACAATCCCTCAAACTACCATGCATATTCAATTCTTCTTCACACAAAACATTATCCATAATCCCCTAGGTAGTCGGCACACATATGGTCATATACAAGGTTCATACACAAACTTCACAAACCCTAGCTTTGATCCAAAATTAAGACATGAAAATCATGTTTTCATGTTAAAATTGATATCATAATGATCACCATTCACCCAATAACAACTTTAATTTAAGTAAGGTAGGGTTTTACCTTGTATTTAAAGCTCTTTGGTCTGATTTGCTCCAAGAACCTCTCAAGAGCACACACACTAGCTATCTTTTCTCTCTCTTTTTGCTAATGTCTTTGATTTCTTTTTCTCTTGTTTTTCCTTCCTTGTGGCTGCCGAAATTAAGGCTGTGAAATAGCCTTCCCACCGCCATTTCTCATTAGAATATGGCCAAGAGAATTTTAAATCAATTAATTGTATGGTGGCTAATGCATAGGTGTGTTCCAATTGAAAAATTACACACCATTTCACTTATTTTTCTTCCTCAAAATTTCCTCTTCTTTGCTCTCTTATGGCTACCAATTTTCTAGCTGTTTTTCAGCCACTCAACCAATTCTTCATGGTCAAAATATTGGCCAATTACATTGCACGTGACCTTAAGTAATTGGTCCCACAAATGATGTGTTCCAATCACAAAAATACACATCATTCTCTATTTATTTTATAATTCTTTAATTCCATGCATCTTACATGAATTCTTCATGAAACCTCTCATAAATTGACACATGTTCATGGGCTACCAATTACAAAACACCACACGCACAATTTTTAACCGCGATTTTCTATTTTTCTTAGAAATGATCAAAATCTAGTCTGAAACGGAAAAATATTTTATTTTAGCACTCAACTCCAAAAATTCTATTGAATCTATTGGTACTACTTAAATTCTTCAATTTATTTTCTATTGGGTCAAATTCATAGTCAAAGTTGCGAGCGAAGTTAAAATGACGAAAATGCCCCCGATAACCCGAATAATATAATTTACACCACAACGTGCGTTTTTTTACACTGATTAATTTCTCTTCTTAGCGTACCCTCAAATTCTTATTTTATTAACAATAATAGCTTTCTGAAGATTTAGGGTACGGGTAGAACAAATCTAATAATTACATCTAAGTCCCGACAAAATATCATTATACCAAAATATTCGTCTCATTACACTGTTCATTTTTTGTTCTGGCCATTAGTATAAATTCTCATCCTATTACAAGTAGTGGCCAATCGAAAGTAAAAATGCGGGGCATTACACAAGATAAACTACTTAGGTGACTAGTATATTTGTAAAATACTTTGAATTATTGTATGATCACTTGATAATGTGTATTTACCGAGCTTGATTATGTAATGATTTATGTTATATGTGGTAGATAATTGAAGATTAATATGTTAATTGTTGATGGGATGGTGTGAGATGTTAGTGTTGTGCCCTAGAGGCAATCACTTGTACCATGTATATTGCATATTAAATTAATAAGAGGCATTCTTTATCTTTCGGTTTGATTGTTATATCTAACTATGTGTACAAACCGTTAGATAAAGTCCCTAGTACAACACAGTGTTAAGGAAATCATGATAGGGATCATGATGTGAGATTCTTACTACACTATGCAGTGTTTGTATTTAAATAATCCCCAGTCATAGTATTAAAAAGATGGGACATTATTAATACGCCAAGACTGGCACATGTTATATCTCTTGATTGGATCAAGCGGTGGTTCTCATATCCGTGAGTATTGGGATATTCAGGATTAACGTGTGGATGCTTGTTTTGGAACTAGTTCATTGGATGACCTAGCTACGAGATAATCACTTGGATAACTATTTAGTGCCAGTGATAGAATCTCATTATAGCAAGTGTGCAAGTATCCTTAGACTTGAGATCTCCAAGGTACTTTATTTAACGAGCGTTGTACTTTGATTCTAATCTTTGGAGTTTTATCTAGGACTGCCTGAGGGATGGATATTGGGTACAACGTAAAGTAAACGAAAGTAGTTGAGAAAGTCAATAAAGGATTCACCACTCCTAATAGTAGGAGAGTATATCTCAAGGCCACTTGTAGAAATCATTACTCATGAAGTCCTTGGCCAAAGCGACTATGTGATGGAAATGGTTCCAATTGATACATATATTGAGTAATGAATTTCTTGAACAAGTACTAAAATATTCAGGCCAGAATTAATAATATTCTGGAGGGAGTTGGTACTAATTCCATTCTCTAGACCGAATGAGATATTGCATGTTGAAAGGAGTTTATTGCACTGATAATTTGCTATTGAAAGGTTCATGTCAAGCCACTTGACTTTCTGGACTTTTGGGTGGTCAAGAGTCATTGCTAGATGTCGCTCTTGATATACTAAATATGAATTTATTAATTACAGAATTAATAAATTTAATCCTTTATTTTATTAAGGATTATTAATTCTAATATTGTTAGAATTAATTCATATTATGCTACCAATAAGACCAGGAAACCTAATGGGTCACACACAATAAATGTTTGAATACTCAAATATATTATTTGATAATATTGTGGGGTTAATTAAGAGAAGGAAATATATTTATAGGTGAATTATAAGTTTGTTATAATTCATGGGACCGAATTGTAATTAAGTAAACTTCAAGGACCAATTTGTTGACAATTGGACGTTGAAGGACTAAGTTGTAATTTATGGTAATTATAAATCTATAAATATAAGGAAACAGTTTCCTTAGGGTTTGAGACAGACTATTCACGCAATAACAGAGAAACCGTTTCTCTGCCTCTCTCTTGATCAAACCCTAGCCGTCTCTCTTCTTGATCAAAACCCTAGCCTCCCGAATTCTACTAGCATAGAATTGTGAGATTGTGAGCATTCAACCTTATGTGGATTATCATTAGAGGAAGTTCTTTCTTGGACTTCAGTTGAGTTGCAGTGAACGGTTTTGGATAATCTGGATCGCGCCTGCGTTCTTGTTTCTGAAATTTTTGAATTCTGGCTTCACGAGGTAATAGACGCAATCTTCTCCTTTTCCCCGTTTCTATTGCAAACCTGTGATCCATGGCTTGGATTTCTTGTTGTTTTCCGCTGCGCTTAATCTGATTATGCATGATAGAAATCCTACATGAGATAGGATTATGTGCTTAGAATGATTAAGATCATGATTGTTATAAGGGAATGATCCATATGCTTGAGTTTGATGATAGTAATTAATATATATATCATTTATGTGTTAGATTTTGTGGGTGTTTAAGGTCTTGAACCAAAGAGTTAAGTTGAAATTTTCTCATTCTTGTTAGGACTCATGGTAACTCTCCGCATTCATTAAATGATTTCAATAGAAAATTATTTTTTGCAAATTCTTGTGTGTTATGTAAACTCTTTTTTACTCAATTGAGTTCAATTTATACCACGAAAGCATGCATATAATATTTTATGAAATGTTGTAAATTATTTGGAAACCTATAAGATTATGAATTATATAAGCATGCTATACTATAATAAAGTCTCTAGTTATGTTATCTTGAGTTGAAACCTTGCATTGATTTAATAAAGCACTAATGATTGAAATTTTCATGCATATAATTGATTGTGAAAGCCATAGCATGAAAAGTTAGCTTCAAATATTATGAAAGCTATTTTTGATATTAGAAAACTATATATTCTCTTGAAAATCTTGGAATGGAATAATTCTTTTTGTATAGTTTATACTTGTCAGAGTATATGTATGCATCTATATTATGTTCAAATTATTTTTGGGAATGTATATCTTTGGAAAATGAGTTTTCAAGTATATTGATCTATTTTGAGAAAATAACATTATATTGATCTCGTGACTTGTGTATGTAAATCTTGAGTACTCAAAGGGGTTTTACATTTATACTAATTTACGAAGGTTTGAGAATACTTTTTGGTTGATGGGTACCTCCAAATTGTGGTATCTTATTTAGCATGGTGACACTATTTTTTGTAGAGTCATCTTTAGCTAACAACACGTTTCTCGTTGGGAAAAACGGAGGTCGGACATGAGATGTTTGTGTTAGGATTGTGCCCTAGAAGCAATCATTTGTATAATGTATTTTGCACATTAAACCAATAAAAGACATTCTTTATATTTTAGTTCTATGTTTCATATGTTTATGTGTATAAAACTATTAGATAAAGTCTCCCAGTACAACACTGTGTTAAGAAAATCATGGTAGGGATCGTGATGTAAGGTTCCTACTACACTGAACTGAGTTGTGTTTAAATTATCCCCAGTAATAGTATTAATGAGATGGGACATTATTAATGCTCTAAGACTAGCAAGTATTATACTTCTTGATTTAATCAAATGGTGGTTCTTACTTTTGTGAGTATTGAGATACTCAAAGTTAACACGTGGATGCTTGTTATTTGAATACGTACATTGAATGACTTAACTATGAGATAATCACATAGATAACTATTTAGTACAAGTGATAGAATCTCATTATAGTAAATGTACAAGTATCCTTAGACTTGAGAACTTCAAGGTACTTTATTTGCTAAGTGTTGTACTTTGATTCCACTATCCTTGGAATTTGGTAGTTCGATTGGATCGACTTTTGAAGGGGATTCGCCATTACAACATTTTTTCCTTTTAATGACATTTTTATGTTTCACTATAGAGGGTTTTTCCTGACATTTAATCTATTATGACACATAAAAAGAGTGTCATCTAAAGTGATGTCAGGAAAAGTCTGTGACATTTATAAATATCAGAAACAAATGTTACCATAAGAACCTATGATAACATATGTAGATGTGCTTATAAATTCTTTTTGTGACAATTGTTAGCGTTATAATAAAGTTAAGGCAGAAAAAATATTTAAATCTTTTTAATACATAATATTGTCACATTATGAAGCTATGGTGACATCTACATACATTAGAATTTATGTATTTTATGACATTTTATAATGTTAATAATTATTTCAAATATAACATAAATAAATGTCAAAATAGTTATTGTTTTTTGACATTTAGTTTAGAACATATCTATTCTAATATGACAAATGTTTTTGTCGGTAATCATACATTTCATAATACTTGTGTGTGATATATTATCCCTAATATGATAACATTTATACATGTTCTCTTATTCTGACAGCTCTGACATATAAATGTCACTATATTTCGAAAATTGTAACAATTTAATATGTTAGACCAATTTCAACTAATCCTTGCGACAATTTACATTGAAAGAAAAGAAAATATCCATAAATTTAATTTAAGTTCAATGTACTTCCAAAATACATTTATTATGAAATATCATGGAATCAACTAAATAAACATCAAAGGTAATAGTACTTAAACTGTAAAAATCCTAAATTTATTAATTTCTATAAGTTTTCACAAAAACCATAAAATAATGTATCCTATAAGAGCTGTAGACTATGTCTACTCCAAGTTAACAAGCTTGCTTCAATCTGCATTTCTTTCCACCTACATAACAAAAAATTTTGTATCAATTAATTGAAAAAAAAAATGATTTTGACAGAGAGTGCAAGTGAATTTGTAATATACCAAAGAGTTTGGCCATACAATATTAGTGCCAAGAGCATCTCCAATGGTCTCCAACAATGAGTCCTAGGTCTAACTAAATTTTCTTCACACTCAATAACAACTTGTATGTTAACCTCACACCAATTAGGACCTATAATATGTCCACCCACATTTTTTTGTGGATTCATGTCCACAATATAGCCTTTTGCAACAATCTTATTTGGATAATTTAGACTCTTAAGTGACACAGAAGCACGAACCTGAATAAGAAAAGAGAGAAAAACAAAAAGAAATTCAATATTGTTGATAATTTTTTTAATAAAAAAATCTTTGAATGTATAAAAGTAAAAGGAGTAAAATATACCGTCAAATGTCTTGGAATATAACTTGACTATTAGATGAATTTGGAATATTTCTAGTTGAAGAGGAAGGAAATCCCGTTGGTAAGGCAACTCTTAACTGTGTAACTGTAGCATTCAGTTGTTGTATAAGATTTCCTTGTTCCTTAAATATGCTTTCTTGCTCTTTTAATATTTCGTTCACCCTTAACAATTCTTGGCGTTATTCATGAATTATGTGGTAAGATGCACTTTTACTTGGCAATTGACCCCATTTATCCATTGTAGGAACATTCGATCCAAACATGCGCATCCTACCACGTTTTTCTTTACCTAAAACTTGTCCAAATATGTCATTTAGACTAATACTATCAATAGAATCTGGAGGAAGTTGGGTAGTACGTTTTTTCATCTCCACCTATTAGTGAATTGAAATGTAAGTATATTTAATCAATAATATGAATGGAACGTATACAATACATCATAAAACTAAATGGAATCAAGGAAAGAGGGAAGAAAATCTTTACCAAAGTAGTAGCAACTTTGTTTCAAGAAGGTTCACCATTAGCACATGTGTAGCACTTTTTGAATAGTTCAGCCCGGGATGCAGGACGTCCAAATTTCTTTTCCTAAATACAAATTAAGGTATTTGATTCCCAATATATTTTTTTATATTAAAATTATCAAATATAAATTTATATTCGGTAACTTTACCAATTCATTAGGAATTCGGCCATAAGATTTTTTTCCAATGCAATGATTCATCTTATTGCATGCCCTAGCTTGCTTATTCTTTTCACTTCTACACTGAAAATGAATAAAGAAAAAGGTTAAGATATAATTAATTTTAGTTTTATATAAATTAAAAAAAACACATAGATTATACCTGGCCTTTTTTTGTGCTCCAATACTCTAAAAGTCTCACAAATTGTTCTTGTATGAGACGCTCATCCCCAAAAGCAAGTTGAGCTGACACAAGTTGATTTAGATCAAAATATTTAGCCTTCAAATATGCCTTAAAGCTTCTCTACTTCTTACCCATAGATTTGTAGACCCAATCTTCAGTACCAGGAAGAAGGTCAAATATGTTCTGTAATTGAAAGAAACAATCAAAGTATATTATATGAAAAATTAGGAAACAATCAATTTCAAGAATAAAAATAGAGTACGTAGACATACGGACTTTAAGTACAAGATTTATAAAAGTAGACAAGTTATACAATTATTGAAACTTATATTTTGATACCTTCACCATATTTATCATTCTCAATTTGTTCTATAGGAGCATCCTTGCCATTTCTGACAAATATTCCCAAAAACTCATTTAATTTTGCAGCATTGTCTCCAATAGGTACACTTGTCTTATCAAACTTAACTTCTATGCGGTTCAAACATTTTGGCCTACCCCAAAGTCCAGTCATGAATGTAAGGCCTCTTTTTTTCTTTGCCACTCCATCATAGCCACTGTTGTCCTTATCAATCCTATTGACAACTGTTATACATAAAAAGATAAGTAAAAAACAATTACCATTTAAAAGGCAACTTCAATTAACCGAAACCCCATCTCTGGGGATCAAAAAACAAGAAGAGTATTTCCCCATTTTCAACATCATAATGCTACTGACCCTATAAAGTCCTAGAACAAATTGCCTATGAAATATTACAACTAGTTATTTCTCTTGTCAATTCTATTTGTATCATTCATTCTTCTGATTTTTCATTTTCGGGTGTATGTACAGGATTCTGTTGCTGGCATTCAATTTTGGTCCTAATAATTATAAGCACTGAGTGGATGCATTGAATTCTACCAAAGGAGTTAGATTCGCTTAGAGAAGCTACAAGTTGGCTTGCTCTCTGTTGCTCTCTTCATGAAGAATTATTGTTTTCTTCAGGGGACAATTTCTGTACTGTGTATCTAATACCATAGCTTTAGTTCTGCTATATCTGTTCCCGAGCATAGTTAATAATCCAAGTTCATATTTTTCCCCACCAGATAAAAGGTTTCAGTGACATGAAATCCCAAGTTATAATGAGGATGAAGCCTTATTCCTATTTTGGCCATGCAAAAGAACTAAGTTTCTCATGGCCAAACACCCAGCAAATTACGTAATCCCTTACTAGAGAACTTCCTTACTCCAACAACAACACATAATTATACATTCAGTATTTTTCTTAACAACTAGAACATTATTTATAGAATGAAGTCCTTAGAAATCACTTCCATGAATCCTGAAACAATATGGATGGAAAGGATTATAATAGAATTGACATAGACTGAAAACCGTAATCAGTAAACAAATGGTATGTGAGCACTGAAATTTTTGACAAAAAAACATGCAATGTCTGACAAAAAGTATGTTATATCTGTTGTTCCTCACTTCCCAAGCTTCAGTGCTGCCAGGTTTAATTTATTGCTATCCCAAAAACAAACTGACCAATTAATATATCTCTTTACATCTTAATGCCAAAAGATATGAATGATCACATACCTAAAAATAATGTTCAAGATATATCACCTACCACTAATCTACATAGTCCATCCTTTTTCTACCACTGACAGTACTATAAGATGTGTATTTCAACACCACCTTTACATATTAACCACAACCTAAACCCATAAAAAGAATAGAATAAGTGAAAGTATTAGCTATTGAGCAGAACCAGCTATTAAGCACAGGTATTAGCAAATCCTGTTGTTGTTAAGAATAAGGAATCCAGATAGCAGAAT
Source organism: Voacanga thouarsii (assembly GCA_026120185.1). NCBI lineage: Eukaryota > Viridiplantae > Streptophyta > Magnoliopsida > Gentianales > Apocynaceae > Voacanga > Voacanga thouarsii. Next base: position 1,793,164 of record JANUWF010001825.1, read on the forward strand.
GCCTTCATATGACATCAAACCATACTTCTGACCATCTGAATATCTCTGGCCACAAACACAATCAAAATGTGCTTAAGCCTGGTACTAGCTTTCTTTAAGTTTTAGTAAATTGAAAAAACATTGACGTAAAATAAATTATATGAACATTGAGCAAGTTTTATGAATTAGTTCTATTCTACATACTACTATCTCCAAACCACAATCTTTTCATCTTATATAAGGCTCTGCATTGGTGCATGGTAAATAAGTTCACTTCTTATGATGCTTTCATGGTTTGACATATTCAGTAGCAAAACCTTGTACATGGTAGATAGTTGCAAATTCTAATGGTGTTCAAAATGTAACTATATTTATAAGTAGAGTGCAGTCAAGAATTTTAACTAGTGACAAAATTGGAAAAAGGCCTTTTCATTATTGAAGAATAATATGGTAGCAAGATTCAGTATGAGTCATTTCCCACTATATGGTTGTGATCAATAGCTGATAGTTTCAAATTCTGAAAACTTGAAGCATTAGCACTGAAAAGCAACTAGTTCCAATTTATGCTTATTTGAAATATGCTCTAAAAACATAGAAATATAACAAATTCAAGACCAGCAGGTAGGGGTGCTCAGCAAGCTCTATCCAAAATCAACAGAAATAGAAAGACCAATATGTAGAATTTCAAGCATTGGACAATGAGAACTCCTCTGTATATTAGGTGTATTTTTATTTTTAGATTTATCACCAGATAGAATGGCAATGTTTGAAGCTTCCAAGAAAAAAAGAAACCCTTTAATAGACTGCAGAACAACAATAGACATAGGGGGCAAAAATCAGCAAGTTCCATAGCAGTAAGCGTACAATAGCGAGATTTCACAAAAACCCTGCTATTAGAAGCTGCCCTTTGATTTATCTGTTTTCTACGTGGTGAAGCTCCAAATGCATTTCATTATAGTTTTTCTTTATCCAAATTAAAAGAAGAAATGTTGTTTAATGGGAGGAAGAGGTATAACAATTAAGAAAGAGGATGAAGAGATAAATAAAAGAGAAAAGTTCAATTTGGAGTAGCAGAAAGCAATCAAGCAGTCAAAATGCCAATCTCTTCAAATTCTGAAAAATTGAAGCATTAGCACTGCAGAGTAACTGGTTAAAATTTTTGTTTATTTGCAAGATGTTAAAAAACACAAAAATATAACAAATTCAAGACTAGTAGGTAGGGGTGCTCAACAAGAAATTTGGCAGTTAAAATCCCAATCTACTAAGGAAAAATTGAAGTATTAGCACTGAAGAGCAACTGAAGGCAAACTTCAACATAAGAAGATATAAATTGGCAAACAAAATGAATATTCACAAATTGAATGGCATTTATCTGCATCTCATCTTTTACATGCTCTTGCAGCTGTAACTACATTTCATTCTTTCAATTCCTCTCCTCTCTTTTCCCCCCCTAATTCTTCCTATTCCACTAATTGTTGAAACCACCGATTGCATGAGTCCCAACTGGAAATTAATCAATTGAACAATACAGTAATCCTAAAAACATAGTATGAAATAATATCATACACTTCAATGGGGACAATAAATAAAGTCTCAAATTTCTTGTATTTTCTCTAAAAATGCATATTTATAACAAATTCAAGATTAGATGGGAGTCATTTAGTAGAATTTGGTTAATTCGGCTTCAACACACAAATTATGGTTCCAAATTTTGCATATTTCTAACATAAAGCTAGTTCCAAATTCGGCTTCAATTTTTTTTTTTAATTGAACATAATGAAGGTCTGAAAGTCATTTAGCAGAAGACAAATAGAATGAAAGTTTAATTGATGTGCTAGAGAAGTCTTACAAGAAAAAGTTTATTGTTTAATTAGCTAGAGGCTCTGGTTAAATATTATTTTCTATAATTGTTATACATAAGGAGACAACTAAAATACAACATTTAAAAGGCAACTTCAATTAACCCAACAGGCCAACAACAAGATTACGAAGAACTGGTGACAAAGAACTAAACATATACTCACTTGACTCCAGTACTAGATGTTGTAGTTCTAAGTTCAGCAATAAGGAGAATGCATCCAATAGGATATTCACATTATTAACATTATATGGAATTCATCCTCCTAGGACAGCTACACAGAACAAGTTTAGGCTACTAATTGCATCATAGGGGAGGGGTGGAGAGAAAAGGATGAAGCACACAAACGGTTACTGGTTGCATTAAGTTTAGGCTATTGATTACATCACAAACCATCTTTATATAGCTTTGGTGCAAGAAGGACTTCACACATTCAGGAATGATGAAGAGATAAATAAAGGATAAAAGATTAATTTGGAGTTGCAGAAAGTAATCAAGCAATCAAAATGCCAATCTACTATGATGTATTGGCCACAGAGGTAAGGAAGCGGACATGTAATGTGGGTAAAGCATTAGCAAGCACTGAGGAGCAACTGAAGGCAAACTTCAACATAAAAAGAGATGAATTGTCAAACAAAATCCAGCAATGGAAGAAAGCACTCAAAGAAGTTGTAGATTTGGTAGGGATAGTTTTACAAAACCAGTTTATTGGGTAATTTCTAAACATTTTCTGGTGCATAATAATTATTCGGTTTTCCTATCCTCCTCCTTAATAAGAAACCTCTAATAAGCCTAAATCTAAGGGAAAATATGAAAGATCTAAATAAAAAAAGTGAGTGAAATCTTATTGTTTTGTTCATCATATTAAACAGTCTTATCTATGGATGGAATTTCCTCATAAATTTCACGTGGCTAGTTTCCTTAAAGCCTGAACTCATACTACCATCTTTCTTCATTATCAATTGACTGAACATTGTAAAGAAGTTTCAAAAACTCCTATATCATCTCTAGCTCAAAAAACTTTCAGAGGTTAGAGAAATGTAAAAATATCAACTTTCTTGCAAATGTCAGAGAAATAGCAGCACAAGCAAAATGGGTTGCTTCTTTACAAAGACAACTTCTTTTTGATATTCTACATCACTGTGGAGGCCTACCTTTAGCTCTTCAGGTTTTAGGCTCTTCCTTGTCTAGGAAAAGCTTAAATGCATGGAGAGTGCAATTAAGAAACTGGAAATGATACTTGATAGTCAAATACTAAACAAACTTAGAATTAGTTATGACTCTTTAAAAGACGAACCACGTATATTCTAGGAAAAAAGTTTCCTAGTCGGTTCAGTATTAGGAGTTCAGAGTCTCCACAATCATTCCCAATATTTCTTCTTCAAAATCTCAAGATCAAAAGGCTAAATATCTGCTGTGTTTATGCTCTCACAAGCAAAGAAAATTGGACATCTAATTCTCAGCCACTTTTAGATGCTACCATTTCTAACAAGATAAAATAAATTGAAAAAGTGGTGGCCGTTTCTTCCTACAAGCCCTTATCATTATTCACAACAAATTCCAAACTTCTAGAAGTTTGAAAACTCCTAACGCATTTTTTCCCACTCACCTTTTAAATGCATTTTCATGAAGAGAAGCCATGAATTAGCAACTTACATACAAAGAACCTGTCGGACTACGATTGTCTCTTCATGAGTAACTAAGCAATGAATAGGCCAACCATATGATAAGAGAAACAAGTTAATCGCATTACAAGAGCTAAGGGAACAAGAAATAAAATTAGGAAATGCTGCCCTTGTAACTAAGTTTGATATCCTAAAGGGTAACCAAGTTCGCATTACAAGATAACAGTGCATTGGGATTGCTAAAGGGTAAATGAATTTTACCCTTAATTCAGGACATGGTAGAACCACCTTGTTCATATTTGAGACATACCAATGAGCACTAAGAGAAAAGTGAAGCACATAAAATGTTAAAGAGTTAGAGCCAGTTTTGAAATCATCCTTGCAAAATATAGCAATCTTAGGCACCTCAAATACTTGTATATTCTGGCCATAGTTCAAACTACTAACCATATATAGTTTTAGTAATTTTATTCTCAGCACTTTAACTCAGATAGTAATGAGAGCATTTTCAATTGTAATCAAATCCATACCAGCCTTTAACTAACCCACATTGAAAATAGAAAATCTCTACTAAATATCTAAAATCTATAGCAAATTGTGCAAAGTTAACCATGATGTTCTAAATAGTAACGTATACATAAAGATGTAAATTCTTATTACCATCATCACTATTAAGTTACATTTCCACTTGCATCTCCTGACTAGTCCCTTCATTTATCCCACTTACATTTTGATTTTCAGTATTAGCGACATCTCTTGTTACGTCATTCCTTTCTTGCCTTCTTCCTATTTGACTTGCAGGAGTTATACCTATATGCAAGTAAACAAAATTTATTGCCATTCATATATATCAACATTAAACTTTTGAACATATTCATGAACCATAGACATAAATATGCAAAGCCTATTACCATTATCAGTGTTAAGTTGCATGTCTTCATCTACCTCTTCATTGGCCCATTCATTTCCCCATCTACATTTCTATTTTCATCAGATAAGACCTCATATCTTGTATTGTAATTTCTTCTTTGTCTTTTTCCTCAAGTTCTGGGAGCTATACCTCCTCGAGTTCTAGGAGCTATACCTACAATACAAGTGAACAGAAAATATTAGCATTTATAGAACATTGTAAATTCATAAACTTATCAAATCAAATATCAAATTGAAAGATTAAAATATCAAAAAAAGAAATACTAGTAAAATGAGCAACATTAATTTTGTAGCTCTAGAACATTAGTTTTCATAAAAAAATTACATAAAGAGAGAAATACTATAGAAACAAGTGTTAAAAAATATTCAAAATTCACTAATAAGTAGAAAATATCAAATATTTAGATTGTCAACTCCAACTCCTTCAGCATCCATGTGGACCCAATTGTGTTCTTCATCTTCATCATGAGCTTGGTGATTCCCTAACTCACTTTGCAAATACATCTTAGTATAAACCATTTCTTGCACTTTATAAGTAGCCTTAGGATTTGTAGTGACAACAACGCACCATCCACTTTCATTTGGATCTTCCACATAAAAAACTTGTGATGCTTGCAATCCAAGAATAAAAGGTTCATTATGGGGTTGCACACCCGAAAAATTAGCCAAAACGAATCCATATTTATCTTATTTAAGTCTTTTACCTCTTGAAACCCACTCACAGTTAAACAACATAACTCGTTGATCACCTCCATAAATTAGCTCAACAACCCTAGTCAAAGTTCCATAATAATCTACATCTCCCAAAATTGGATGTTAATCTCTTGTGCTTACAAAACTTGAGGTTGTTGTTTGCACACCAACTCGATTATTTTGTGTTTTCCTTTTACGCTCCATTTCTCTTACATGGAATCGAAAGCCATTCACAACGTATTTGTCATATTGCAGCCTTATACGATTTGGTCCTCTAGCTAGAAATTTGATGTCTTCTATGAATGAATCACCACTAGAAAGTTCCTCTTTCTCAACCTACAGATCATGAATAAATTAGAGGCATATTTATAGGTTCATGTCGAATAGAATAAATCAAATCAACTTACATGTGTCGCCAACCATGACGCAAAATTTTCACTATGAACGGGCTCAATTATATGCATTGAAGTACGAGGATGTTGCTCTTCAACCAACTTAAGGTGTTTACTACATTAATTAAATTAAATTACAAGTTTTAAATCATGTAGAATTTTCCTACGGTAAAATAATAACTAGAATTGTACAGACTTACTCAATGAAAGGCCTAAGGCTATCACAATTGAAAAGCACATACTAGTGTGCTTTTTTAAGTGTGACATCGTCAAACTTAGTTGGAATTGCAGCTCCCAAAGGACGACCTATTTCTGAGAATACATCCAGTCCAATATGACTTGGATTGTTAGAAACATCTTTATTTCTGTTGGATCAGTTAAATCTAGTCTCGACGTAATTAGCTAGGTGCAATGAACAAAATGACAAGCATTCCTCTGCCACATATCCTTCAGCAACACACCCTTCTGGTCGGCTTCTATTGTGAACATAAGATTTCAATGTCCCCAAATATCTATTTTGTAAACATAAAAAAAGTGTTAGAAATATACAAATTTAGAAATTAATCAAGTACTTATTAATTAGTATTCGAGGAAATTTAAAATAATTACATTTCAATAGGATACATCCAATGATAATGAACAGGCCCGCCTAATTTCACCTCTCTTGCAAGATGTACAGTTAAATGCACCATCACATCAAAAAAAGAAAGAGGAAAAACCTTTTCTAGTTGGCATAGTATAATAATGATGTTCTTTTCAAGTTGAATCACATCTTGAGGAAAAATCTCTTTAGAGCACAACATTCGGAAAAAAAAAAAAATGACTTAATCTAATAAGTGGAGACTGCACAGATCAACATAAAGATTTCCTTAAATCTATTGGCATCAACTATTGCATCAAAATATGATTATCATGACTTTTGAGGCCAGATATCTTTGGTGGCTTAAGTTGCACACAATGTGAAACATTAGAAGAGTATCCATTTGGAACTTTCACTTTTTTCAGCATTTTACAGAAATTATACTTCATTTTCTTGTTCAATGTAAATGAAGCAGGAGGCAAGAAAACTTTTCCATTTTCCCTTTGAATAGGATGTAAATCGGGTCTTATACCTATTTCAACCAAGTCAACTCTAGACTTAGCATTATCCTTTGATTTATCCCCATCTAACAAAGTATTAATGACATTCTCACAAACATTCTTCTCAATATACATCAGATCAAGATTGTGGCATATAATGTTCTATTCCCAATACGGTAAATCAAAGAAAATACTTTTCTTCTTTCAATTAAAAGGAAAATTTTCATTGTCCTTGACTAATTTTCTAAACTTTATGGAAAAATTTTGTAACTCCTCTACC